>JACYFF010003369.1:91713726-91902235 GCA_017589665.1 Selenicereus undatus | reverse complement strand
TATGTATGTATGTATGTATGTAAAAGGTGTGCTACTATTCCAACCCCAAGTTGGGTTGAAAACTAGATGAAAACAAGTCAAAAATAGATTACAATGCTTGATTTTTCCAATCAGATCAATGGTGAAAGATCACATCTGGCTAGAGCCAATGAAGCCATGCAATTTCATGTGACCAATTTATAAAGTCAAGACCTGTTGGAACCAGCCAACTCTATGAAATTCTGTGTGTTCTTTTCTTTTCTTTTTTTTTTTTGATTATCATTGATCTTCTTTTTCCAAATTGAAGAATAATGAAACAAAATGTCACTTCTGATCCAAATTGTAGGCATATGCATAGCCTGGGTATGGATCTTACCTGTGAAGACCAATCGCTCATGCAGGCCACATAGCCAAGATGAAAGTTCCACAAAAATTGAAAAAACAATTCAAAAAATAATTCTTGGAACTACCTGCTGTACAGTCTGTAGTAATGATTCACAGATGCAATTAGAAAACCTGTTGCACAAAATTCTGCATATATCTTCTTAAAAACGTTTACATGAGTAAACCTTTACCTGCTATATGAGAATTTACATTTTCGCTGACTTGCGTCAACTAGAGCTCAAAACAAACAACTAATCACACACATGGATAAGAACCTTGAGATAATCCTACAACAAAATGGACTATAAAGAGATGATCATGTGTAAATGGCTTCAAACATCTCAAGCTCACTTGGTTAGAAATGGAGATCCCCAGCCGGCCTTCAAGAGAGACGCGTAAAACAGCTCATTCCATATGTCAGGCACACCAGGCAAGCACCAATGGCTGCAATCTTGAGACTTCTCTGCCTCGGTTAGTTCTTTGGTGGTCTTATATGACTTCCTGTATATCGAAGGATGAGCATCCTTTCTGTAGTCTGTGAGCCTGCTTATGTTCAAGTATATCACCGGGGTCTTCATTTGATTCAGGACTTGCTCGAGAGCTATCATTTTTGAGGGGTAGTTCCCCAAGTAGGTTTCATTCAAGATGGGTTCCGTTTCCTTATGGCATTGCCCCCCGGAATTCCATTGACCTCCTCTGCATCAAATGCTAGTTGCATCAGTGATACTTTTTCAGAAAGATTTATCTGACACCATATGAATCAAAAGATACGAATAATGGGATTAAAATCAGGTAGATGGAATATCTTTGTGTACCTGAAATGTGTAATGGAATATCCTCTGAAGAAAACCAGAGTTCTATTGCCATCAATGTTACGGTCCACCCATTTGCCCCAAGTGGTAAGAGCCCTCCGGTAAGCTTCAAGCACCTTCAGTCTATGATACACATGGTTACCTTCTTGGTAATAGTCTTCGCTGCAGAAATGACGAACATGCACAAAATTTTATCACTTCAATGTGTTAATGACAATTAGATGTCAAGGTATAACGTGGTCCTAAAAGAAATGATGGGAATTGCATTCCAACCCTCTGGAAGTTTTCTCATGAGTCCACCAGTGGCCTGTGTTAAAGACTAGAACATGAGCATCATGATACATTTTCGTTGTTTCATCCATTAAATCAAGCCTTAATGTCGAAAATGGCCCATTTTCCCTAGGAAACGTGGATTCTCTGACCAAAAAGGGAGCTCGCACGTAGTCTATAGAACAGTTATAATCCTGCATATAGGAGCCATGGCAACTTAGATTAGGACATAAAAGGGCAAAAGCACAAAGTAGTGTGACATTTTTTGAAAATGAAAAGACAAAGAACTTACCTCAAATCTGAAGGCGTAGAAGCCTTCCTTTTTGAATTCTCGCTTCCCAGAGACCTCGTACACTCTTGTCTTGTTTTCAATATTATGACGAAGGATGCAAACAAGGGACTCCCACATGTTTCTGTTCAACGAATCACCCACAAAAACTAGCTTCTTTCCCCTAAATCTCTCCAGGAAATCACTGGCATTCAGTCTGGTATTCACACCAAGAAATTGACCAGTTAACATGTTTTCCCAGAAATTGATGATATATCAATAAATGAGTTGGATTTGCATCACTGTCTTACTAAAACGTTCAGCAAATTGGTTTGTATCCCTTTCATCCTGAACACTTCATAATGCAATTATGCAAGTAATATTCAATACCCACACCAAAATACAAATTCAATGCCACCATCAACCACCTAATGCCTAAGCATTAACATAATATTATTATATATAGAACCTATAGGCAATTCAGAAAAATTGAAATTCAGAGATCAACGCCACATTCCTAGTAGTTTCCTGCTATATTCTGATAATGACCACTGACAACGCCTAGCATGAACCAATTAAGTTCATTAAAACAAGATTTATGAAAAATATCAGAAAGAGTAAAAATGATTATCAAAAGCATTAGTGTAATATGGTACCTAGGAATGTTGCACCCATTTGGCTGCCACCTCCATGAGTAAAACCCTGTATCAGGTCTGCCATTGAGATGGCAATCAAAATCTCTATCAATTTGAGGGCAAGAACCAGGTGGGTAGTATGGCAATTTCTCATCTCTCACCCATCTCCCATCAAATATGTCACATTCCCTTTCCATGAAACTACCACCAACATTATCATCATAACTTCCTTTCCCTTGGGCAAGGCTTATATCATATGGCCCTGAATTTCTTGACAGATTTATATCATCCCTGATTACAACCCTTGCATCTGCCCTATGAAAACTCACATTCTTCACCTTTAACTCAAGATTCCCAAAATGGGTTTTGTTCTCAACCTCATTCCCAACATGGGTTTTGTTTCCAGTCATCCTATTCTCAATTTTATGCGTGAAATTTCCCAAAAGAGTACCATTTGTATCACAACAAGATGACCAAGAAACAAGAGAAGAATTATGGGAAAATGCACTAATCCCCAGAATCACAGGCCTGAAGAGAAGAGAGGACGAAGTTGCTTCCCAGTTAGTTATAAAAATCATGAGAGATAGAAGGAAAAATGAAGCAGCGCCAACACCTAAGGCAAACCCAGAAATCATGAAATTTCTTGCTGGGTGTAATTTGTGCTGCAAATTATCTAAGAGGGCTGCTTTGATTGAAGCCATAACTGCCCATCAATTCAAAGTCTGATGCACGCCATTTAACCAGCAAAATGCCTCAGAGAAGAATTGGAGGGAGAAACCCAAATTTTTTGATGGGGAATGAAAATGGGCACTGAAATTTTCTTTTTAAATTTGCAAATTGGAGGTGGAGGAGGTGGAAGAAGATTCTTTAGCAGGATTTATGCAAAATACAAAAGGGGTTTAAGCAGGGGGATTTGGAGAGAGAAAGAGAGTTTGTTTTGCAGACTCTCTCTCTTCCCTCTCTTGCAGTTTAGCTTGGGAAAGCAGAGCGAGGGAAAACTATCGACGGTTCAGTTAAGTGTAAATTGACAACAAAGCCCTTGTGGGAAATACTATATTACCCCCTCTCTGGTCACAAGATTTGGACTTTAATAACTAGTGGAGCCAGAGCAAAAAATTGAAGAAAATTTGTCATTTATTTCAAATATAATCATATGATGCATTTTAGAATAAAACATTTTCCTTAAATATTAGAGTGTTTCTCATTTGGGATTTAAATATTAACTTAAAAAAGGAGTGTTGTTTTAAAATGTTTTACTTGATGATGGATAGATGACTGTCTATAAATGCTATTTCCTTCTTTGCTCATTTAGCATTTTTTTGATGAGTTTTTTTTCGATCATTAGTTGGGCAAAGTTTGAAATACGTACATAAATAAGAGTAAAAAGACAGCTTCTAAAAATGGCTCAAGTTTGCCACTAAACTAGAGCATTCGCAAACAAAACAGATGCCAACAAAGCAATACTTGCCCTCAGCTTATACTGGAAGATACTCTTGATTGGTATAGGCTCTAAGGTTGCTTTCTTTTCTCCATCTCCTTTCTCAAGCTCCTAGTAATTCTTCTCATGGCAGGTGTCTCATAACCTATTATAGTCATTGTAATTTTCTTGCCAAGCTTAATCGCCTCTTTAGCAATTTTAATCGGAGTAGGTGAATCTTTGCAGAGAGTAACTATGGTAGAGCAAGGTCCAGATCCTTTCTTTGTGGTTAAATAATTTTAAATTTAGAGCTCAAAACCTCTCATAATTCTTTACAATTTCTTATAATTTTATACAACTTTTATAACTTTTTATAGTTATTTTATAATTATCTTATAATTTCTTACCATTACTAATAATTTTTTTATACTTTTTTACAACTTTTTATAACTGCTTATATTTTTCTCACAAATCGTTGCAACCTTACAACTCTTTATAACGATGTAGATAAAAGTATCAGGCCCAAAGCAAAAGCCCTGAGGAAACATTCAGAAAACAGAAGGGGCGTGGCAATTGGCATGCAGAGCAGATACATATATAACAGAATTATAAATCGGAAAAAAGAGGACGGTGGGGAGGTGGTGGGGTGCTTCGCGTGCTCTGATTCTGATGGTGTGGCCGAGTTTTGGGTGACCAGTGCCAGACTCACCGATTCAACTCACGACTCACCATTCGCAACGTCACACCACTTCAGACTTGATACATGTTTACTCATTTAATCTGTATTATATACAATTCTACAAACTACAAAGCCACCATCTACAGCGTCTCAATCACCCCTTCACACACTTCCATGGTAATTGATTTACCATATGCCGGTAACTTTGACATTCCCTTTATAACTTTGAACATTCCTTCTCTTTTAACTTTGACCAGATATCGACGACTTCTAACCTGGTTGGCATGCGCTTCATCTTTATGTTAGAAGATTGACTGTGTATTTTAGTTGGTGAAAGTACTTGTATGGGTAAAGCAACTGGATCTTTGTACGTGAATCTTGGCTAAACGTATTCTACCTTCACCCTTGTCCATTTATGTTATATATGGTTCATTGGATCGTATAGATCGAACACCACCTTCTAGTATGGGTCTCGTTCACAGGATTTAGAGAGTTCTAGAATTCCAGATGTAATAACTTTACCACTACCGATATCCCTATAATTGAATCTCGTAGATATGAACCCAAAATTCTTACATCCATTCATGTAAATGAGAAAAGAAACGATTGGTGATTTGCCAAATTATTGGGAGTGGAAGGAACTCTTTTTTCTGTTTTTTTGGGGGCGGGGGGCACTTCATTGGGACATAAACACGATACAAACACTATATAATAATTACATAATTATGCAACGGCTTACCCATAACAAAACCAAAATTCCTTCTCCAGAAGCTAAAGAACCCAGCAAATGCTTCCTCACCAACAACACCTAATCCTAAAAAAGAATTATACTGTTATACATACCCTTCATATATATAATACATTCTTTTACAGATTGCATTACACCCTCTATGAACACCAATCAGATTTTCCTCCTTCACTCTAGACATGAAACTACTCATTAAGCAAAAAAGGAAGCTAGACTTACACAGAGTGGTTCATCTAGGACCAGAAAGCTCCATGGCCTCCACAATGAGAGAAGACTCTTCCATGTAATCTGAGTATCGTTGAGCTGGAGTTTCACCAGACCGCGATCTGGGGGTCTCTGATCTCTGCGAGGCCTCCCATTTTTCAGCCAGCCCATCCCCCTCCAACATCCTTAGAACTTCGGACATTTTGGGCCGATGGCTTGGATTGAATTGGGTGCATAAGAGAGCTACTTGCACCATTTCTTCCAGTTCAATCCTGTCGTGGTTGTTCTTCAGGTCATTATCTATCAGTTGATTAAGCTTACCCTCGCTATGCAATTTCTTTACCTGTAATGTGTCAAAAAGTGTGAGCTTTCAGCTTGGGTGAGTATGACTCAAACAAGTGTTTTGAGCAAAGCTAATCAGTAATAGCTGTGTTTCATTGAGTCATTGGGATGATTCAACCGCAAACCAGCCAGAACTTAAACAAGCCCAGCCTAAGCCTACGTTTTCCATAACTGCAAAAAGGGAACCATCAAAACAAGCTTAGTTCCCACCCAATTATCCAGTTTGAACCTGTTTCGAGCCTAGTTACACTCAACCCAACCCAACTAAGACAGACTTCAATCTTAGTTCAATAAGTCGGTCAAGCCTAGGCGACCTTGATTGGATGAAAACCAACCCACTTGCCACTGTTACTAATACTCAGTGGCAATGCCCTGATGTAACATGATCATGGCATAACAAGCAAACAAAAGGAGAGAGCCAGTACCCAGTCAAGCATTACGCCTTTTTGGTTAGATGCTCGTCCAAAATCCAAGGCTTTTTGACCGGTGATCAGCTCAAGGAGCAATATTCCAAACCCAAAGACATCAGTCTTCTCCGATGACTGGCCTGTTGACAGATACTCAGGAGCTATGTGTCCAACTGTGCCACGCACTGCAGTAGTGACATGGGAGTCCTGGTGATCTAACAGCTTTGCTAGCCCAAAGTCGCCAACAACCGCTTCAAATTCCTCATCCAACAGAATGTTAGCTGCCTTGACATCTCGGTGTATAATCTTAGGGTCACACTGCTCGTGCAAATACAGCAGCCCCCTTGCTGTTCCTAATGCAATCCTCCTACGCCTTGACCAGTCCAGGACCGGCCTTCCATGAACGTGATCTAAACCAAATCCAGATTTATTCAGATTTTATATCCCAAACATTATTTTTGCATGTTTTGAACCCAAGAAATGGGAGACCTAGACAAAGAAAGGGTGTCAACTATGAGAGTCTACTAAGATGCTGACCTTTGAGACGAGATGCTACACTCCCATTTGGCATATATGGGTAAACAAGAAGCCTTTCATTCTCAGTTGAACAGAATCCACAAAGACGGAGAAGATTTCGATGGACAGCCAAACTGATAGTCTCAACTTCTGTTTGAAACTGAATTTCTCCAGCAGCGATGTTATACTCCTTCAACCTTTTCACCGCTACCAACGTACCATCATTCAGGCAACCCTTGTATACGATGCCAAATCCGCCTCTGCCAAGTATGTTCTTAGGATTAAAATGGTTGGTTGCTGAGCGCAACTCTTTGAAGCTATACCTCTTCACATGACCAAGGCAAACCTCTGGATCATATTGTTCTGCAACCAAGACATCATATTAGCCAAAAATATATGCTTTCCCATCTAAACAAATGGCTAAGAATAAAGCAGAGGGGAAAAAAGCAATATCAGAATTCCAGTCAATCATCAAATACAAGGCAACTAACCAGTTACATCAAAGAAGATTTGCCGGTTGCGTCCGTAACACCACCAAACACCCAAGCCAATTATACAAATGGTTAAAAGGGCAGCACCAGAGCTTACACCAAAGGCCACAGCAACACTGTGATGCTTTCTTCCAGAGTTTGATTGAGCTGGGAAACAGTATGCAATGATGATTAATGTAAATAAGAAAGAATTGATAAACCGAAACATTAAACTCACAATACATCCCTTACTATTAGTTGAAAGCAGCTAGTTCTACTTTTGACATTGCAATTCTTAGATAGCTGCATACAAAGATGGCCCTTCTGGAAAAGCTATGTCATTCAGACCTGGCTAAAAGAGTCCAGCATGGGTATAGGTACATGTGTGAAACTCGGACATCTTCCAAAGACTTTGTGTAATTTATCTAATCGAATGGTCAAGTGGTTGTGCCCAAACAAAGACCCAAACACCTAATACAGATACTTGAAGCAAAATCAAGAATCAAAATAACAAAAATGTAGGGTAACAGAAGGGTATGATCAGTTCATGTCCATACCTCTAAGAGAATCCGGAGGAAAGGAAAGCGGCTCTGGAGATACCATGGAGCAGCTGGGGTTGGCGTTTGCTCCACAAATTAAAGGGTTCCCAATAATCCTGAAAGGATGAATATGCAAGTGATTTTTCCAAGAAGTGCATAATGGACAAGGGCATGAAGTAATGCAGCCAAATGAATGAAGATCATACTTGAAGGTTCGGGCAGATATTTTTGGCAAGGTACCACTCAAATTGTTGAATGAAAGGTCTCTGCAAGTAATTTGTAAAGAAAAGTGGTAATCACAAACTTCGCACAAAAGCGACCCTTGTCGCAATCCTCAAAAAGTTTGAAATAATAAAAGGGTAAGCCACAAAACTTACACAAGAGTTAAACCTTCAATCTTGGAAAGAGAATCCGGGCAAGGTCCAGTAAGACTATTGTTACTGAGTCGCCTGAGTTGTTCAGAAAGGGGAAAATAACAGGAAACAAAAATTCAGAATTGCACTTCAATATCTAGTTTTTAAAAGAAAAAATGGCAACCTCGCAACTCAGTGAGCCACAGCACTATTCCTATATCAATTCAGATGTGCTAACCCACAACAAGATGCCATAGACCCGTAATTTAAATGCTAAGAATGTGTAGAATATCAATGCTCAATCAATCATGAAGTTCTGACTTGAAGCCATACAAGCAAAACTTACAAGTAATTAAGGTTCTTCAAGTTTCCAAGAGAAGTAGGAATTTCTCCAGCAAACTTATTGTTCGAAAGATCCAAAGTCTGAAGCATTTCCAGCTTCCCTATCTCAGCAGGAATGGGACCATAGATCGCATTGTTTTGCAGTAACCTGTAAAAACACAGCAAGGGTTAACAACCACAATCACCAATCAAGAAGCTTTTCAGAACAAACGATTCCTAGACATTGGAGATGGATCCCAGGATATCCTGTTGGCACGAAGAAACACCCAAGAAATCATAGGAAATGCTCAGCAGAAACTTACACTGATTGCAAATGAGTGAGGTTCTGAATTGCAGGAGATAACATCCCAGATAAATTTTGGCTTGGCAGTCCCCTAAACAACATGTCAGATTTTATTCTTTCAGAAACTGGTTCTGCATTCTAAAAACACCAGAAATAGAGATGAAGGATAAAATCTATTAGATGGACATATTAAGCTGAAGTACAATCACATACAGAGCAGAAACAAAGCCATCTGAATTGCAAGTAATCATTCTCCAGCTGCAAGGATCTACAGAATTGATGTCCCAATTCTCAAGAACATTATATGGATCCTTCAGCTCATTTTTTATGGCCATCAGAGCTACAACTGCAAAAAAGAATATCCAAATAAATAGAAAAAAAAAATATTATATAAAGATCAAGTTTTACTGATCAATCCTCAACCATGATGGGCCCAGGGGGAAAATGCAATTGAATAGACCAGCAGAAAAGGAATATCAAGAGGAAATTTGCAGAAAACTTTTCTCCAATAGACAGATAAACCAACATCCCCCCCCCCCCCAAAAAAAAGGGCCACGATCCAAGAATTAAATGAAATAACTCTAAAAGGATAGCCCTGTGGCTGTTATCCTTTTGGACCATCAATAAATTAGGTAGAGAACAATAAGTGTATTTATTTCTCAATCCAAAATGGATATCCTGTGATGGGCAAGGTATAATAATGGGGATGGAATATCACATTCAAAGTAAATAATAAAAACCATAAGTGCAAAGAAATCAGTTTAGGAGGCCATTATAAGGTCTGCAATTCTAGTTTGCAATGAAGAAAATTCATAGAACAATTTGAAGCGGAAAAGTAGGAAATGAGGCAAACCTTCATAATTTACACCAGTGGGTGAAAGAGAAGCAGAAACATCCCCAACCAGAAATATCAAGAACACCAATCCTGTTATGAAAATCAAGATACCTCTTCTACCCATTCTCCTCTACATTCAATCACCTGGCTTCAAATGCTCAAACCCCACTTAGCAAAAACCCCATTTTTGACATTTTAATGACTCTCCTGAATAACTGGGAGCATAGGCATACTGCTTTTGATGGGCCTATCCAAAGAAATTTTTTGCCTCAAAAACAAAAAGGGTGCCTAATGTGAGAACCACAGAAGCACAGCCATCATTGCCATGAAAAGAACTCCCTCTTTGCTGTTGCTAAAATAACTTTTTTTTCCCCAGCTTTCTCCACCCTTTTCCGAGCAAAAAGCCAAGATTTTTCCTGATGCCCAGATTCTTAAAAATACTGATTCAAGCAATTCTTGCAAAGGAAGCTCTGTTGAGGGGGTTAAAACTTGTTCAAATGAGTACCCATTAAAGAGAGGATGAGCACAAAAATTTTGAGAAGAACAATGAAACAAAACAACCCCTCTTCCTGAAATTCTGAGATTCTGGAGATATGGGCAAATTAAAAAGGAAAATTTTATGGGGTTTTTTAAAAAAAATGTCTCTATCTCAGTGTTTTGGTATTCAAAGATTTTAACTGATCCCCACAAATTCCAATTGGGGTTTTGGGTTTCTTTCTTGTTTGGGGTTTTGCTCTCTGCCCTCTTTCAATCCCAGTGATTCCACCCTACCACCACCATTATTATGTATTCTCGCTCCTGTATCCTGTACTCACTCCTACCCCCAATTCCAAAACCAACCCAAACAAATACAACAAATTGGATCAAATCAGTGTGGCCTTTCACTGACTCACAGAAACTACCAAACAAACAAATGCTTAAGGCATACTGCCAAAACCAGGGAGGGACACAGACACATATGGACTACTAATTAGGATTTTTTAAATTTTTTGTAAAATAGAATGCCATTAAAAAATATTTTGGGCGAATAATAGATTGGTATTCAATTTTAGGGCAGAGAAAATGATGGCAGGGAAAAAGAGGGTGATTGGATTGAGGGGATGTATGGGCCATACTGGTCAGAAATTTTTCAAAGAGAACAATTGGATGTCTCAGCAGAGAGAAAATAATATTGTAGTACCCTTTTTTTCTTTTTCTTTTTCCTCCTTAACTCTTTGCGGAAAAGTATTTTGGCAGATCACGTGCTTGAGTTGTCCATGGATTTGTTGGCTTTGGGTGCCAAAAGTTATTTGTTTCGAAACGTCTGCAATTATTTTTGGGGGAAACACAAAACAGCTTGGGCCGTTGGGCCCGACCCGACATTGCTAAATGTACGTATATTGTTCACAAGAAATTATTTTTCAAAATCAAATGTACTGGATTTCACCAGAGCCATGGTAGAGCATATACAGTAAGAGGGCTCGCGATGAAGAAAAAGGAGGAGAGAGAAAATGGTGAGGCAAGCAATATTTTGCAGTAAGAGGCTCATGCCTCATGCCTCATGGGGAGGCTCAGATCAGCGAATTTTCTATTGAGGTTGCTTTTTTAAAACAAATATTTTTTTATAAATTTTTCTTTTTTTTAATTCTAAAAATAAAGTTGTGCGTTATAAAGTAAATTTATAAGTATTATTTTATTGTTAGATATAGGATTTATAGGTATTATTTTATTTGGTGAGTCAAAATAGTGAACTTTTCACTTGAGAGAGTGAGGATTGTGAGGCAAACAGTTTGAGAGAGGGCTGATGTGGCAATGGTAAGACCCAACTGGTGAGCCAAAAATAGGCTCACCATTGTTTTTGCTCTTAGTAGTATTTTTGAAAACCTGAGAAATGCACATGGATATTCACAATAAATTTTTAAATCATTAGTGAATTTGAAATTTTAATGCAATGTTAAGAGATAAAGATATAATCGAGCTTAATGAATATTAAAAATACAGAATACAAAAAAATGAAAGAAAATCAATAGTCACAAGAAATATTTCATTTACCGTCTTTTAAGCTCACTTGAACGAAAAAAAAAGAAATATTTTATTTCATCACCTCACTAAACTTAATTTACTATTGAACCCGTTCATTTCAACTTATAACGACAAGTAACTCATCATTGTTGACCATTGTTGATGTGTCTTGGTCAATAATGAAAATATAACTTAAAAAATTTACCTATATATTGACTAATATTGATTAGTATTAAATGATGAAGACAAGTGCTTATAATAAGTTGAAAAAAATAGACTATAATTTAATAAAACTCTTTTAATTACCTAATATTAATTTAGCCAATTTATAACCTCATGAAATTAGTTACATATCTAATTGAGAAAACCCTTTTAATTAATTTAATGTCGAGTGGTTAGTTTTTTTTTGTTAATTGTTTGCATCACATAAGTATCTGTATGTATTATTACTAATGAGTTATAACCTACATATATATACCAAACAGTTAAATTATTTGTTAAAAGTATAATTCGCTAACTATATATCGATCATTACAAAAAAGATTCTCTCAAATATATAAATCACTAAATTAAATCAAGTATCGAAGAAAGTTGCACAAATTAAAGTTGCCAATTTCTTACGTGTTCATGGGAGCACATACTCTTATTGTTCATTTATATGTATTTTTTATGCGTGTATTTATCATATATTAATTTGTTAATATATATTAGTGATGCGGCTCTTAAAAATATGTGCTCCTAGAAATATACATATTGCAAAAAGTTGCACTATTGTTAACTATTTTTTTTCCCAATTTTTGATCACATTTAATAGCAAAGATCGTATTAGAAATGGAAAAGAAGACCATAACAAGTCAAAACTTAAAAATTAAATAATGACACATATAATTGTGTACAAGTGGCATCAACATTTTCAATTTCATTAACATAAATTTGGTTGCTTTTTGGGAGATAAGCGTTGACATGCAATTCAATACTACAATCTTAGGTAGAGCTTTTAACCTTTTTTTATGAGTTTTTTTGTTGAGCCACATTATCCGCTTATAGTTTATTATTATAGCCTTTTTGACTATTTAACATAAGTATGATCTGTTTTTGTCATAAAAATATGTATCATGGATCGACTTTGTTGGCACTCACTGGTGTTTAATATATATAGATTGTTTATTACTTTTGTATAAATTAAATTTAGTAAAAAAATAAAATTGACACATGTAAAAATTAATTAGTGTTTATCAAGTTTGCAAACACTTTATAAAGAAATATATGCTGCGGTATAAAAATTTTGAATTCGCAAATATAAGAATGTGAATTCAAATTTCACCAAGACTGAAGTTCGAGGTTTCCGTCCACTAATTTGTTGATTCCACTACCCTTTTATCAACATCATCTTTGCAGTTTGATAAGATGTAACACAATGCAATGAATGTAAATAATGACGATAGAATTTCAGTCAACCTTATTCTATTAGTTATATTTCATTATATATATATATATATATATATATATATATATATATATGTGTGTGTGTGTGTGTGTGTGTGTGTGTGACAACAATAAAGAAAAGAAAAATATTTTTCTAAAAAAAGTGCCCAATGTATTCTCTTTCCTTTTTTTTTTAATTTCCCAAAGTTAGAGTATGTATATGATACATTATCCGCATAATATCGCACCTACAGTAGGAGCTACGTGGTGCGGCTGACCACTACGTTGAAGCATAATTGCCTTTGACATTCTCTTCTTATCATTATTAATTATTTTTTGATTAAATTTCTTTGACATTATATTCTTGCAAACGCAACTTACTATAATATAAACCAACCACAAAATGAAGTATAACTAAGAGGGCATGTATAGATAGGTTTGGCTAGTTTAAGATTTAAGCAAAGATCAAATATCACTTCTATATTATGAGTTTTCAATTACTATATAACGGAATTCAACATGATCATTTCAAACATTTATCCTACGGTGTATTTGTCTAATAATATTATACAACAAAAAAAACAGAAAGACTTCTTTTTATGTGCAAATAAATGATCATATGGTAATCTTAACTTTTGCCTTTATAAAACGAAGACTTTGAATTTGAGTAATAAAATATGATTAAATTTAAGACAGCATATCTTTAATGACATTAAATATTTTACTGCGAAGTTAATTAATAACAACATTTTAAAAATAACACAATTAGTAATGTTTTGAGAATGTTACGAAAGATAATTTTTGTTCAAATCACGCATGTATATCTCTAATCCTCCCTATCTACTAATTGTGACATAACATTATTTTTTTATTTTGATGGAATATTTGAAACATAAGCTTTTCTTTTGAACTGATTATAAGTATTTATTATCAGCATTTGACATTGATCAACACTTATCAACATTTACTTATATTTTCTGCTCACGATTTCAATATTGATCAATACCAACAAGTGTTCATTAGCACTGATTAACAACAATTCATTAAAAAAAAAAAAAGAAAGTGGGCCTGAGCACAACATGCAAATTAACAATTGGGAAAACAATAGTTTATACACAAGGGGAAGAATATTAGTTATTTTTTAAATTAAAAAAATGAAAAAGTTCTGTCACTGTTGAAGTGACAGAATCAAGAGTGTGGAAACGCCGAGGCCAAGGGTATTTTTGTCGCATTGAGAAACACGATTATTCCTCCCAACCCGAAAACCCACCTATTATTCTATTCTCTCTCTCTCTCTCATCCGAAGCCTGTTGCTTTGCTCGGGCCCACCAACCCAAAACCCCAAACATTGCATTATGGGAAGTAATATTTTTATTTGATAAAAAAAATAAATAATATTTTTACACCACTTTTATTATCATATCATTTGTCCCATAGATGAAACCTATGGAAGTACAAAAAATATGGGAAGATTAGCCATCTAATACCTTCCCCCCCCCCCTCCTTACTCATGAGGCGTCATTTGTCAAGGTTAAGTTCTTTAATAATTCTATTTGTTAATTGTGGTGCTGTTAAAGTTTTAATATGATCTTTTTAAATTAAGATATATATAACCATATTGAGATTTGACAAATTTATTATGTTTGTTGCTGCTTGAAAAATGATGAGTTTGAAATTCAATTTAACTCAAGTCTAATAATATCAGGTTGCTCGATTTTGACTCAAACGTAAGGATTACTAGTAAAGCTGTTAGAGAGTATGAAAAACAATAAGCAGCTATTAAGTAGTACATCTATTCAAAGCGTTTAAATATAGAAGATTAATTAGAAGTTCAAAATACTAGGGGGAAACAATAACAAGAAAAAGCATATGATTGAGGATATGAAAAGGCCAGACCATGGGGGGTTTGACAAACAGTTTTTTTGATAGGTTTTTGGCTAAAACAGTTTTTTAGACCAAATTTAGCTGTCTGATATAATCAAAAAGCTAATTTTGACATATTGAATGTTTAGAAGAGCTTTTTGGATCTAAAAAATTAATTTAAAAAATATAATTCTATTAGCTTTTTGGAAGAGGTTTTTTTTAGAATTAATTCTTTATCTCACAACTCTATCAGATTACTTGATTCTGACTCAAACATAAAGAAACCAATCCTACTACCAGTAACTGTTAAGTAGTACATCTATTCAAAGCGTTTAAAAATAGAAGATTAATTAGAGGTTCAAAATACTAGGGGGAAACAACAAGAAAAAGCATATGATTGAAGATATGAAAAGGCCAGACCACAACTAACAAGCTGAAAAACTCAACATTAAAAGTGGAGATTCATGCAATGCAAACTGGAATTTAATGATTTACCAAGCAAAGCATTGAGGATAAAAGAGCAGTTAAAATCTAGAAAAAGCAGTTCCAAATCATTCACAATTATTAATGATGTGAAATGTTTGAAAATGAGAGCATAGGATGGGGACACCTCCAGGCCCTTGGTTATTGGTACTTTTTTTTTTTGTTATTACCTAAGGTAATTTTTTTATTTAAAAAAAATCACAAATTAGGAAGTGATTAAGGGAGTTGTTTAGTTAGGTGGAACAAACAGATGGCAAAGGAATTTTCAAGTTGAGCATGGGTCCATTCTTGACTGGGTAGGTTTATGCTATTATTGATTGGGCTTGTGGGCCCATTTGGAGTCCAAACTATTTGCTCATAGTGAGTTTTACCTTTTTGTTATCAGAATCACCTAACTAATCTCAAGGTGATGAATTGGGTTAGGACTTTAATGGTTGCTCAACTCTTAAATATCTACTAGACTAATACATCACTTTGCCAATTGGACAAAGTACGTTATGATATATTATAGACAGTCTGTAAATATTGACATTTAGCAACAATGTATCCATATAACTATATATAAAGTTGAGTGACTTTACACATTTTCCCCAAGTGTCATGACTTCATTGGTTAAGTTAGTAATTACTATTTAAATTCATTTTATGCGTTTTAGCATGCATACAATTTTTATTATTATTTTTCTTGATGTACTCCACAAGACCTTTCATCTTCTTCTTTATCAATTATTTAGAAATGTCATTCATAAACATTTACTTGCATATGTGAAAATAACACATGCGTAAATCTAAAAAATTCAATAGATATTAAGATTACTTAACTAATAAAATAAATCTAAATCATGGAAACAATATTATTGATGAATTAGTTATAATTTTGGACATTGACACATTATTGAACTCAACCCTTGCATTACTAGAGGAATAGTTCTAGCAATAACTACAAGCCTATAAATACGTGAATTTTGTTGTGACAAGAAGTAAGGAGTTAAAGATGTTCATGTTCGATATGATATATCCCATAAAAAAAAGTACCATAGAAGCTCTTTTGGAGGGGGGGGGGGGGGGCAAGGCAGAAAATTTTTACTGCATAAATCAATGATAAACTATAACAACAATTTGATAATGAACTCTTTATTAGATTATATATATATAAATGAGACAGTGAGCCATGCAAATATCCATTTTTTTTTAATTCAAGGGATTTTTTTTTGCATATAAAATGCAAAGGTTGATATAGGCTGGATTCGAGTGCATAATTTAATAAAAAATTTTAAAGACTTTACCAACTATATTAATTGACAATCGTAAATTTAAGGGATAATAACGATAACAGAATACGGAGATCCATGAATGATATTATGAGGGGAACAAGTGAGAGATCGAGTTGCAAAGATTGACTGTATATAATAATATATACTAAAATTTCAAATTGTAAACCTAAACTCGATGAGCTCACTATAATTTCGGGGAATTACAAAATTCTTTCTTTTTTAGGTCGGAATTGATTGCGAAGGTTGTTTTTGTATGCGAGGTGTGGCTAATTATCGTTGTCAACTTCGAAAGCGACATTAGCAGTAGCTGAAAAAGGCAGATTTGCTGCACAAAGGCGTTAACTATGGTCTACGGTATTCTTTGAAGTTATAAAATTATACTAATTGATGTCATTATCTTTGACAAACTTGCATTATTGGCGGCAGGCATTAGAGCATTTTTATAAAAATTAGAAATCAGACTTGTCACATCTATAAAAGTTTTATCTTTTTGAAACTTATATTTTATTATTTTTTCAATCAATAGAACTCATTCTTAGATAACTAAATTAAATATTTGTTATGGAGCCAACCTCATACACACAATCTTTTTTTTTTATCAGTTAATAATATTTTCAAGAAAAAAGAAAAAAACACAAAAAGACCAAAAAAATGAAATGAGGGAAGGAATGTTGCTCCATGTCTCATCGCATGCCTCCTCATATATATATATATATATATATATATATATATATATATATATATATATATATATATATATATATGGGTGCAAGTATTGAGTTCCATTTTTTTGAGAATATTGGATCCCACCACTAAAACTCATTCTAGTGGCTGGGAATGACCTAAAAGCGGAGGACGAGCCAGCCTAGGTGGCCTTGTTTCAATGTTTAGCGAACAAAGGTAGTGGACAGATTCGGCCTGGTTTAGGGCCTGGTCTTAGTCGTACTAGTTCGGCCTGGTATTTTGTGTTGGGCGAAACCCAAGTGACCTCGCAATACGAGCTATGGGGAAGATGAAACATGGCTAGTTCCTCCCCCCTAGCCCCAAAAAAATGTCGACTTGGCTGCCAAACTCTAAGATTAAGATTTCTCATTTGCTCAGCATTTGAGGTGCAGAACTAGAAACTACAGTAAGCCTTGTTAATTATGTACTGATGAAACTTGTATTAGAATCAATCAGTCGACCAAAACTAACGCATTTTTAAGTACTTGGTAATCATCAACATGCAAGTAATTGACCACTGTCAAAGCATAACAAAGCAACATCATAATAATAATGCATGAGTAGTGTATCTAACCAATTACAGTGGTATTGTCAAATTAAATTGACACAGCCTGCTTTCTGAAATAATGCCTAAGTTTTTGAAGAAGTTTAACCAGATTTTCATGATTTGGAACAGTCTCTTCAACTGCAGAAACTTTTTCGTAAGATCTCATCCATGAGAATGTGAGGGGAAATGTTTCTGCGTCTATGAACTTAGTATTGATGGCGTCCTCAACACCTTCGACTATGGGTAACAAAGTGGCTATCAATATGTCTAGGACACCCGTACTTTTCCCATCTGAACCTAACCATAGATCCCTCACATTGACTTCCAATTTGCCCATGTTTTCCTGGACTTCCTTGATCACCTTCTCGGCTTCAGCATCGTTGTGGGCTTTTATCACGTCTCGAAGCTTCTCAAAAATCTGTCAATATGAATGCATGGAATTGATTAGAATCAGATCGAAAGTCCGAGCTAATGATCATTATCTGATCCAGAAACAAGGAACGAACAAAGTACCTGGAGGTCGAGGAAATGGGTCCAAAAGCGAACAGTGGCGCGGTGATGAGGGTCAAGAGGGAGGAGATTTGGAGAAATGTAGTTCCAAGTCTCATCAATGTATTCCATGATGATCAAAGATTCAGAAATGGGACGTCCGTGATGAACCAGGACAGGGACCAACTTCTTAACAGGGTTGTGTTGGAGGAGCATTTGGCTTTTGTTTTTCAAGTCCTCTTCAATGTAATAGTAGGGAATACCCTTGAGTTTCAGGGCAATTTCGACTCTTCGAACCCAGGGGCTTGCCCACATCCCATGAAGACGAAGCTGCACATTCTCCTTTGCCTCCCCCATTTTTGTGGATCTGGGTTTTCTCAACGGCTCTGTGCTTCTTATGATCAACCAACCGATATGGGGAGTTTGGTGGAAGTTGTGGGTATGCTTTCCATCCTTTAGTTTGCAATTTTTCCCCAGAGCGTGTTGTGTTGCTCATTTTCTGACCACACAAAACGACTAGCTTCAAGTGCAAGAAGTCTTAAGTGATTGTTAATGTGACATTCAAGCACAAGGGAAAAAAGATATATCTAACGGGAAACCCCCTGGCACAAACTCATAATGGGCCTGGGCCTTTATGAACGTTTCGGAGGGGCCCGCTTCCCTTTGGGCTTCGCGTAGTATCATATTATTGAGAGCAAACAACAATGAATTTTTTAAGTGACTCAAATTCCATAAAATCATAAGCCAAAACAGGTTCCATAAAATCATAAGCCAAGATATAGCTAGATTGTACAAAATTATAAGCCAAGACAGGTCCCCATAAAATCATCTATGTAAAACTTAATTAAGCTGTATAGTCAACCAATATAGGTTGTTCAAGCTAATTGGCACTTAAATCCCTTAAAAAGAGTCTCGATTTCGAGTCTTATACATTGAAAAAATCATTGAAAAAATCTGTGATAAAAGTGTTATACATAGAATTCGGTGACGGATCGGTTCGGGTTGACCCATTTAATAAACGGGTCAATTTCATGTCAGCCTTGCAAATAGTTCATGTCTGCTTAAAATTGAAAAATAACATGTTTTTAAGTTAAACGGTGAAATTGCATTAATTTTATATTGAAATTGGTCCGACTCTTGTCAGGTTCGGATTTTTTTCCAGTCACTTCAAGTAGGAATCAGGTAAGGTTATCGTATCATATCAGACTTTTTCAACTCTACTTATACCTCTCATTGGATCAATAATAATTCAATTCTAAATAAATAGAGAATTCAAGGCTATAAAAGGTCACAATCATACACACTGCCTCTTGCACACTTAAAAACACTACAAAGACGGAAAATATCTAAAGAAGCTCACGATACAATGGGGTCTAAATTCTTAAAAACCTTGGGATTCGCAGCCCCCATAGCCATGCGCAAATCCGCAATCCCTACCATCCCACAGCTCATCACCATTCTCTCTCCTATTCTTCTCTCATCATTCACTGCCAAGTTCTTCACACTCCCCCACTCACACTCCCCATCACCAATTTCGCATAAAATAATCTCTACTGGGTCCGAATTATTGTAAATGTAAACAAAATTTTCCGCAGTTAATAACGAAATTGAAGATAATTCAGAAGCTTCCCCCTTCAATTTCTCCAGTAATTCACATGGGATTTCCCCAATTTGGTCGAATTCCATCGCTTCGGGCTTGATTTTCCAGAGTTTCAGGGTTTTCACGTTCTGGGCATGTCCCATTACTCCGGCGAGGATCAGGTCGTCGCCGGCGAATCCGACGGCTGAGAAGAAGGCAGTTGGGTCGGGCCGGAGATCGTACGGCCGGGACCAGGCCTTGGTTTGTGGGCTGAAGGAGCATGCGGTGCCGGAGGCCTTTTCTATTACGTACATCGTGTTCTGATTGGCTGCCACGGACAGCCACGTGGACGCCGCTGAGTGCTTAGGATGTCCGGCATTGATTGACACGTGGACCAATGGGATGTCTCCATGTCATACATTTCGACGGCCAGGGGGTCATCCTCGAATCCCAGGGCTCCACCTGCCACGACAATGTGGGACCCAATACGGGCTACAATGGGGTCCACTCGCCACGCTAGAGGTGGGGCCACATGGCGCCACGTTAAGTGGAGGGGGTCGGCAGAGAAAGACAAACCAGTAAGGGAGAACACATACAGTAGGTTAGAATTAGACGATCGAATAATAGAAACATATTTAGTGGTACTCGAAGAGAGTTGGTTTGTAATCTCGATCCAAGTATTAGATCGAGGATCATAAGCATAAGCTGTTTTTTCATTCAAGGATCTCATGCACTGAGTCTGAATTACTAACCACGGTTTCACCTTATTAAAATGCACTAAAGAGGACGAAACAACGTACTCCCATAATTTAGAAACTCGACAAGCGCAAGCCAAGTCGATGAGCGGTACTCGAGCAAGGATGAACTCTAGGAGGTCTCCATGAATGGGAGAATCATCCTCTTCTTGCATCCCCATGTAGCCTTTACTCTCAATGATTCTCATCCCTCTACCAATTTCAAATCTTTTTTTTTTGCCCCCTCTTCACTTTGTTGATAAATAGTAATACCCTTCTTAGAAAAATGAAGAGGGTTAACAATATGTCACTTACTCACAATACCCACTCTATATATAGGAGAAGGTAGTGGTCTAGATGGCCATGACTTGAGGATTTTTTCGCCCATAGTTTTTTGGATTTATGTTTCGTTGGCCCTCAAAATTATGATCTCATGGTTAGGGTTGGCAAAAAAACTCGTACCCGCCTAAACTTTGCAAAATCCGCTCCAATGGGTATGGGTATGGGTGGGAAAAATTGAAAAAAAAATGGGTATGGGGCGGGTATTGCTAAAATGGGTATGGATATGGGTATGGGTATGGGTATGGCTCGTATAAGCCCCATACTCGTTTTATTAATACTCACCTCGTACCCGTCTCATACACACCCCATATAAAACCCATATCCGTTTGTTTAAAGTTCTAATTTGTTACTTGTAATTGAATATTTTGCTAGTTGCTTTGAGTTATATGATATTCCAAACTTCAACAGAATATTTTGTTTCAAACTGTAATTATCAAGTGCTAATTTATTGTTTTGATTGGCAAATTTTTAATTGTATTTGATGTGATATGATATGTCGTCGGAAGCTTAGTGTTAATGTGACATATTGAGTATTTGATATCGAATATGGGTACAAAATGGATTTAATTATTTTTTGTCTATATGTACCCGAATAAAACCCGCATATCCACTATACCCAATGGGTATGGGTATGGGTATAACTTTACAATACCCGATGGGCATGGGTATGGATATGGGTATTAATTTTTAAAATGGGTATAGGTGAGGGTACGGTTAAACCCGCCCCCTTGTCACCCCTACTCATGGTTCAGTAATTAGTGTGACACATGTGGAGCCTATGTTCTAGAAGAACTCCTGAATGCATGATTAGGCTTTATCAAAATTATTATCACATGGTTCAGTAATTAGTGAATTTATGGACAATTATGTTCACCGACAAATCTTTAAAAATGAAGTTATATTTATATCAATAATTTTACACGTGTGTATTTATAATTTTTGTTTCTCTTTATTTAGATATGCAGTTAGAGAACATGTTTTTTTAATTGATTTAACTAATTGCCTATTAAAAATACAAATGATATATTGTATGAAGCTTTGTTCTAAAAATCTTTTCAAAAAAATCTTTTAGTACATGGATGACTGTAAACATAAATTTAGAATCTAAAATAAATTAGACAAGAAATTAAATAATAAATCAAATTTTGAATTAATGTTGTATGTATATGTACAATCTCTGAATTGAATACAAAATTGAAAATAATCCTCTTATTCAATTTCGTAGTGGCTTCTTGAATACTTCGAGTGTATTACCGCTTGATCTCGATTGATGTAGAATCAGATGAAGAGCTCTGAATTTTTTTTTTATCTTGATCTGCGAATGGCTGATTGTTCACTCTAAAGTTTGCAAGTTTTGATATTTCTCGCTTGGTAGATGGGTGCTCCTTTACAGTATGAGCCTCTGAATTCTGCAAATGCTGAATGTGTGAAATGAGGAGCGAAAGACCTCTATTTATAGACTTCGCCTAGTTAGAGTTAGAGCGAGGCTTTGGGCCTAGGTTGTGATTTCAATGACTGTCTTCGTATTTTTAAATAAAGAAAAATAATCACTAATTTCTATATCATTGATGACACATGACGATTTTTAATTGGTTGAAATCTAACCACATTTAATTTTGATCAAGCGGACCCACCGAAATCAACTTAACACATGACAACTTGTGATTGGTCAAATTAAATTATTTTTACACATGTTACCATTCAATTTGCCATAGAATTTTTACCTTCTTCTACAATGACATGTAATTAATTAAGTACTGGATAAGGTCGTGGATACAATACATGCTCTATGTACGCGGGGATTTGAAGTTGGTGGAATATAATAAAAGCTTATTATTTTGGGGTGCATTTTAGCCGTTAGTATTTTTTTAAAACAATTTGCATTAATTTATAAGTCAAATTAATTAAAATTCATCTTGACGTTAACAACTCAATTATCTGGAAAATATATTGTGTCGGTATAAATTTAAGTAGGTTTTAACTATCTTAAGTCTTATGTCTTCCCATTGCAAAAATAGTAATTTTACATGGAGTTGTCATGGTTGTTTTGCAAGAAATTCATTCGTTTGTTCTTTTTTTTTTTGTTGAAATAAAAGAGTTCTATCATTGATTGTAAAAGAAATGATATTGTAAAGAAAAAGGGCCAATAATATTTTTTATTTATGTCGATAATAAAAAAAAACAGTCTTGTGTACAAGTATCCTGCGTTCATATATGTACATATAATTTTTTAGTTATATCCCTCCCTCTCTTTTTTCTTTTTTCTTGGGGGGTGGGGTTGTTACAAGGGGGAAAAAACCTAACAACATTAATAAAAGAACATACATACGAAGGAACCATACTAAAATTCCACCGTATATAAGGTCCTAACATGAAAAATTAAATTTAAATCTAATCAATTAAGAACGATTCTTTAATAATTTGGCTGTGAATTATATTAAATTAAAAATAAGGGCTAAAATAATAAATTTTTTAGATGATAACTATAAACTGTGAAAAATAGCTGAACATGGTCAATGATATATGTTACACAACCAAGTTTCCTAAAATTTGTATTGGTGCAAATTACTCCCAACTTTTTGACTGTTGAACTTAGGGACAAATTCCCAATTTAGGGCATGTTCGTTCCAGTATTTAGAATTAGCGATTGGCGATTAATAGTTGTTTACTAATGATTACCAATGGTCGATTTTGGGTTGAATGAGGAATTCATTTTCGTGGACTCAATTCGGCCGTTCGATCTATGATTTATTATTCATAGATGTTGATAAGATCCTTCTACGAAGATCATTTATAGATAGCAGATATCAATTAGACAGCATGCGATGGTGACCAACGATTATGATTAACAATGAATGATCAGCAATGTTTTGAAAGGGTCAATAATTACCAACCGCTTCCTAAACGTTAAAACGAATAGGCCGTGAAAAATGTGTATGTAATTGGACAAGGTGAACTGGAAATTGACTTCTAGATGAAGGTGTGGATGAGTAAGAGCATTCCCAGCGGCGAGCCATTTTTTGGCTCATTAGTAGGGACTACCTCTGCCACATCAGCTTGTGATTCAGTTTTTTGGCTTACAATCCTCACTCTCTCCAGTGAAAGACTCACCACTTTGGTTCACTAAATAAAATAATACCTATGAACCCACTTTACAACATACAACTTTATTTTTAGAATAAAAAAATAAGAAAAACTAATTAAAAATATTTTTGAAAAAAACCCAGCTTGGAAGCTGGGGAGTCTCCTCGGTGATGCGGGCCTCCTCGCGAGGCATGGGCCACGAGACGCTCCTTGGAGACGTTTGCTTGCATCGCCCGCTCGTCTCTCTCCTCTTTTTGCCTTGGGAGAAAACCGAGAAAACCGCTGCTGATGGTCTAAAAACCAAGGAGGCCCCGGGAGGGTCCAACATTTACATGTATGGATCTTAAATTGGGAAGTGGGTCCGTTGCTCAACCAATTTGTACAAGAGTCACGTCAAAGTTTCCGCGTCGACGATTGCGGGCTCCTACTAGATGACCAATAATTAATCCTCGTAATCCAAAATTTGTAACTTCTTTTATAATAAGGTGTAAACATTGACATAAATAGAATTCGGATTTATAAATTTTATTAGTTTATGTACTCAGCAGTTCTATTGGGCTATTTATATCTCTCTGAAAAATCAACAAATGTAAAATAAAAGCAATTGGTGTAAGATGGATTGCAGCCAGTGGAAGAGAATCAAGTCCCGGATACGCATTCAAGCGTCATCAAATTCATGGCAAAGCTATCAAGGAAACTCTAGGTGGGAAGAGAAAATGCGAAGCCTTGAGCCTGGAAGACGATACATTAATAGTCAAAAAGCGGGTAATATCCTTCGGTGAAGATAGCAAGAATTGCATTATGGTTTATTGTAGAGTCAATATGCCATCTACATTAGTGTTGAGTTTAAAGGTGAGGGTTCATTTGTAACTTAGTAGTATAATATAGAGTTACTATGTATATTTGACACTTTATTAATAATATGCATGCATGATCTTACAGATCAAACCAAAAAAGAAAAAAAAAACCTATATAAAAATGCATAATTGCACCATGAAAAATCTAAAAGTACAACAATAATTTAGCACAGTTTGACACGAATAATTTGCGAGCACATCTTTTCAATTTATATGATCAATTATTATGATACACAATGTGACAATTCATAGCAACATCAAAATTAAGGTGCAGAAATATCTAACATAAGAGCACTCCCAGCCAGGAACACGCGCTCCTAACTGGTGGGGTTTTCTGCCACATGCTCTCCCCTGATTTGCTTGAGTTGCCATTGCCATGCGTGGAGAAACGGGCAGATGTTCTGCCTCCCGTTTTCTTTTTTTTTTTGTCATTTTGAATATTTTTTCTTTTTTCTTTTTTTTCCTTCTAACAAAATATTATTTGGGCTATTAAAAAAAGATTGTGTTTGATAAAGTGGGTCAATTATAAATATTTTATGAATTAATTTAACTTGAAATTTCATGGGTTGGAGAAGTAAAAGAACATAAATTTCAAAAAATTAAAATTTTTACTGACATAACAAGATAGAGTTTCAAAATATAAAATGCTAGTTGCGAATGCTCTAAATAGCACATGTGACATTGAAATTAACAAAATATTCGGACATATGTACGGTCGAATGGTCCGATTGAAGAAGACCAAGACCCATGTGCACTTCCTGCCTCACTTATGTTGGTGATGGGTGACCTAACACAAAGATTTATTTTCATTGAATTCCCCACTCTGATTTCTTGCAGCCTGTCGCTACTCACGAATGGCAGCCGTCCTGATTGATGCATGCGTTACAATTTTATTTGCAAATTTATTTTTGTTTGTTCCTGATTAATTTTGCCTTCAATTTTTAGATTTTTTTTTGGTGGAGAAGTCCTTCAATATTTATATGTAGTGCTGGATATTTAGATTGCTTATCTCTCATTAAAAAATAATTAATTACGAAAAAAAGATACTCAATTTATTCAATAATATTTGTCCTATCTAAATAATATTAGTTTTTTAAAAAACATCGATTAATATTGTGTTTTTTTATTGTTTTTAAAAGAGAAATTTTTTAGTATCAATAATGGTAAAAATGAACTTTATCTTGAGACGTCTATTAACAAAAATGGGACAAATATTATAAAACGGGGATAATATTCTTTTAAAATAGGGACAGCAAGCATTATTTTTCACCCACTGCCACCGACCCTGAATGGTTAGAGTTTGTAAGGGGGCCCGACTGCTCAAAAGTCATGTGACTCTTGTATGACCAAAGCCCACCTCAATCAGTGAGGGGGAGGGGTGTCTGGGTCTATGGCCGATATTGCATCATCAACCTCTGGAGGAAATTAAACGGAAGAAAAAGAAAAAGAAGAAAAAGAAGGAAGAAAAGTCATGACGATGTAGACATTAAAAGTAGCTAGGAAGTGAAACCAATGTGACAGATTAGGTGACCAAACCTAATCAAAATTGAAATAAAAGTTAAGCACTCCTCCTGGCTTGACAATAACAATGACTTGCCGTTTGGATTTCCGCTTTCGTAAGGTTTAAAGAGATTCATATGTAAGCAGTTTTATCCATATGCATAATGACTGTATATAGAGAGATTGTTTTCAATAGACCAACCAACGCAAAAAGTTTTAAGAAGATGTTTAGATTTCGAAAATCGATTGATAAAATCATTTGGCAAACGCAAGACCTCAATACTCAAAATAGCATAAGTTAATATGAACAATAGATGAAGGGTAAGAGTTAGGATTGCCAAATCATATAAGTTCAAAATTGTTGCTAAAGATCTACCTACTTATTCGACCTACATCAATCTTCATGTGTTATTTTAAATGGCGAAATTTTTTTAAAAAGCTACTCGTTGATCCAGGGCTCCTCAATGCTCCCCCAAAACTCAAGGCTTTATTTATACAACCCCTCCTCAATGCCAGTACTTTTTTTTTGGTCTTTTGATCTTAAATAAATGGAGTGCGGCCATGAGGGGTTGTTCTCCCCCCCCCCCCCCCCCCCCTCCCTCCCTTTTAAAAATTCAGCTAACTGGCAAATTGTCAATTCAACGAACGAAATTACAGTAAGACAGAATAAATTAAGCAATTAGCTCCCCAAGTCACACAAATAAAGCTTAGAATCCATCTCTATTTTCTCTCCATCAAAAACATGATTGTTTTTTTTGTAGAGAACGCACAATCATAAAGAAAAAGAGTTGTCTTAGGAGACCTATCTTTTTTTTAGTGGACCTTTTATATAGTTCACTTACATCATATTTAATTTTCACCGATTATGTTATAGGGCTGGCCTCTTTTTCACTGAATTTTATATATAGTTTAACACATTTATATTTTATAATATTTTTGTGATGAGACAACTTAACATAATTTCTTATAAAATGTGATGATTTTTTTAATTATTATTTCGCCATATCCTAAGATATCAAAGTGCTGAAAATTCACACAAAAATCTGTCTTGATCAGTCCTCATTAATTGCATCAACCTTGGGTCACCCTGGGCTTCCTATGATGCCAGCCAGGAGTAAGTGATGCAAACATGTGTTCATCAAGACTTCTGGGCTAAATCTAAAGTAAGCTAAGACAATGAAGGGCACTAGGAGATATGCCTGAAATTGAATCAAACCAAAACAATCACTAGAACTTATAAAACAGAGAAGCATCACATCTGGCTACATGTTTGTTTCAAGGAAGTTTGATTTATGCAGCTGCACTGATGCACTCTATGGCTTGTTTGCATATGCCGGTCATTGTTGCCTCCGGCCCATATACCTGCAAAAGAACAAACCAACGGAATAAATCCCGCCTTTCTCCTTAGTATCAACTATCTATCGGTACCGCTACCAGGAACATCTCATATTGCTCTTGTTCATGAACGAATACGGTCTATGGATAACTACTCATCATATATTTTAAGCCTAATAGAAGCTTGGGATGACTTGGCCCTAGGAACACAGATTAGGGGGGTAATGAGTGTTCATGGTAAGTCGATGATCTAAATATCGAGCTTGAAGTTTTGAACAAAGCTGAGCTTCACTTGTAGGCTCTTTTTGAGCTGTAGATTGTCAGGACTTGCACTTTGTCTGGATACAACAGAGGGGAAGGGAACAAAATTTAAAAGTAGTGAAGCTCATGGAGAGGAGGGGAAGGGAAGCGAATGGGGCTGAAGGTTCATTAAAAATATTTGCTTCATCCCCAATTCACCCTCAATTTCAGGCAAATAGAAAGGGAGGTAACACCCACCCACCCCAAGCCCCCCCAAAAAACACCAAACAATGTCTAGTTAGGCTAATAAACGTCTCTTCTCCAACAATGTGAAGTGGGGTTAATAAGCCTTGTCTTCTTCTCCCTTCCCCCTCCATAACTCCAATCCAGTCCAAACTGTTAAAATACCCTCCCACGAAAATTTGCCACTTCGTGATTACAGCCAAGTCATAAGTTTTCAGTCCTAGAGGTGATGGGGGTAAAATCTTTGTTATCATGAAGGTGAGGATACATATTTATAACACCCAGCCGCATCCTAGACCCCTCCCAGAGATAATTGATAGTTCTCTCCCCGGTATCAATCCCAGCATGTTGAATTAATCATCGCAATTGTCATCATACGGAAAGGTCTCCAGAATCTCAGTAAACGGAATATCTACCTCAATAGGAATTCCAATCTCCTCTCCTAGCATTCGCATTTTCGCCAAGCCCTTCTGGTAATTGGGACCTCCTCTTCTCACATAAATGTGCATCCTTGCAGCTTTAAGCTTTGTTTCCTGTTCAACGAAATGACCACATTCAATTCCGAAATGTTCCAAAAGAAGTGCTAGTTCTAACATCAAGAAAAGCCGGTATCAGTGCATCCACCTTCTCCTTCAGAGCTCGGATTATTCCATTGAAAGTAGCAGCAACATCAGTAAAATTAGCAATTCCCCCTCCAATCACCAGGGCTCTCTTCCGCCCGTCAGGGTTTGCTGTCGCACACTGTGAAGTGCCACAAGGAATTAGTATGCTACACAGCTATTATGGAAATGGGGAGTTCATGCTTTTGTGGGCTTTAAAGTAGATCAATAGCTCCGATGATGAAAGAAGCTAGCTTACATCAATCACAACTCTGGCATACTGCAAGACCTCTTCTTCATTGGGGGCACCACTGTATTCAGCATAGTTCCCAAGTTCAGATGCGTAACCCAGGTCACCAACCTAAATCAAAATATCCCAAGTTATCAACCAAGAACTTATGCTGAATAAAAATTGAAACAGAAAGTTTATGGTACACCATACCGTATCTGCATAAATTACACTTGCACCTCCCCCAGCCACCATTGTCCAGATCCGTCCCTTAGGGTTCAAAACTGTGAATTTCAAAGATGCGCTGGTCTGCCAAGTGAGCAAACAACAATAAACATCAGAACGTCCTCAAGTAACCTCTAGCCATACAACTTCATGGCTACACTAATCCTTGTCCCAGAAAAAGATTAACAACGAACTACCCAAGAAGCAGCCATTTTATAATACCTTCTCATCAAGTCTGTGAATAAAGCTCTCTGTGGGGGTCATAACTCTTCCAAAGGGCAATGGGAATTCAGTGTCACCCCACCTGCAAAATTGTATTCACTTATTTCGTTAAATGATCAGTCATGCAGGACATTGGGCAAAGTGTAGGACTGGAATCTGAGGGGAGGCGATTGAGTAAGAAAACAAGCATACTTCTTGAAGTTCTTGAAGGCTGCTGTATCATCCAACTCGCCTCTCATGTCAAGAGGATAGGGCTTGCCATTGACTAAAGTGAAAGGATTCATTTCCAGGAAGGTGAAGTCCAGATCTGCAGTTATGATATCAACTTAGTATGGCTTTTGCTACAACTACGAGGCTATATGAATTCCAATATCTGATTAGTCACAGAACAAGGGTGTGCAAGTACCTAAAAATAGGGCGAATACTGCTTTGAGAAACTCCTCAATGACACCTTTGACCTAAAATGTGTAAAATATGATCAGCGCTACAAACATAAACAAAACAGACCATAAATTCTCCCTCAAATTCTAATCTAATTACCAGGATTATCTGTATCCAGAGGTCCTATTTGCTTGTATTGAGAAACAAAGAAGTCAAGAAATGGAAATACCTCCAAAGGTAAAGTAGCAACCAGAGGGGCACAAACTTCAGATGTAAAAGAGGCGCCTGTGGGAACAAATATGCTCTTCACCTGAAGAAATGAGCAATAATCTGGTGACTAACTGGTTAACGCATTATATTAAAACAACATTAATATTCCAATAAGGGAAACGTGATTTGGGGTCAGTAGCCAAGATAGAAACTCAGATGACAAAGTACCTTGTCCCAGTTCTCTTCAATCTCAATTCCACCACATTCTGAAAAGCTTACACTATTCCCAAGCCTTTCTGAAACAATATTGAGGTAGAACTCTTCATTGTGTGGAACAAAAGGCTCGACAATGAAAGTCGTTATTGGTCCTCTACATCCACCCATTTCCACTTCTTTGCCAAGTCGCTCCTTCACGAAAGCAGCAACCTGAGCAAAGTCCAAATTGAGGGCAACGAGCCCACTCTTGCCACGCTTCCCAAACAACATATCGGGTTTGACAACCAGTCTCTCTGACGACAGCCAGGGTTCCCTCTCAACTAGCTCATTCAAGTCGGTTGATTCCGTAATCTAGTTTACAAAAGAGAACTTATCCTCTGATCAAGAACAATATCTAAGAGTATTGGCAACTGAAAAGAGAGAGCCCCAAGTAATATCCTACTAAAGACAAAGAATCATGCATCCAATAAAAAGCCAAATCACTAATGCATACAGTAACATTTCTAAGTCATCGTTTAGAATATTTGAAATCTGTAAGTAGTAAACCCCAACAAGATCCACGCCACAGAAGAGAGAAGGGGAACAAAAACATTATGAATAAGAACAGGGAATATCATTGACAGGCCGACACAGACTAGACCTTGGTTGTTTATACCAGGTCAAGAAACATAGGAAATTCAAGAATTTGTTAAATGCCAGCTTTATTTATAACATGGCACTGTAAACCTTTGTCCCACACCTTAAAATTTTTTTTAGTCCTTAAAATTTTTTGTAGTCCTGCATAGGTCCTCTAAAATTTAATTTTGTTGAATGAAAGGGGTTACATAAGTTTCTTCCAGTTGTGATGATGGAATTACAATTTCGTTCATTCCAGCTACCAATTCTTGCTTGAACAAAGTCCCTTCACTCTTATAACGAGGCTAAATAGGGGGGGGGGGGGGGAAGTCCCTTTAGTTTTTTCATTCCTCTAGCCTTTTTGCATCCCATGCTATAAAAATTGCAAAATAGACTTAACTCTGCATCAAAATTTAATGAGCATATAACCCTCAGAATCATCCAGTTCATCCCTTGTGTCATCCATATAATTGCTGATAGCTCACAAATATTGAATAATCATGCAATAGATAGAAAATCATATCATATGATTGTTCAAATTAGTAACCAAAAGACAAGTGAAAGCTTTCATTATCTACTCTAAGCTTTTTAATTGAGCAATCTACCGCGCTGCAGCTAAAAGCAGAAATCTTTAAGAAGTAATTGAAGTTTTTTTTCAAACAAGGAAGATGAAATACGCATAAATAAAGAAAAAATCTTACTTGAGCAGATTTAATAGGGAGTTCAGAACCAGCAATTCTCTTGAAATGCTCCTTCAACAATCTCTTTGAATCGTACTCTCTGATCTTCTTGCGTGCCATTTCCCCCTCTTTTTTTTCGCTAAACCTAATTGTCACCAACCAACAACATTTCCGAGCAACCAAATTCAAATTTATCCAATTCATAGATCTAAACGACATTTACAAAGTGCGAAATCAACGCAAAAATTGCGCTCAAATGACATCAAACAGAAACAAACTAGAAATCCCGAAATTCAATCCAAACATCGACAGATCTAATAATTTCAGACGGAAAAAAGAACAAATTGGGGAAAATAGAGGAACAAGAGAAATCATTCAAGCTACATTTTAATGCAAATGGAGATGGGAATTACCTTCAGAACAGGAGATAGAGTTGTTAACAGAGAGAGATTACTAATAGAGATTTGGGAGTGAAGGGTGAGTTTATTTATAGGCGAGGGATTGCAGAATCTCTAAATCCGAATTTTGTGAAAAATTTAATGATAATTTTTCTGGGATTTTGGAGTATTAAGCGTTAAGCATGGGCGTCAATGAATATATGAATTCGCGGGAAGATCTCTGCCCCCCCACCTATCTTCTTAACTGACTTTCAATTATTTTTTCATTTTTCACACCAACCATTTACTTTGGTTAATCGAACACGACTCAAGGGTATAGTCGGAGAATGCAGCTTCAATTTATTTCTGGGATTTTGTTGTCATGTGATCAACAGTCTGGTTTCATAAACAGATCTTTTCAGATTTAAATTGATCATGCTTACGATAGATATCAGCCATATAGATTAATTTATGATATTTATAATTAAACATAATCTTTTACCTTAAAATTTGAAGCATTTCAGGCACAACAAATTAGAAAAAGTTAAATTAATCAGAATCCGATTTTTTTCAAATTGTTACTGGAAAAACTATCTCATACTCGTGTCTAAAATTCAAATGAATATTCAAACAGATGAATCCAGATAATTAAGTTAGATTTTGGTAATAGACGCTAGATAATGATCCAAAATGGACATATAAATTTGTAGGCCAACTAACTATGTATTTTGTGTAGTAATTATAGGGATCATTCAAAGTTGCTTGATGATCAAATTTGTAGCAAATCTCAAAAAATACGGTTGGGAGATAGCAGGTGAAGTGGGTTACGTTGCGTATGATCAAATTTGTAGCATAACCAATTTGATGATGTTCAACTTTGATTGCTCACCTATAATGTTACGCTCTACCAGATTTATAACACCAGCAATTATTTTTTTTATATAGACATAGCATTTTTTTTAAAAAACAACGTTTTCAATTGAAGTTGGTAATTATGGGTGGCCCTCTGGGGATTAATGCCGTCAAATTGAGATTAATTGATTGATGTCTTTTGCTTTGTGATGTGATCTTGCCATGTTGGTGTTGTATTGAAATTGATTGGAGGTGGGATCCATTCGTTCATTATTTAGATTCGACAAATTTGATTAATAATAATAAATCAACCGCTTGATAAAATTGATTTTTATATGCATAAGCTCATTGGATTTTTCTGTTGCCCTTTTAAAAATAGATGACGTGACACAATTCATTACGAGTAATTCATATTGTTAAATATAGCCTAAAGTAAATGTTACTTCTATATAAATATTGTATGACAAAATAAAATTATAAGAGAATTAATAAGGGAATTCTTAAATTAATTTTCATTTTTGATGTTTCTTTAGTTGAAACATTTTGTTCGATTTGAGACTTGGACACTGAATATTGCTGTCTCTATTGTCTGAAATCTAATTTTTAACCTAAATTTCGTCTCAGGCAATTTATCTAATTCAAAATAGATCAGCTGTTATATATATATATATATATATATATATATATAAAACCTACCCAATTAGTCCGATATGGGTGAGATCCAAGCTTGAAACTTCACCTCTTCAACATCAGATAAATCAAGAAAAGTAGGGACTGTCTCGAGTCTTGTACATTGCAGGGAGAGAGCATTTTTCTCTCTCACCAAATCACATTTGCAGGGAATTTGACACAATGGGTCAGCTTTCATGGCACCTGCTTCACAGGGAAGAGGGGGGGGGGGGAATAAAATAAAAATACAATTAAATACTAAGAATGATGGTTTCAGGTAAACCCTGGAGGATGCCAGCTTAAAAATTCATCCCTGCATGCTGGTTTTCAGCTGTAAATTCGCTGCGTATGAGTATATGTTGATGATCACTTGCGCTGAAGATATTGATTTAGTTTTCATCTCATAGCTTGGTAGGAGTCTGGATAAGATCTTGAAAGCCATAGATGCTTCAATTTCACTACCAATGCAAAGAAGCCATAGCACGGGAAGTGCAGCAACCCCACTAGTGTGTACCTGCACAATTGCAATACAAATCATCAGCTGTTTCGGTGAATATTTGAAAGCGGAGGGTTTGAGTTAGATTCGGAATTGGAATATAGGACCGAATTGGTTTTGGAGTTGGGGTCAGTTTGAAACACGAAAGCAAACCAAAATACTAGAGTCCCTCCTAAGCACGATGTCATGCAGAGGGGAGTCTAACGTACAACCTGCCAATTCCCATATGAGATGGTCTCGTAAAGACTTACTGCAACGACGACGACTCTTTTGGATAGGCATATTCTTTTCAACCTTAGATCGAACTCATACACAAATGATTAATGTTGCTCCCTACAATACAACCTTTGGGTAATACCACACTCAGGAAGCTCGAAAAATGTAAAAGGATTCACCAAAACAGACTGAGATGGAAGAGTGCAATGCTTTGACTTTCCATCAGCAAAATGAATTTTTCGACTTATGAAGCAGAGAGATTTGGAAGGAAATGATGGGTGAGAACTAATTACCATAGGGGAGAATATGGAGTTGACAATTCCATGAATGGGTATGGCCAGCTGCAGTATAGGAGAAAGTGATAAGCACATGCACAGCATAAGATCAGGAAAATGTCAACAAAGAGGTATGTGACTTACTAGACGTTAACACAAGCATGAATAATCCATTGGCAAATGACAAATACTGCCGTCCACAGCATGAAGTATGCAATCCGGAACATAGGAAATTTCTGAAGGAGAAGACACTCAGTTAAGGATGAGTAACCCGAATATGCCCCCAGTGAAAGAAAAGCATGTTTTAAAGCTGTGAGACAAAACTTACCATGCAATTCAACAGTGCATCGCCAAGAATAAGGATATTAACTGAATGCATGCAAACATTAAACTGCAATCAAATAAGACATCAATTAACTCCAGAGAAAATTTTCATGAGATCTGCAGCATATGATAACTCAATGATAGGTAAGAAAGTTTGTTCCCACACCAGAAAAAGGATCCTGACATCACATTTTATCCTCCAATCTCTGTGTTCTTCCAATGAAACCTCGCTTTCAGGTTAAAACCTCTGAACTGCTCATTTCAGCTTTCTATCTCATTCTAGGTTTTCAAATTTGCATGCTACTACAAATTGCTTGTTACTAAGGACAGCCTTGCATGAAATTGCCAGGTTGCCCAGACAGCTAGCGACCATTGAGCCCATGAGGGCCATGACCAAGTTCAAAACATTTCCAATTTATATTTTCAGGTATCAACCCTGACAACTTCCCAAGTCATGAACAAATTTCAACTGGCTACTGCATTAAGATACATTTTTGCGACCCCAGTCCTACTTCTCTAAGCACCAGATACGCCCCACAAATACCAGCAAGGCATAGATTACAAGATCTTGTCATTATGCATGCAGACACAAGATTCAATCAACCAGCCAGTACAAGCCAATGTCCAATGCAATACTTACAAAATGTAGCCTGAGATCTTCGGCAGTCAGAAATGGGTACATGATGAACCAAAATACAACATCAGTGAGCACCACAGCACCTGCGCTTACCTGTAAACATGTTATAGAAGGACGCCAAAGTCAGAAACAAACTCCAAATTTGCTCCAAGATAAAGATTGCCTCATAAACCATGCCAATGTACTATCAACAATTTGTGCACAAACCATCCACTGGGTTCAAGTGACACCAAAAGAGATGCAAACTCATCATCCATATCACACCCCACGGGGTTTAGATAATCTATTTCTGAATTGCCCCAGATAGTCGGGACGGTCATGAAACAATGGGCAGGGAAAGAGTTTCACAAGCAAACAACCATATTCACAGTTCTCATTTCAGATTTTGCAGCTGAACCACTGAGATGCATTTTGCCCAGCCAATGATAGTGATGCAATCAACAGCAGCAAACAAAATTACTTCTGTCCAGAAAGAAGTAAATAAAGCTCATGAAATGTGAGAAGAATTTCAGTTCCCACCACACTAGGCCAAGAAATGTAATTCTCCTGGGTGAGTTCCACCTAGTTTGTAGACAAATGATGAGCTTGGAGGCACAAAATTAGAAATACAGTTTTATGTCAGGAGGTCAGAATGTTCTTGCTAAGAAGTCAAGAAGAAAAACGTACCTGATACATGATTTGGAAAAGATAACCCACAAAACCAGCAATTTGGCGAACATTAATTTCTTCATGATTACACAAGCTCTTTAACATAGACATATTCTCACTGCTTCCAACTCTAGGAAAAGCATAATACACTTGTTCAACATCAAAACTCTGAGAAACTCCCTTAAGTCGACAGCCTCTGCCACGATCATGCCAGCATCCATAAAAGGAGAATGCAGACGCAAGCTACACAGATGAACAAAATCCAATACATATATATAAACATGCTATTAGGAGATCAAATGACCAATGCGCAACGAACCTACAGGTTTGACACTAAGCATGTGAAGAATCAATACGAAAGGAGTTGTAATACACTAAATGCATCCTCCTTTGGACATTTGAGATTTCTAGAGTAGGACATACCGCAAAGTAGATTGTCGTTAGTGTAAAAGTCAACCTGTTAACGACCAGGAGAAACAATCAAAACAGGAATCAACTGAGCTGAGAAATGTCATTTCTCGACTTCAATTATTTGCAGAATGGATTTGCAAATACATTAGCAAGAATGAGAGAACGAGAGGACAAATGCAGTGTCTTTTGTGTTTAAACACAACTGGGCAACCTGCATATGATTTTAGCAAGGAAAATCATACAGGTGTTATGGAGCCAATTTCCATTTTAATGCAAAGTAAAGATCAAAACCATAAGGATTGAGGGCTTACTGAGTATAGTAGAAAAAGATCCCAAGCCCATCAGCAATAGCGTTGCCAATGATAAATGCCAAGAGCACAATAAAAGCAAGTATCCTAAAAGCAAGGAGCCAAGCAGGATGAACGCCTTTGAGACATGTCTTCCAAAGTTCATCCTTGTATAAGACCCCGGCTAGTGCTTGCCGCGGTTCTCTCCTCCCATCCTCCGATTTATTTGCCCTTTCATACTTCCATATTAATAGTGATGCAAATGCCATGCAACCCAACACAAATAATGCACAAATAAGAAACCTCCAGTTCAACCAATAACTTGGGTCTGTTGTATCAGCATCCATGACTAGCTGGCCACCTAGGGTTTTGAAAATTCTGCAAAAAACAACCAGCAGAAAGAATTTCATCCAGCCTACCCAAAAACATGTGTTCTTTCCTAAATCTTCACCCTTTGCACAGTAAGTAGAAACATTACTCTATTCAAGTTATCTTCAAAACCCACATCAAACATGAATACATAGAATCCATCATTCGTAACAAAATCAATAAGGGTATTCTAATCATTACACTCACTGAATAAAAAGAATATTTTTAACCAGGGATATCTATTTTATCAGTTAACCCGAGTCTTTCCCTAATGTTGAAAAATATCCCTCATATTGTCCTTCTTTAAACACTGAATAATCAATGCCGTGCCTCTATCTCCTCCCCCCCCCCCCCCCCAAAAAAAAGAAAATTGCAAACCCAGAAACCAAATCAACCCACAATTGCTCAGCGGACACACACACACACACCGCCCAAAAAAAATATCAACCCACGATTGGGAAACATTTTTTGGGGGGGGGGGGGTGTCTTGAATCCTCCATTTCAATACCCACAATTGGAAACTGATCCTAAAAAAGAAGAAAAACAACTGGGGTTTCAGGAACCCCAAAAAAGGGACTAATGGGGAAGAACAAATGAAATTCATAGACAAAAAAGCAGAGATTCTTACCCCAGACTATAAAGCAAAATGAAAAGCCGAAAAATTTTGAGGACTAAGAAAACTCAAACCCAGATTGGTTACTGGAATGAGTACCTGCTCAAGGACATGGAAGGAGAGAGACTTGACTCTTTTGGGAGTATCGTAGGTGTTTTGATGAGCAGCAATCAAAACCAGCAAGGTCTGACTAACAGTCCAACCTTACTTTATTTCAGTCTGAGCCCCCCCCCCCCCCCAAAAAAAAAAAAACGAACACAGTTAAAGTTGGTATAGAGACAACGTTAGCACTGTGGGCCGTAGTGTGATGGTAAATCGGGTGAATGCGGTGATCCAATTGCAATTCTAATATAATTGCTGCAAATCAAATATATTATTGTTACCCCCCCCCCCCCGATTTAACAAAGTCCTGTATATTTTCGTCCTTTTTTCTTCATGGAAACATATAATCTGCTCCAAGCACATGGAAAAGTAGTGGCCCTGGATTTCCCAAGTAAAATACAATTTGTCATTTTTGTCCCAATTGAGACGTCTATAATTTGTCTAGGTAGCCCATTTTATTGACCAGTTGTATGACTTGCTTTAAAAAAAAAAATCAATTCTTTAAAAAAATTAAATTAGCAATTTGGTTATTATCTCGTTAACAAAGAGACAAGGCACACTGTCAGAAAATGAAACTAAATGAGATGAGGTTGGATGTTGATAAACTAGTCATCAAGAATAAAAATCGTTTGACGAGCTGAAGACAGGAAGGGTTCTAGTCATACTTGATATAATTTTGCTATGCTATCTGAGTTGGTTTAGAGATGATGGCTTACAAGTTACAAGTGGCTGAACTATTTAGACATTTACTCGTCTCTTAATTTTCTTTTTTTTCATGATTGTATTACGTTGCAGGCAAAAGAAAAAAATAAAAACAAATACCAATCCTTAATCGGATTTTTTTTTTTCCGAGAATACTACAAAATAAATGTATTTTCTGGGTATTAAAATTTCGAAGTTTCTCAACATAAAACTTTTCCAACAAAGTAGTGGATCCAAATCAACTTATTATAGGAGAAGGGGTGGATATCAAAATTATGCACGGAAGGAAAAGTTGTGAAACTAAGAACATTTGGTATCAGACTCCAAAATGCTAATGCCAACAGGCCCACGCCAACCTTCAAATTTGTGGAATCACGGGTTAGCCTTCCCCACAAGACAATTGAAGGCTTACTTTTCTCACAATCCCTCCTGAAAACAAAATTCTATAGTCTCTTCATGAAAGAGCCATTTCTAGACATCATGATCTTGTCTAATACTAACTAGTCATTGTGCCAAACTTCATCAATCATAGGTACATGTTAACTTGTACAAATGTACAATACAGGGATTCTTGTACAAAGACACAGTATACTCTTTAACTGTCTCACAACACAACCATCTCCGAATAGGACCCATAGGCGCCCCACGAGCCAAAAGAGTTGGGGAAGAAGTTGTATGCAGACAAGACAGTCTTACTCTTACCCATGGAGTGAAATTATGGGTAGGCTCGTGCTCAAAAATCCCAGATTGTACAACGTTGATATCACCAAGGTAGATCTTTCTTTAAGGTATCTACTCCTTCTGCAGTCGCTTTGCAATGAGATCAACTGCTAATGAGCCAAGAGGCCCTGCAGGCTCGGCCTCCTCAAACGGGTCATTGCTGCAATCTTCAAACTCTTCCTCATCATCATCGTCGTCATCGTCATCACCAATAGGCCGGTCATCAAAATCTTCGTCATCTCTGGAAACCTTGTTTGCTGCGATCAAATTCGTTGTTCCATCCTCACCAGAAACAGGTCGAGCAGGATATGAATGCTCAGCGGCCTGTGTCATACCCTCAAATGCTTCCACCTTCTCCAGGAGAGCATCAGGACCAAGATCAGTTTCATCTAGCAAGAGTGCCTTGTTTGACTCAATAGCATGCTTCCATAGAGACATCATTCTTGGGCTTGAGATTGTCTTGATCGTAGTAGGTTCCTGAGAACCATCATCTGATTTTCCTGATTATGATAACAACAGGGAATTCAATACATAGATGTGTACCAAATCATCATATATTCATGCATGTATTACATATGTTCCAACTTCCAAATCCAGGAATGTCCAGGAGCCTCGGAAAACTTAGAGCCTGCCCACCAGTTAAATAGATATGCAGCCCAAAGAAAACCCCAGGGGAAAACATGAAATTTATCTCATCATGATCAGCACGTCCACCATTCATACCTGAGTCATCCAAAGCAGCACTGAAAGAGGGCAATAAAGTTGGTGTCTCTGGGTACATGGATTTCCAGTCGTGTCCCCTCCACATCAATATCTGTTCGTCATCAAAGGAAAGTAGCACACAGGGAACCAGTTCCTGCAGAATACATAGGAGATTAAAATTATCAACCGCCAGACTTCCAGTTCATTACAACTATCCAAATAACGTAGTCCTTTCACAGCAAGAAAGTCACAACAAACAAGGAAAGGATAAAGATGAATAACACAAGCAAGATGCAGCCAATGTCAGGCACCATCGACAGTTTAGAACAAAAAAACTCTTTAAGTGAGGCGAGGGTGCATAGTAACACCATTATCCAATCCAAAAGAAGGAAATAAATCGAGCACATAACTGCCCAAACCATACCAAAGTAATTATGTTGTCAATTTTGTGTAAAGCTAAGATGGAAAGAAGTACATGCTCACTACATATTTCGGAGGAAGCACAGAATTCTTTTGTAGTCATTTGATCAGAGCAAAGGAAGTCATGATACACACCATTAGTTTTGCTCCGATTTTTTTGTAGTCACTAGGCTCCAGTCCTCGGCAGTTAACCTTAGCAAGTACACTTCCTTCAAAAGCATGTCTCACATCGTTTACCAAGTCAGCATATACTCCATTTTTTGCTGCAGAAAAAGAATATGTCATAATAATATATAGAAAGCGAAGATAATCAGTCAAGGAAAAAAATGAATTGGGGATATGCAGGAAGTTTTAATTGCTGGATCTATTCCATGCAGGTTTTCCACATATTTGTCCCACGTAAAATGTTTAACAAATATTCACTACAAGAACATGTGAAAATTGTTAATTAAGCACAAGAATCAACACTAGAAGTCCCTAGAATTTGAGATTGAGAATATGCTAAACAGAAGCAACAAAAAATAAATGGAACAGCAAGAATTTGGGTAAAAGCCAAAGTACAGAACAAACATCAAAAGGCAAATGAAACAAATAAACTCAAACATTGACACAGCAGAACTTAAATAGATTTGCACCTAAACATATAGCCTAGCCATCACACCAGAACTCTATAAAAGCAAATACCTACTAAATTATAACTTCTTTTGTCCTTTTCACTAGTACCTTTTTTTTGGGGGGGGGGGGGCCGGGGAGACACAGACATTAAATGAACCGAAATTTTCACATTTACTAATATGAACGCCATCTTTATCTTCTGGGTCTAGTCTGGGATGATATGGATCGGCAGATAGCATAGACAAGATATGTCTTAAGAGACATGATAACCCAATAGAGGAAAGCCAGAGACGGTGATCTATAAGAGTTTTAGAGAAGGGGCAAATGCATGAAAACCAGAGGCTGTTGATTAAGTAAGGCCGAGCTTTCCCCATAAGTTATTTTGCATGGAGCAATTCCTAGCAGAAACAATATGAAAGACCCAGGATAAACTAACACAAACTTTGATCGGCCCCCCCCCCCCCCCAAAAAAAAAATCCCAGACCTTCACATCAAACAACAACAACAACAAGTCCTAGATGTAACAAGAAGTTGGATAAACAAGCCATTCTTACCCAATTTACATATTGGCAGAAGTTTTTTCCCTTTCTGTCTTAACTCATCAGCTTCCTGTTTTGTCAGGCCTCCAGGAGCATCTTGAATAAGTTTGGGATAAACAGGAGCAGCTGGCTTCCACAGCATTAACGGATATTTTGGGCGAGTGCTATAGTCATAATTTCGTCCACGGAAAAGATAAACTACACCACCAGCCCGATGAATAACCCCACCTCCTGCTTTCTCCTACATATTAAGAATGCTTTCAGAATCCAGAAGGTGGAAGCCATCTAAAACATACTGTTTGCAAGTTCATTCTGCAGAAAATATCACTCCCTTGTAGTCATAATGTTGAATCACATTTGACCTAGAAATACACGGTCAAAAGTACAAGATATTCATTCATGCAGCACCCAAATAACAAGATGATCTTTACCTCTTCCATTTCATTATTCTCAAAACAAGGCTCAGTCAATTAGCATCCATACCTTTGAAACCCACATGAGAATTAATCTGAAAGAGAAACAAACCACACACCTATATGAATGCATCAGCTGAGGCTAATAGAAGTACGATAGGTCAGTTAAAGTTAGATCCTTTGCTAGACAAGTTCTTAAAGATAGATGCAAATTTACAAAAACACATAGGCTATGACTAAAACCACATTGTTGCAACAGCATGAAAAAATCCAAATATTCTGCATGAGAGGCGATGACCCAAAGAACTGAGTATCAAAATTAAATGAAATGATATGAGGAGATAATGTTCGACACACCCACCTCAAGACATCTACAGATGTTATCCATGTCCACGGTAGGAACACCCTTGCATTTGACTTTACATACTGGCTGCCTCTTCCAATGACTATGTATCAGCTCCAACATATTGTGTGTCAACCCATCCCTTCCTACAACAGCATCACACTTCAACAACTCCTATCCTTGGTGTGCCAAAGATTATAAAGAATGACACAGGAATTGAACCTACTTTCACTGCAAGCTCAAGGATAATTATATACACCGATGTTCATAGGCCCCTCAATCAAGAACAACATGCTCATTTCACGATTTATTCTTTTTTTGTTTTTTAGGATGGGAGGCGCGGCAGGAGTTGGCATATATTTTTCCAATAAACCAGTACAGCACCCAAACATAGTGTACAACTTTAGTTCAGAGCAAGCAATCCAAAAAAAGTAAATAAATAAATAAAAGCCATTCAGAACCTATCAAAAGAGTAAAAGAAGTTTCTGAAAATTCCACAAACTATCACAAACCAAATCAAGACTTCAACTCAATAGCTTAATACTAATCAATCAGGCACATAAAAAATTAGTCAATCAACAATCCTCAATTCCACAACAAAAAAAGCAAAATTAACAGTCACTCCAGGCACATACTCGACTTATACATTGCTCTGATATAATTTTGGAATATGGGCAAAGCATTTTTAAATATCATTCAAGAGAACTTCCCCATATGCACAATAAAAGTACACTCCTTTCTTCTTTTCTTTGGGGCATTGAACTAAAAGTTCTCAACTTCTCATAATTTAGCGCAGCTACATTACTTGCCAAAACAAATGCGGTATATCCTCCTACTTTCAGCTCAAATATCAGGCTCATAATATACTGAGAAACACACATATACACAAATAACTCAAACAGTCAAGTAGAGGTAAGCATACCAAGATTAACTTGACGATTATCAGACACAAGAGGGTGAACTAACTTCTTAATCTCAGCCCTGGACAAGGGCTCTCCCAGAATCTCCTCTCTCCTCCTACTCTCCTTCTGAAAATCCCCGAGCTTATAAGGGGCGGGCATCTCGACCCGCTTCACCCCATTCACTTCAGGATCCGGCTTATTGAAAGGCTCAAACAACGGTATCTTCCTCTTATCCTTCTTCTTCTTCAATGGAGCTTTCCCAGTCCAAGGTCGGGGCATGGACGGCGGCGCAAATGGCAAGAATGTGGGTTCTCGGATCGCCACTGGCTGGGCTTTTGGAATCTCCGAATAGCTGAACTGGAACTCAAATGGAGCTCCGGGGAGAAGATAAGAGACACCCGATTCGCCAATAATAACGGCGCGGTCATCGTCGGTGATGATTTGGTCGCCGGAAGGGGAGACGGGTTTGTAGTATTTGGTCCGGGTGTGGGGAATCCGGGTGAATGGATGAGGGTGTTGGGATTTGTGTTGGCGTTTTGGGGAGGGTTTAGGGTTAGGGGGGTGGGATTTGGGTTTAGGAGGAGGGTATTTGGGAACTGGGATTGGCGGAGGGTGGTGGTGATGGCGGCGGTTGTGGGTGGCTGGGGCGGCGGATGGGAGGGCGGAGAAGAGGTTGTGGCCGGGAAGTGAAGCTAAGATTACCATATCTCACGGTGGGGCTGGAGGTCATCCGGGTTAGTTGTGACGAAAGATTTTTAGCGCCCATTTTCACAACTGACAAAAATATGGCCCTGGCAATTGAGTGGTTGGATTGGGTTATGATTTATGAATATTTTCTCGATATTTTGTTTTTTCGTGGCCCTTCAACTGCCCATTTGGGCTTTTCTTCTATATGGCATGAGTAAATTCATTTTATTTTTTATTTTTTTTTGGGAGGGTGGAGGCCAGTCGAGTCATTCTATATTTCAATGATTTCAGTGTAGCTAAAGAACGGTTAGAATGGGGGATCTTCATGTTGAGAAATTTACTAGTCGTGAGATTTAATCTTTCGAGCTCGTCTTTGGCAGTCTTCTGAAATGCCAAATAAGCTGTGAGTTTTTTGACCATGAGGATGTTTAGTTATTTAGTGACTCTTTATGCATTTGTCTTTTTATCGATATTTATTTTTAAAGCCTAAAGTATCTAAGGTAAACAAGTGCTTTTGTAACAGAAAAAAAGAAGGAAACCCCAATAAACACTCAAACAGTGGGATTCATATTCATGTCCTTCTACTATCAATATAAGCATTTTTAAGCGGTTGCGTCCAATGGTGGTTCCTCTATCGGGACTTCTTTTTTTTTTGGTCTGCTGATTTGCAAGGTTTTAAACAAATATAAACACATATATGTTAAATGAAGTGAAAATAAAGTCATGTAAGCAAGATTTAATTTTACCTATTTATACAAACCTTGACCTTTATTATTGTCCCCTTGTAAGTTATAAGCATATTCAAATACAACAAATTTAAGTAAAACAAGTCATTAGTTTCAGGGCCTCTTTTTTCCAACTTGTCATAAGTAACTTATTATTGATAAGTGATGATGAGTACTGATCAATACTGATCATTGCCGATGAGTGCTGATGAGTGCCAATAAATGCTAATCAGTGCTGATCATTACTAAGATTATAAGGAAAAAATATGACTAAATGTTTATGAGTACTGAGCAGTGCTTATTAGTATTGATCAATATTGAATACTAATAATAGATATATGATAAATTGAAAAGAACAGATCTAACACTAATCTCAGAGATTAATTATAGAAGAGAGCATACCATACCATTTAGCCAAGACCCTGACGGACTCACGTGTGTACTAGTATAGGGTAGTTGGGGAATTAAATTGAGTGAAGGGTGAAAAATTAAGGTAAAAATGGATAAGCAGAAGGCAACACAAGAAACAGGACAGAATAGAAGGCTAAAAGGGAAGGTAAAAAATTTTTACAGTAAAAGCTGAAATAGGGTTTTGGAGTCAATTCATGCAGTTACATTTGTTAATACTATCTTTCAAGTAAAGACAAATCCTAAGATACCTCTTTTCCTTCTTCGTACACATTTCTAGAAACTTCCCCTACCCCTCAGCATGGTAAAAATTCATTCCATTTTAACCATATATAGAAGCCAAGGTTACACTTGAGACAAAAAATAGATGGGCTTTGGTCCCCTTTAGGCTTTAGTTTCCTGTGTTTTCTACCCTACAAAATCAACAACATTTTTCATCTCTTTTTTGTTTATGTGATGCCTACAAGTTGTTTTCTTTCAATATTTCAATGTCAGTGTCACTTGAATTCAATGCATGTTTCAGAACGCATCAAATGAGCCCATTTTCATTATATGTTTCCAAGTTTCACTTTTCTTTATTCGACATTCTATTTACCAAACATCTGTATATATAGTTTAAAACTCAGCAAATACTTTAATTTGGATTGAGTAAAAAAGATATCATATTGTCTAATATAATCACTTCATGCACGCCTCAAAAAAAAAAAAAGACTCATGTTTTTCCAATTGGATGTGGAAGTTTGGTGCTACTCAAAACTGCATAGTAGCATCCTTGGGAAATCTAAAAAAGTATTGTATCAGGAAGAGTGTGGACCATGTTTGATAAAAACTAAACAAGTTAAATAGATTGTTTATTAATAATCATGTTAAAATGTTCGCATTTGAAAGAAAATATAAAGGCACAATTGAGGTATAGGCACAAGAATCAAATATCTACTTGATGAATTGTCTAATTGTCAAACAGTATATTATCAGCTACATACATTGAATCATCTGTGTCCAATGAATTACTGAACTGAAACATGTAAAGTTTAAGCCAGGTGTGGACATGTTTAAATTAAAAGTTCGCTTGGTATAAATACACATACACAGTGCCATGATCAGAACCCTAAAAACCATTTGCAGTTCTCTCTCCCCCCCCCCCCCCACTCTAGCTCTTACAAATATAAATCTCTCTCTAATATTAACCCTTTGCATCAAGGAACAGATCGAGGGGAATCAGCATGGCAACATTTAACCAACTGTTGGATGTTCAAGAACAGATATGCTATGTGCAATGCAGTTTCTGCACCACTATTTTACTGGTAATTACAATGCATCCTTGTTTTTATTGAGTTATATAACCTGGCATTTTTATCAATACAACATATTTATGCATAATTTTTGGGGGGATTTAGGTTATAATTAACATGGGGTTAACTGGGATGAAATAGGTGAGTGTGCCATACAGCAGCATGTCAATGGTGGTCACAGTAAGATGTGGGCACTGCACTGGTCTTCTTTCAGTCAATATGTTGAAAGCCTCCTTTGTTCCTCTTCATCTTTTGTCTTCCCTTCACCAAGATCATCAGGTAATCCATTCACTAATTAATTTGTTTCGTCCTCCATTCTATGTACTAAATAATTCGTCATCTGTGAGTGTCAGACTGTCAACTTTCTCAACTGATGGTCTCTAAGAATTATTTTCAAAAATCTAAATTTAAATCTCGCTTACATCAACCAGTAATATATTTTGAGCAAGTAATTTGTGACATTATTGTGTAAGAATAACTAATACTCTAATTAAGTGAAAGTCTTGTAAGAAGTGTTCCATCATTTTCCGTCATAATTTTTAGGTTTGATATGTTTTCATCTGGCGTTTTAGAAGCAACATCTCAATATTCAGAGGGAAATCCCATGCATACATGTAGATCTCGTCTTATTTCATACTTAAGTGGGATCCATGTTGACTTAACTACCATTGTTACTGCATTATATCATTAACTCTCTAATTGACTTTCATTTAATTTAGATGATGAAGAACCAAGAGAAAGTGGAAGCTTCAAAGGCAATCGACAGGCACAGCACTACAATGCCCATGGCAGTCTCATCCGAAGAGGATAACAACAACTACGATGATGAAGATGAATATGAAGACGATAATGATGACATTGTTGCTCTTGAACAAATTGTGAATAAACGTATGAATTGATGTCAAAAACATTATTTTAACCAAATCATGGTTTTGATCAATTGATCCTCCTACTGTTATCGTTTAATTACTGAGTAACAATGGTTTTAATGAATGATTGGCAGCTCCAGAGAAGAAAAGAAGGGCGCCATCGGCTTATAATCGGTTTATCAAGTAATTAATATCAACATAATTACCCTGTCTTGGCAAGCCATATTATTAATACAAGCCGATCCTTTTTAATTAATTAAAAAAACTTTTAATAATTTACTCCTTTTTTTTTATACTGATTTTGCACACAATATTTGCATGCAGAGAAGAAATCAGAAGGCTCAAGGCCAGGAATCCCAACATGAGTCACAAGGAAGCCTTTAGCACTGCTGCCAAAAATGTAATTTCATTTTTTTTTAAGGGTTCTTTTTCATATAGAATTAGGGTTTTTCATATTATGGCCATTCTTTCGCTCTTTCTTTTTATCAAGGACAATTTATACTTGAAAAACGTTAAAAATGAGAAATCAATCAATAACATTACTAGCAAACATCATATGAACGAGCTAATTTGACAATTTTTCATAATAAATGTCGTGCAGTGGGCTCATTTCCCTTCAGCACAAGATGAAGAAAACGTTTGCCATGAGATCGGGAATGTGACAAATAGCTTGGAAGAGGAAGCTCCTGAGGTTTGATTTGATTTTGATTATCACGCTTTAGTTAATTAATTTCTTTAACTCTTGTTTATACAGTAATGATCTGTTAATCGCATTAGTTTAGTGATCTAAAACTACAACATAACATGATACATCAGTCTAATTCATTTAACTTCAGTTGTTAAGATGATGAGTTCTGTGAGTATATATGTCGGATTCTTCCTGAATTTAATTTCCATAATGAGTGCATGCACACGGTTCCCATGCAAGTGAAATTCATGCCTTCCTTTCTTTATGTTTTGGAGGGATTTATTGTGCTTCATTCTTACAACCATACATATGTTCGTATTTGTGACTATTGTAACTATAGTATTTTGAATCTGTTTGGAGCGACAAAAGTTTAAAATTTATCTTTCGGGTATTTTGTTGTTTAGTGATTCCTTTTATCTATTTTGTTAGTTATGATTCTGCTAGAAGTTGTCTTTTATATCTTGTTTATTGATACTTGTTTTGAGTTTTACCCTACTAATGACTAAGGGGGAAAATGTATAGTATTTTGAATTCATATAGTAATAATCATACATTCATACTCAAATTTGTATGCATTTACACATCTATGAAACGACTAAAATTACCTATTGTACAGTTCTTGGATTCTTCTCAAGTCACATTCATGGTAATCTACACATCACATGTCAAATTTATGACACTTCCCATATATGAAGGGTATCCATTACAACCTGAAATTAAAATTAAACTTCTTGAATTAGGTTGGGAAAGCTTGTTTGTGTTAAAAACAGCAAACTGACACATAGAAATGGGTTTTGTGTTGTGAAGGTTTTCAGGTCCATTTAGAAGGCAAAAGATTCAGTGAAAGAAAGAAAGCCATCAAAAACTGATATGATGATCATCAGGCATCAACAACTAAGCATTGAATATCTTAGGGGGCAGTGACAACTGCAAATTTAAATGATGGGGACATCTACTTACAAAGTTACAAGCTTCATTAACTACCTAGGGTAATTATATTAATTACTAGCTATTTCAAAATGTAGGAAGAAGTAAGAGTCACAATCATTTTGACCCCCCCTCATCTTTTCTAGTAATTAATTAGATGCTCTAGGAGATGTTTCTAGCTGTACCTTGGATTGTTCAAGCTATGACATATGTATGGATGACTGATTGCAACTTGGGCATTTGAGAAATTTACATTTGTCTTCCTTTAATTTTGCTTAATTAACTATTTTTATTAACTTGGAATCAGCCTTTTTACAGTCAAGGATGCCGATAGAGGTAAAATTATCTACATTTAGATCCCCTCAGACTCCGCAAAAGTGAGACCCGCATTGGGAGGTGGTGGTGGTGGTGGTGTTGTAGCTATTTTTCATGTTTATCAATAATTTGAGTGGCAAAAAGAAACAACTACCATAACAAGTATAACAATAAAGCTGGTAATTGAGCTTGGATTTTGTGATGATAACTAATAAACTCGAATGTTAATTAATATACAGAAAAATATATCGATTTGAAAACAGTACATGCCAAATAGTCAGATAATTATTTAATATAAGTAAACGGAGACAATCGGACTGGTAAATGATTGTCCGTATAGATAATTGTTAATTTTAAGATTTGAATCAAATCCACTATGAAAATGGAGAAACGTCATAAAAAATCAAATCGAGCCTGCCCCCTTAATGAATGCGATGTAACCTAAGACTTCTTTTGATTAATCAAACAGTGAATTAAGCTAATAGCCACCGTATATGCTATGTATGTACCTTATCACTTATCAATCAATCAAAGGAAACTTCCTTCTCCTTTCTATCTGGAGGAATAAGGGATACGTTTTTCGCCTCATCAAGTATTCTTCACTTTCATCAGATAAGACTATAAGCTTATCAATATTTGGTTAGATATAACTAATTTTGTAATACAATGAGTTTGTAATAGTAACTTTATTATCTTGCTAGGTTATGAGAGCATATTACAAATAACAATTACCTCGTAATTATGATTACCACAAAGTATACAATCATGACTGCATTACAAGACTAATTGTATTACATTATATTCAACCAAACATCACATAATAGTAAGTTCATTTGTTTCCCTTATATCATCTGACACAAATAAACCAAAGCATCTTAGAAGCATAAAACCCTACCTATGCATTCATACTTGGGATCAAACTAGCTATGGCTATTAGATTTCATATATATCCTAGCTAGCTATATATAGTAATCAAGCCTAAGAAAAACATGAAATTGTTTAAAATTCTGATAATATATCATCAATGTTTACATGCTCATAGCATCATTAACCCTAGCTAGTTAACTTGGGATCTATCTAGCTTGATCTATGTAAGTGTCAAGCTACCGGCGCCTAGCGTCTTGATGATAAGTCCAGCATCTCCTTCCTGTGAACCTTGGTGATCGTTGGACATGTCTCCCTGTAAATTTGGAAATGGAAGAAGATATTCAAAGGGTTAGAAACTAGAAAACCCATCATGAGATATACTATAGATGGGATAATTTTGAAGGTCATTTTCTTTATTTAAAAAAATTGTCAAGGGCTCACTCATAAGAGGTCTTGGAGAGGCACTATGGTAATATGCTTGAAAGAACTCCCTGTTTTCCCTCAAAAGCTCCCTCCACACTGCATGACAAATTCAGGCTCAAATAATTAACAAAGCTTAGCTAGGCCGATGCATAGCTCATGTAGCACAATAAGGTTGTACGTGCATGCCATGCATAGAGGTGTAAAAATTAAATAAGAAACTTCTATACAATAGATATCGTGAGATTTAACTAAGTAATGATGTGAGACATTTATTTAGCCGCTTTTTTATTAATTAAAACTACTTAAGTCAGGACCAAATAGGCAACATTTCAGTGGAGGTCAAACGAACCTGTAAGTGTGATAAGAGGTCGAATTTTGGCATGATCAGCTAAGGCCTTAATACATTGGCCACGATCCATTCGAAGAAGCAAGCATCTTTCTATAAGATGCTGGACCTACAATTAAACATGCGTAATATTAATTATCAATCAAGTAAATCAAACACCTGTGGTCATATATTAATACTAATATGTGGAAGTAAAAATACTATCTCAGATTACTAAAGAGCTATGGAAAAGAGGAAGGAAGCACAGAGAGAGAGAGAGAAACTTACCATCCTAATGTAGCTATGTGGATGGCATTGCAAACAAGGTAGGAGATGGTGATGACAAGGGTGTTGGTTGTGAGACATTTTTGCCCTTGAATTGAGAAATGGACAAGCCAGGGTATTTTTTTATGATTAAGGAATAAATGATATTCTAGTATAGGGAGATAAAGGGAAATTCAAAACCAAACAAAAGAGAAGATCAAAAAGTACCAATATTATATGCAATGGAAAGAGAGAGGGGGGGTTGAGAGGAAGAAGATATTTATAGGGGTTTATATATAATTATAGAGGGAGTGTTTGGCACATAAGCAAAATGAGGGAAGAGAGTGATGGTTTTATCCAGAGATATCTGAGTGAAGGGCCAAAAAAGCAGAAGCAATCCAAACAAGAGATTCACCTCATCTTTTAGGAGATAAGAAGGAAATTGAAAACCCCGATTTAATTCCCAATATTTTTGGAATTGGGAGATGAAGACAAGTCCTTCGTGGATCAGCCTTGAACCACTTAATTGACCTATACATCATCATATGGTGCACCTCTTTTTTGCTCACTTGGGGCCCCCCGACCTTCTCCCTAAATTCATACATGCAATTAGTGTTATTAATTGTTGTGTGCAAGCTTTTGCTACCTAGCTATGGTCCCACCCTCTCTTGGCCATGAGTCCATCATCGGTTGTGGACCTACGAGGATTTATGATCAGCCTGGTTATACATTATACGGCTCATTTAAATCATATCAATTCTAAGTCATATTGTGTTTAAATCCACTGAAAACAAGGTCATACTGAGTCTAATACTCTATTATCAAGAAAAATACAACCAATAATATTAATAATACTAAGAATAATAACTCTCAATATAAATTCTGTTTTTTCATAGTCTAAAGAGATATAATTAATTTAGACAGTCTTACATCTGTAACATTTTTGTAATTAAGTAGATAACTAATAATATTAGCTTTAATATAAATCTATTTATAACAAATCAAGTCGAGTCGTCTAGCCAACACTTGACTATTAATAATTTTGGCTAGTCAAGATGAAGGTAGTATATTTGTATATGTGACCTCTAATCCTAACAGTTGGAGCTATTGTTATTTGGTACGTAGTTGATCTTGGGCGTCCAGGTGTTGCTATCTTGGCGTAGATGCTTCCCACGTAGGCAAATGATCATCTCATATTCTCATGTCATGCATGTCATGTCATTCATGCATGCCGTAGCTTGGAAGAGAAGAAGAATTCCTTGTGGAGGATGCTTTTGATTTTTGCGTCCACATTGACGCATGGGATACATAATGCATGCGTGTACTTATAATACAGGAGCAGCAGCAATTATTATTAATTACTAGAGCCAAAGAATGTATGCAAATACATATCAAGATCGATGACAATGACCAAAATGTGGAATTCAATGTCCAAAGTCTCTGCCCAAAAGTGGGAAGGGAGAGAGTGGGGGCTCCGTAGCCACAAGTACATGTTTTGCTTTTACAAATACTTATTAAGGGATGGTTTTATAAAATTTTTACATGAGATTATAAATACAAAGATTGGGCCAGACGATGTATATGATATAATCCTATTTTTCACGTCTTATATATTGTAAGTTTTATGATTATTGGATAGGATTATGGTTAGTTGGCTATGAAGCAAATATATGATCATCAGTTTTCTAACTTAACAAACCAAAATACACTAAAATTTTAAGGAGATTTTGTAAGAAATCTGGGATAACATTATGCGAAGACCTGACTGTATACGCTTAGTGATGTAATATTTTCATCATAATTAACTTTTTCTTCGAATAGATTTGTATTTAGAAATGAAGCAAAATCTAATTGTAAGAGGTACGTAAATCTCAATCACTCATGACTAAAGGCATTAATCATAAACTTTCATACGTGAATGGTTCTATAAATTTTACTTACATTGTTAAGATTTGAAAGTATGACATGATATTATGATTTTGATTTATTTAATTTATTTCTTTTTCTTGGGGAAATGGGTAAGTACATAACCGACATATTAAGTAGCTCAATGGATTTGTCTATTTTATTCTCTTTTAAAATTTGAAGAAACTTAGTAAGAAACGGATGAAAAAAATTGAAACTTTAAAAAGGTAAAAGAAGGTCGGCATTTGCTAACCAATTGTTGGTATATTCCATTATGGTTTTTATATAACACCCAAACATATCACGACTTTAGGTTTGCATCGTTACTGCCACCTATTTTATTAGTATTTCTTATATCATCCTCTGCTGCTTATCTTTAATTTTTTATATATATATATATATCTATAAAATGTTTTCACAACATCTTTTTTCTAAAAAATGCTTTCACAAATTAAATCCTTTTTTGTGAATATCTTAGAATCAGTCTTTCTATGGACATGGATGCTTGTATAGGTAAGATTATCTATATTTGAATCTATCCAGACCCCTTCAAAGCAGGATTCATACTGAAAGATGTTGTTGTGTACGTGGTGTGTACCCAAATGTATCATGACTTTATTTAAGATAAAAGAAGAGTATAAATTTAACAAATCCTATATCATACACCTAAGTAGTTGTATTCCCACATGATATCTAAGTAATTATATATTAAAATATAAAATATACAAATAAAGTATAATTAGCGGTTGATACAATCTTTGAGTATATGTATATCCCATGCACCAATTGAACATAAAAAAAATTGTTACGTTTTGTTTGAGAATTTTTATTTTTTATATAAAAAAACCGTTTCAAATATTCAAAAGGGAAAACCATCATTTGAAATTTCTGAATCTATTATGATCAGTTTACTAGCTAGCTCATTGTCTCATTCTGATCTCTTTTTTCTTTTTTCTTTTTTTGATTTTAAGGTTTTTCAGGTTGAGAGTTCCGGTGCACACGTACGCCTCATTTTAATTGTTTTGATCAAATTTGTAATTCTTAAAATTTGACGATTAGTAAGACTTTCTTAATGTCAAATGATCTGATTAGCGTTGAATTAGCGCAACTTTGACTAGCATATTTCTGTAATTGTGTACGGAATTAATACCATCCTATGTTGACTTCCATCCTATTTCGAATTTGGATTATAAGGAGAAAATACGGGGCTCTAAACTCATATGATTATGCAGTCTTATATTCTGGATGATAATTTTAAAACTTGTTCTTTTTAACTCATCATAAGTAATTTATCATCAATGAATACTAATAAGTACTGATGAGTGCTAATCATGGCTGATGATCGTTGATCAAGGCTAAAATTATGAGTAGGAAATATCACTGTGTACCAATGAATGCTGATGAGTGTTGATCAATACTTATTAGTGTTGATTGATCAATACTTATGGAATCAACCTCTCTATGGGTAGAAATAACGGTAGAGGTAAGGTTGCCTACAGCTGGATCTCTCCATACCCCGTGAAAGCGGGACCCACATTGAAAGTTTGTTGTTGTTGTTGATGCTGAATACTTATGATAAATACTTGTGCTATGTATGTTGAAGCAAAGGCGAAATCCATGCATTTGATGTGAAGCAAAACACAAACACAACCCTAGCTTATTAGTCCTTGAATTCAATTCATTCTGGGCTCAGAACGGGCATGAAGGTGCCCCATTTATCGTGCAGGCCCAATGATTTTTAATATATACACGAAATCTAATTGACATGAGTTTGTCTAAAGAAATGTGACAATGTGTTCATTTTTGATCATCCATTACACGAGTTATTCCATCGTGGCAATAGGAATCAAAATCCTGGTATGGGATGCTCTCAAGGAAGGACATTGAATGAATGATTACTAACCTTCTTTTGGCATCTGATTCCTTTTTTCTTTCCCCTGTGAACTGACAATAATATATGAGACACAAGAAAGATGCTGATATTTTAACAAATTAAATAAATATAATCTTGTTAAGATAAGAAGGATTCAAGATTATATATATTTGTGTACTATGTTGAAGGGATAGCGTGGTTTAAAAAGATGGCTTAGCACAATTATATTTTTTAATAATCGGATTTGCTTTTGGTGTTTTTAGTATATATTGATCATACTTTTATATATTTATTGAACATCAGTTTGTCGTGAGATAACACATAGGGGTTGCTTAGCAAATAACTTTTTGAAGAGCTTTTTGGCAAAAAAGAACTTTTTTTTACTAAAATTAGCTGTTTGACCAATTGAAAAAGCTAATCCAAGTGTTTGGTGAAAGAGTTTTTCAGAAGAGTTTTTTTGGTCCAAAAAGCTAATTTGAAAACGCTAATTCCACAAACTTTTTGGAAGAGCTTTTTTAATAATTAGCTTTTTGTCTCACAACTTTATCAGAAACAGCTAATTTTATCAAATAGTTTTTCAACAATCAGCTAATTCAAACAGCTAATATAAACAGCTAAAACAAATAGCTAACAGCTGTTTGTCAAACATGATCATAATCTAAACAAAGTTAAATTATGCACCTAACTCAAACCACCATTGATATGAGAACAATCTGACAAAAATATACAAAAAACTGTTCCATACAATTTGTTACATATTTGGTAAAATTAAACATACAATCATAATCTCTTGTTACTTTAATTTCTAGAATTGGCAAAACAACCACATTTTGTTCATTTTGGTTTGAATAGTCATATTTTTATTTGGTAAAATTAAAAATATCCCACCTTCCAGACCGCTAAATTTAAATTTTAAAAAGCGAGGTAAATAGTTTATACATATTTGGTACCATTGTCGTTTGCCACCCACCCTATCTCCGGCCAAGTAAATTTGGAAGTAGAGGAGGTGAACTTTTGGGCCTGGACGGTATTCCCCTTATCCCTCGAGCCTGATTGACTCCTAACCCCCTCGGTGAATCCTAAGAATATTAGGGGTGTATAAAAAAAATTAGAACCAAAAATCGAAAAAATCAAACCGAAAAATTGGTTAACCAAATAACATTTTCAAAAAAAATCAATTCGGTTAACTGAACCGGGAAAAAAATTTGGTTTTTGGCTACATTACGGTTTGGATAATTTGAAAATTGGGTTTCAGGCGGTCAACCAAACCGAAAATAATTTTTGTTTTTTAAAAAAATTATACATAAAAATAAAAAAATTAGGTAAGAAAGTACACTTTTTTACTATTTATAAATGGTAACCAAAGTTTAATTTTTATATAAAGAATTTAGACATAAAAAATGAAAAATTTAGGTAAGAAAGTACACATTTTTTATTATTTGTGAACGGTTAACTAGTAATCGAATAGAAAAATCGGCTAACTGATCTTTTCAGTTCGTTTACGATTCGAGTTTTGGACGAACCGAAATTTTTGGTTAACCGATAAAACGGTTAACTGGAATTTTCGGTTCGGTTATGAGTCGAAAAATTTTTAAACCGAAAAACCGGTTAACCGAAACTCCGATTAACCGATTTTGCACACTTCTACCTAAGATAGAGGGTCTAATGGATGATCAAAATCCAAGTTTCTCATGACAATGGGATTCTTGTAGATGACTACTTGTATAAGGTTGCATGCATTTTATTCTACTTGATTTTGGGCTTTAATTTATATGTAATGTCATAACCATTCGGCAATAATTAGTAGCAAATTTGGATTTCAATAAACATTATAGTATGACATGACAAAAACTTATATAATATCTGCAGTCTATTTTCAGATGGATATTTTCCTAAATAACATATAAAATAGATCATAAATTTCATTTATATTTTGACCTTCAACTATTGATTTGCCTCTATTTATTTATTATTTATTCATTCATGATTTATAAATTCAAAGATGTAGAAATCAAAATGCGCAAAATCTGGTAAGAATTAGTCGGCAGCGTTTTCTTATTCTTGTTGTTATGTTAATGAATTGAAGTTGCACGTCAACGATACGTATTAGTTGTTCCAGCCAAAAATGAATGCTCATCTAATTGGACCAACCCGCTGCTATTAATTATTATTATTGCGATTTTGTCTTTTACAATTCATCATTCCACAAAAGCTATACATACATTAATATAGTGGAATAATTAGAAACCCAATTTGCCTGTTTTTGATTATGTTCACGTCTTAACACGCGTACCAGGTGGCCCAACCCCGAATCAAAGCAAATTACTTCCTTCCAACTCGTCCAATGACGAGTTCAAACTCCTCCGTCTTATTCTTGTGGTTGTGGGTTTGGCCATACACGGCTTCCTTCCTGAGATATGTCATCAAATTCTTAATTGAATGGATACTTTCCATGATCACTCAAAACAAGTTAATGCATAATCAGATCATCAATTTGGACATTTTAGATGTATCGGATAAGTTAGTCTTATGGGATATGAATTATGTCATTTTAGATCCGATTAAATGAATCATGTTGTATTTCGATAGTGTGTTAATTTGTAGGCAAGTTGCCTTATTTGTTGGGCGTTTATAATATTGGTAACATTGGTTCACGTAGCATGTCATTTTGTTTAATTATGCTATTACTAATCGTTGCTCTAGGTGACTGTTATAGTATACGTGAATTGAAGACTTGAAATACTATCAAATTTGGCCCCTTTGTCATGGCATCTTCTTTTCAATACGAGCTGCTACATGTCATGGGGCTATCACTACATCTCCAAAATGTCAGTTTGATAGAGCATGCAACAACACTGTTTGTGAGTTTAGTACCCTCCCATCACTTATCTGACGTGATGTTGAATTTTTATCCTTGACATTCTCCCCCCACCCTATCATGTGACGCCCCCATCACAAATGGGGCCCCTACCTACCCCAACAGATCAAAATCCCACATCGTATAAGTGACGGGACTTGGTAGGGTACTAAACTTATAAGCGATGACACTGTACCCACCAATATATCTGCCTTTTGGAAAGATAGTAATGACCCTATAATAAATGGAATCAGAGTCAACCAAATCCGACTTCGCTATCTTTCCAAGCACTCCGAATGAATGGAGGAGGTAGGGGGCTCCATTTGTGACGAAGGTGTCACATAATTTGATAGAAGAGCATGTCATGAATAAGAATCTCACATCAGATCGATGATGGGATAATTCCAAATTTATAGGCGATAACGCATTAGATCAACCTTTTAAAGAGAGAATCATGACCTCGTTGGTGACGTATAACACCAACCCAATGATAATTCGATTTGTTCTATTTCATTGTTTTGGATTCTATCTGAGAATATCTATCCATAACTCGTACTCGATCATATCGGAATGGTATAACCAGTGCAGGTAGACACAAATTTGTGTTTGTTGAGATTGCACTATACATTCCATTACCATGGAAAAAGTACTTTTCTCCAGCAGGCTAATCTGCTACGTTTCAATTTGCCATTAGTTGGTGCCCTTTTGAGAAAGCGAGCCTTAATATTATCTATACATTGGATAAGCATCAGTTTTTCATTTTATTTTTCCTTAAAAAAAAGATTGGTATAGCTCGTACTAGCCTAGGTACATAGAGCCTGCCTGATTAGGTTCGTTTCACAAGATCATTTCCTCTCTTTACCTTTGTATGCTCCTGTAATCAGTTGCTTTATTAAATATTAATTAACTAACGATGGAATTATAAATCCAGAAACTTCGTCAAAAAAAAAATTTCGGGGGGGGGGGGGGGCCCTTGCGGGTGCAACAAACTCGTCGTTTTGCTTACCCGCCAAAATTTACCCGCTAAAGTGGATGGAAATAAGGATGAACGAGTCATGGTGGGACCCAATCAAAGAAGTGCTGGTGAACTGTGTTGCTGGCCTGCCCACCACCTGTCTTCATTTTCCACTTTTTGTAAATTTTTTAAGATTAAGTAATTCACTAATTGGTTGATCGATTGGATTAGGGGTAGATTAGGCTATTAATTAAACCGACCAATTTAACTTTGGGGGGTTAAATTCGACCAACAAACCCAACTAATTAGTGGATTCATAGGTAAAAATTATCAACAGAAATATGAACACAGGTTCATCAAATTACCATCCACGTAGACTTCTACAACCACCAAAAAAAAAAAAATATGTAACACATTTTTCTCCCCTTGACATAATTTGGTTTAGACACAAGTGGGCTAGTTGGGTCTATTGATGGACAATGATTCAATATTGGTTACTCAAGATTGATCTAAAAATCAAACAACTTGGCAAATGTCAAATTGAGTTGTTGGTAGAATTAAAATTTCCACTTATCTTGTAAAATCGATTTAATTGAACATTCACCGAACACAATCTGTAAATTATTGAAAACAAGTACGGTAACTGTTTTCTTACACGTATGAAGATAGAAAACGAAAAGAAAAAATAATGACTCTACTTAACTTTATATGATTTGAAGTTTCCTCTTACCTTTTTAACCTTAGCTCAATGTCAATGTAAATATGTAATGCATTCTCCACTGCTTTATGGCTAGAGAAACAAGAAAATTGCAAAGGATGATGTTCAAAATAGTAAGCCTTGTTAGATTGTTTGAAACGAATTTATGGATTAAAATTTATGTAGCAGCATGCAATATTATTCTCGGATCTCGTACGGTGTTTCAATCAAACTATTTTGGTTTATTTTCTTATATTTTAAGAATCAATCTTTCTACTTATATAATTATATGTGGGGATAAGATCACTGTAACAGTGACGCCCACATGAGAGTTTTGTTAAATTTTCTTATATTTCAAATGATATTTTTAGACAATGTGATTTTGCTTTTTTTTTTTGTCATAACACTGAAAGCCCGTTCTATGAGTCTAGTGATAGAGCGAGGCCTCTGTCGAACATCATCTGATGATTTTGCGATCTCCGCCCGCATTCGCAAACTCGTTAGACTTACACTCTATAGAGCAGGGCGGTAAATGGGCCAAAGCACCACTCAAAAAAAAGTTTCATAGGTGAAATTTAAATTAGAGAAAACGTTATGAATCATTTGGAATACTATGAAGTTTCGCTTATGTTATGAAATTTAACAAAATGTAGGATCTCTGTTTTTATTTGCCACCCTCTTTTATATAATTAACTGTGTTGTGTAAAATGACATGTTGAAATAATGTGATGGAGCATATTGGAGCACAAAACTGAAATTAGGCCTACACAATAAAACAAAAAATGAGTTGCTTAAAACCCTCCCAAAAAAAAACAGTTAACATTAACTTTTCGAATGTTAACAAGTCATTTCTCACAAAGGCCAGAGGTTGCAATGAAGGCTCGCCAAAGAAGGAGCAAGAGATCAAAACATTTATGTGTCAAAATAATAATTCACCTCGATTTAAGCCAAAACAACATTTTAACTATTTATTTATTTATTTATTTTGGTGTGCCTTCACTCATGACGTGAATATCATTATGCGGGAAATCCATCCACATCATATGAACATTCCTTTCATTGTTATTATTATTATTTTTTTATAAAATGATATAAAGATTTATTTATTTTAATGATATAAATTAAGCACTAAGAAGTGATAAAAAACGCTAAATAGTTTGCTAATATATGTGTAAGAGAGCAGGAAAGAGAGGAAAGGCCCACCAATAGTACTGAGTTGTACGCTATCGGCGAAATGAGCAAAAGGAAATCTCACGGCTAGTGTTACTGTTTTAGTGAATTTGATATAGTTATATCATTATCTTATCTTTTTTTTCCCCCCCATTTTGTTGGCATCGGATCTTCATTTTACTCAAGTCGGATTATTGTTGATCCAATAAAAGATTGAACTCTCCTATCATAAATTTTATCAATTCACAATATTGGAATTCGAGACCTTATTTCAGGAAAATAAGTACTAAATCACTTCAACTAACATTTGTTGAATCTTATTTAAGTACAATTTGAGGGATCTAAGTGTATTATACAACTTTCTTTCAGGGCATATTCGTCAACAACATTTTTGGTAGCGTTTGGTGTTTTGACTAAGTCGTTACACTCATCATATCATTTTTAGTGCTTTGTAACATATTATTTTGACTAACATTTCAAATATCGTTTAACGTTTATGTAGCGTTTCTGAAAGTTAATAGTATTAACGTTTGACATTCAAAAGTAGCGTTATATATTTTTTGACAAAAAAATATAATTTGAAAATTATCTATATTTTTTTATGTCAATTTACATTAATCAGCTACCCTAATAGCTAAATTTACCGAACACATTCATTTCAACTGCTCGTCTAAACAACTATCCGCTAACAAATAAATTAGAAACGCTATCCCCTATTTGAACTACTATCTGTTACTTGAACCGTTAGTTTTACCGAACAGGGCCTTAATCAACAAACATATTATACAAACTTATCATTGCAACCAAAAAAATCAACTTTAATATGGTAAAAAAAAAAACCCCAGGAAAAGGGTTTTGACCTTCCCCTAGAAAAGTTGGAACATGTAATAATCAATTCCTATTTTTTCAAGAATAAGACGTTGTATTTGAATTTTTTCAAACTATACTTAACCAAAATCATTAAATTCTTACATGACCCAATTATCGTTTACTAATACATAATAAATTTATAAGATGGGGAAATTTATTCCATCATAAGCTTAATTTAAGACGACATACATCATCGATTAATCAGCCCTAAGAAAATCGGCGAAGATCAAGCCGATCATAAGAATTCACATCAGAATCTGGAAAAAAGACGAAATTGTGGGTGGGAAAACGAGACGAGGAGGAAGACGAAGAGGAGAGAGAAAAAATCAGAATGGGGATGGTCAGTGCGACGAGCAGTAAAACGATGAGCGCGATTCCAGAAATTTGCCGGGTGGTAGACCCCACACCTCTTCTTTTTCCCTTTTTTTAAAAAAATCAAAATAAAATAGAAAACCCAAAATAATAATAGCTTTTTTTTTCTTTACTGAAAAAATTTTAAATTTATTTCGAAGTTTGCGTCAGTCTGTGCATCACCAAACGACAATTCAACACGCCCATTTACATTTGCCATCACCAGCACCACACTCCAATTATTCTCTCTCCTCCCCTTAGAATTCCCACAAATTCATTTTTATTTTTCGCCTCCCATTTTTCCTTTTTCTTTTGGGTTAATTTTTAACCGTGTTCATTTCTCTCTATCTTTTTGTATTTGGCCACTTTATTAATGAGCTCCACTAATTTATGGCGTTTCACGGATCTCCTTGATCGGTTTTCGTTTCCCTTGTCTCTCTTTCTCTCTCTGTCTGTACCTTTCTTCTGTACATAGTTTTTCCCCCTTCATCTTCCTCTTCTTCAAGGTTTGTGGCTTTCTTCAACTCATCTGTGCAATTTTTATTCAATACTGATTTGATGGGGTTTTGTTTTTGTGGTCAAGATTTGAGTTTTATGGGATGAACTTTCATTTTCTGTAAATTTAGCTACATGGGTTGTGTTCTAAATTTTCTGGGTATTGAAATGGCAGGATCTGCTCGTGGGTTTTTGCCCTGGGTGGTTTTAAAGTTGAAACCTTTTTGAGTTTTGAGAGGTAAATATCAATCGTTGCTCTTTTTTTAATTTTTTTAAATTTTGTGTTTTATTTTTTTGATCAATTTATCTGGATGTTACCATGGTTTCTAATAAATCCTTTTGTTGTTGGGGGACTTTGCTTATGCCTATGCTTATGGCTTCAAGGAATCTGTGGATTTTCATCCTTCTTATCCTTTTCTTCTGGCTTCTCCTCTTTCCTCGCGGCCCCCTTTTTTTTTTCTTCTTTTCTTGTGTGGAGATTCAATAGGAAGTTTAGACTATTCTTATTGATTCGGTGTTTTTGATTGATTTCAGTTCTTTCTTATTCCCGAATGTTCTGAGTTAAACATTATATTAGTTTTCTGGACATACTTTTCCCACTATCTATCAAAATATAAAGGTCAAGAATCTCAATATGGCTTATTTGGTGCCCTCTGGTGGCATCTTGTATTCTTGTTTGGCTTGTTTTTGATCTTTAAGATAGGTCACTGTTGGTTCAATCCTTAGTTGAGCTAGGATATGTTCTGATTCTTTTAGGGCAGTTTTCATGCTCCTTTGCTTGAATGTTGCAGCATCATGACCTTTGGTAGAAGATTCTGTTGAAAGAGAAGAAAACATGGGACATGAACCTAGTTTTATAGAAAAACATGATCCTGATTCTAGTGGCTTATAATGAGATTGTGTTCCAAAGCTTGGTCTGTTTTCATTAGAAAGAACAGCTTTTCGTTTCGCCTTTAGTTGCAGTGCTTCTGATAAGCTCGGGACATAGCTTTTTGATGTGAAGCTTGATGGTATACTTTTAAATAGTGCTGATTGAATTATTGATAGCTTTCTGATCTGAAGGGATGTGATGCTGGTGGGTATGCCTAGATTTTTCAGCGTTATTTTGAGAATATAAGGTGCGTCCTTATGATGAATTCATGTTGGCCATACTTCAGGTTTATGGCTTTGAGTGAAAATCGTTTTGGCTGCGTATGATGTGCCATTGAAGTCAATTGAAGAGAGACGGATTAGTGGCTGTAGTTACAGTGCTTTCAATGATCTTGGAACTCCCTGGGTGCATTGGGCGTTTGTTAAGTAGAATAGGCAGTCAGTGTACATTGTTATGATTGAAAAGCAACCATGAATAGAAATTTTCTGGGGTTTAAGTTTTGACAGTCTTTTATCCTTATGGGTTTATGAGGGCTAAAGATCAATAGTGAGGTGGTTTTAATGAGATTGTCATGACTGAAAACGTGGAATGTATGAGTGAAATTTTCTTGTTATGTATTCACAATTTTGTGAAGTTTGATGGCTTTGAAAAACAGTATGTGCATTGTGGATGCAATTTTGATTACTTACCTGTTAACAAAATCTAGGAGTAGAACTCTGTAACTTCTGTGGGGATGAAATATGCAGAAAGGATTTCTTCCAGAACCTAATTGAAGGGTTGATATCTGTTGTAAGAGAAAGTTGTGGTTGGATATTGGTTTGTGGTTGGATATTGGTTTGAGACGCTGTGGCTTGTTCATAAGGTGCTGTAAGTTGGTGTAAATGAGGCATTGCTTTTGTTTTATGAGGTTTTAACTAGTGAATTGCTATCATTCGTTAAAGTATTCCAAAGGATCCAATTTTATTCTGTGTTTCCTATCTTTTGGGTTAAGGTTAGGATGTATAGAGCTTGGAGACTGCTATTAAAGCATACATTTTGTGAAAATTTGTGCAGGTGTTGTCAAAGTTTGCTGGGTGAATATTATTTTGTTATTTGGTTTCAGAATTGTTTTACTTCCATTTTGTTATATTAATCTTACCTGTTTTGCTCTTCTTGTCCAGGTGCCAGTTTTAGTCTGTACTTAACGTGAGAAGAGCAACATAATTGAGCTGATCTCCACACTTTAGTTGAAAATGTTTGGAGGCAACAACGGCAATCATGTACTTCCCATTTTTGTGGATGAGAATCGTTTTCAGCACAATGCTAATGCACCAAATCCTCAACTTCAGCTCTTTGGAAATTGTAAGTCTCAATAATTTGTTAAAGCACCTTATGCTTGTATTTTCACAAATCATCATCAATGGTTTTATTTTGCTCTCTATCATGGTTTCATATTTCATGTTCTTTGTTTAGAAGTTGAAGGCAAACATAGCCGGTTAGGAAAAAGCATCCTTAATTCCTTATAAGGGATTTTGGGAGGAACTAAAAACGATTATTCTCGGTAAGAAGTGGCCAGTGATTGGTGCTACTGGGATGGAGGATATTGAAGCATCTGGAGCCAGGCTCTATAGTAGAGGATTACATATTTTGTCCATATATAATCCTGATCCTCTATTATTCTATATGGGTTTGGTTACATAAGTGGATTCTTTCTTAATCCTGTTTATAGTGACTAGGATTCTGTTGGAGACTTGGAGTTGGAACTTTGAAGTGTAGCAGATGATTTCACCCTCTGGATATCTGTTTTCTTTTCTATCATCTCAAGTCTAATCGAGTTAACTTTTTTGAGCTGGGCTGTATTTGGTTTTGAGTGAAAGGTCAAAAGGAAATAAGCTCTCAGTAAGGGCAGGGCTGGGGTACTGTTCATCTGAACAACTTCCTGCCTAAACTTTGCTGCCACAGGTGCAACCTCATTATAAGCATTGTGGGTCATGGTTTGTGTGGAATTGCTTCGGGGTTACTTTTAAGTGTCTTGTGCGTGAAGTTGTCCTCAAAGCTGGGAAACAACAAAAAAGTTACCTAGAGAAAGAATGAAGCAAGTGAATATCATAGGGAGAGGCTTCAGATAGTTGAGCAAGGACTTTTGACGTCCAATTCCACAATCCTTTTATTGTAACAGCCCATTGACCTTTGTATACAGATTTTAAATCAAGTTCATCGGTGATGATACATTTCTTGTAGATATTGTATGTATTTGATTGGGGCCCTGGTGAGTCGTGGTATGTTATCATGATATTCTATTCTCAAGCAGATTTATCTTCCGTTTTGGTTCTGATTTTCTGTTGAACTTTTCTTGTTTGGGACTTGCTGTTGTCAGTTGGCTGCAAGTTTAGATTTGACTGTGATAATCACTAATCAAGCATGAACCTTTGGCATTTTGTTGGAAGCTTATGCTGTGTGATCTTAGAACCTGGTTGACAAGTAAGATGACCTGCCAAACTACAGTTGTTTGTTATATTTGGAGTTCATTTTTTTTTTGTAGGTAGACTTGCAGTTGTGCTGCCTTCTCTTTAAGAGAAATGTGCTTCCAATGGACTTCCAAGGGGTGTTCTTCTTCTGTTTGGATTTTGGAATCCTGAGCCTTAATAAGTTTGAGGGTGTCCTTGTTGCTTGGCTGGCTTTCCGTGCTTAATTTGAATTGCTAGATAATTCTGTGATGGCCTTCTGCTCCATTTGTCATTGTTATCTCTTTACGGACCCTTTTGGTTCTTCTGTGAAGATGTAGTAAGTAACCAAGGTAGCGGCTGAAAAGGTGATACAAGACATTGTTATTCTGTTAGAGGTTTAGAGCCACCCATTTTGACATGTTTGTGTCCAAATTTTTGCTTAGTTTTCAGATCATCAATTGTCATCTTGTTCCAATCTACATATTAAAATGAAGATTTTTCAGTACCTGCAGGGTGTAGAGTTGACCCAGTAAATTATTTTGGAAATGAGCCTAATTTGTCTATTCTCCGGCCCAGCAAACGGGGTAGAGAGGCTGAAGATCTTTCTAGGCAACAAAAGCTCCAGATTTCTTTGAATTATAACCTCTGCCCGGATGAAGTTGACCGCTCAGCAAGCATTCCAAACCAGAATCCAGTTTCAACTGGGCTAAGACTCTCATATGATGATGATGAGCACAACTCATCTGTTACGTCTGCAAGTGGAAGTATGACGGCATCACCGTCCGTCCTACTCTCACTGGGTGATATCAGGAGTGAGCTCGAACGACAAAAAGAAGAATTTGATCAGTTCATCAAAATTCAGGTACTCTACCGTTCTATCAATACTCTGATTTCTATGGCAGTTTCTGCATGTATTGATTAATAGGCACGAAGATTCTCTGCTGTTGGAAGGGGTTTTTTTGGGGGGGGGGATGGCTGATCTTATCCCTTATGTTGCCTTAGTTCCATGCTGCCTTAGAATGGCAGACCATGAACAACTGCTAAGATCCCTTTCAATTTTTTAATTCTGGTGGTGTTAATTATTCCACGACAATGTTCTACATTTTTGTCCTCTCCCGGCACAGGTTTTTTCTTTTTTTTTTGGGTGACTAATCAAGCGCATAGGATTCACGATCTTGGTAAAAATGGTCGTTAGTCTGATGTAGCCCTATGAATTCAAAATCCCTAGCCTCATCCTTGGTCTCTGCTAAAAAGGGGTTTGATATTAATATTATAAGGTGCATACTTTGGGATCAAAATTGTTTCAGTTGTTATTTTCCCACATTCAATTGTTTAGTGTTCAAACTGCTACCCTACTATTCACTTGTTGGTCATCTTTGCTACAAGCACTTTAGGCCCTGTTCTTTTCAGTGGGAAATGATGGGTGTGGGATGGGTGAGTGTGGGAAAGGGGGGGAACGAGTGGGTGAGAGTTGGTAAGAGTGGTATTTTTTTTAAGTGTGGGAGGGGAGGGGAGGGGAGGGAAGGAGTGGGTACGAGTTGAAAGGAGTTGAATGAAGGAGTGTGGGAAAGGGGGGAAGGAGTGGGTGAGAGTGGGAAAGAGTGGTATTTTTGTTTAAGAGTGGGAAGGGGGGGGGGGGAGGAGTGGGTGGGTGTGGGAAGAAGTGAATTGGGTTCATTAAACCACGAAAAGAACAGGGCCCTGTTGAGGAGGTACTGTCATGTGAGTCTTATTTACGTGTATGTTACAAAGTGACACTGCTTACAGTTACCTAACATAGATTTCTATGTCAACCATAAAGTTTATCTGTTGCAACACTCAAAACACGGTCAATTCACGTTTGCGGAATTGCATTGACAATAAATGTAGTTTGTGCTAACATCAGTTGGACTGGCCATTCCCATATTATAGGGTCCGTGGCATGCACTGGTCTAGACTCTAGACAACGGATCAGTCATTTTTGAAAGTTGCTTTTTTTTTTGGGTGTAATCAAATGGTTATATTCCATACCAGGGAGAGTTGAAAAGCCAACTTAGGAATGGCCAAATCCCTAAATACAACAATTGACATTGGTGCAGGAAGAGCAGCTAGCAAAGGGTGTTAGAGACATGAAGCAAAGACACGTTGCATCATTCTTGAACACCATTGAGGAAGGTGTGAGCAAGAAGCTCCGAGAAAAGGAGGCGGAATTAGAGAACATGAATCGGAAGAACCGGGAACTCACAGAGAGGATAAAGCAGGTGGCAACAGAAGCTCGCAATTGGCAAAGCAGAGCCCAATACAATGAGTCGGTGGTGAACATCCTTAAAAACAACCTTCAGAATGCTATTTCTCAGGGCGTTGATCAAGGGAAAGAAGGGTTTGGAGATAGTGAGGTCGATGATGCCACTTCATACATCGACCCCACCAACTACCTCACAGTTGCCGGTGCTCGGGGAAAATCAATCGCTGGAGGAGGGCACGAGCACTTGACCTGCAAAGCATGCAGGTCTCGGGAAGTGTGCATCTTACTGATGCCATGTAGGCACCTGTGCGTGTGCAAGGAGTGCGATGGGTACATTAGCGTTTGCCCGGTCTGCAATATCCCTAAAAGTGCGAGTGTGGAGGTATACCTGTCCTGACAGTAATTTAGTAGCTCTCTCTGATGGTGGCAATTTCATGGGTAAAAAATCTACCAGTTGTGTTGTTCTTGTATGTGTTTGCTGAGATGGATGATGATGATGCTGATGTATACTAGAGGCTGAAATACCAAATGCTGGTGGATGAGTTTTGTGACTCAGTGACCTGCATTTGTTATGGAGGTGTTTGCTGATGAATGAAAATTCAAGCCCCCCCTAAATCTGCACATAAACAAACTGCTGCTACTTCGATATCAAACATAACTTACTAGAGCTTCGGACATTTTTAACCTGCCCATTCGTTATGAAATAGCTGCTTCTAAAACTTTGCTGATGGAAATTATGAGATATTGATTATTGACTAGCTGTGCAGGTGCTGGTATGAAATTCTCTTACCGTACATGTTTATTATGACGTGAATCATGTCACAGTTCTTGTGGGCACGTTGGAATTTCTCTTTGTTTACACAAGTGTTTGCAGGGAATGGCCTGCATCTAGATGTTTTTAGATCTCTCAAAAGTACGGCCTGTGCTGGAGTGGTAATCGAATTATATCACAATCCAAGCTAGGCAAACAAACAGCAAAATGTTGTGTGTTGGACATGATGCTAGCATGGTATTCATAGCTTTTAAGCATTTTAAATGCAATGCAACACTTCATGTGGTGGAAATAAATTGTGTCCATACTTGGGTTCAATATTTCAAACTTGCGCACTGTATAATCATAATGAGCGCCTAGTCAACATCGATGAATATTACTGCATGGAGCATGGTTAGGACGATTTCAGGTATTGTGCGTTCAAAATTCATGAGCTCAAACCCGTGACATATTGAATGATAGCGGCCCCCCCGGGGAAAAACGGTGAAAAGCTTAGCTTTACTATTCTCCGACTCCTTCCAACTAATTAATCTTAGCGAAACTATTAGCTTTTTTCAAACCTATACAAAAAACATTGCTCCTAGATCAGCGAAAGTCTAATCCAATATGATAACACGATATAGATTGGTCCAAAAAATTAGTGAGAGAAGCACAAACCTGGTGTGAACTGAATTGATTTTAATATGAAGTATACACGGTTTCACCATTTAGCGTGAAAATATGTTATTTTTCAATTTTGAGTTATTTTAAACTATTTTCAAATGCGACGTGAAATTGACACATTCATTAAATGGATCAACTCGACTCGATTTTTTCTCAACTCTACTTACATGCCAATCAAATGCACTGAGATGGAGATAGCTCACTTGGTACCAGCAACCTTGATGAATATCACCATGTGCAATCAGTTCCTTGTAAAACAGGGCCCAAAAAGGTAGCCTATACTTATGCATAAAAAAAAAAGATCAGGAATACAATCTTATTAGTAATTCTCTCAAGAGTTCTTCATAGCTTATCCTTACAGAGGATACGAAAAATGCACCATGCAATATCATTGCATGCATTTATTTTAGTTGAAAACGTCTCTAAAATTAAAACAAGTGAGCATCGTACAGATACAAAGGTGACAACATTTTCAACCAAATAATTACTCTGTCAAGAGTCCAGACTAAAAAAAAAATCACTTTGTGACTACAATAATTTATGTCATCAATGCATTATAAGCATTTATAAAAAATAAATTGGCACATTGTCTACATATGTTGGTATAAAAGATGCGATATCAAATAAGTCACCTTTATCCTTCGGCACAATATAACATATGTATGTTTAAGTTTCAGCAGTTTGACAATTAAGCTCATTTCTTCTTATAATTTTTCAACATATTATTTTTTAAATTTTAAATCAAATTTTAGAGGTATCCTAAAAGGTTTGCAAAGCTGCTCGACAAAATCCATGCTCTTTTAACATTTAAAGGGTTGGTAAAAGTAATGACTTTTTGTAAAGGTTTTCACTCTTCTTCGTTAAAAAACGAAAATCGAGTTGTGAAATTCTAAGAGTTCCACTAAATATTTTGCCAATACTTGGATTTACAAAAATTCACTAAAAAGATAGGAAAAAACCCTTAGAAAAGTTTTTTTCTTTTTCTTTTTTTTTTAACTTAAAGGAAAAGTTCAAATATAACTAGTATCAATAATTTCAGAAAATTTTGTGTGAAACACTTCATCTAAGAAATATAGTGAGACGGAATATTTTTTTAAAAAATTGAATAATCTGTGGGATGATTAACATTTCATTGAGAGATGATTTTGAGTCATTTCAAATATAAAAAGTCACCCTAAACCTGTAAAATGTCATCTTTGTATGCTTCGTCACATTATAATTGTTGCATGAGAGATACCAAAAATTCTATGGTACATATCCATGTATCTAACTATGTACACATTTATATAAGATGGTGTATATCATGTTAGAATACATACGTTTGTATCTAAGAATTTTTAAAATACAGTACACACCCTCTTATGTAGGTGTGTATATAGTTAGGTATATGAATATATACCATAGAATTACTGGAGATATACTAATCAAAAATTAGTGTAATAATTCATATATGTCTCCTTAGAATTACTGCCCAATTACCACATATTTTCTAAATTTAAACATCCTCCTAGAGAGTTTTTTTTTTCTTTTTTTAAAAGTATAAACAAAAGACGGCGGGCTTTGACGTAAACCCTAATTTGGGCTGGTTCTCCGGCGTGCTCTTCTTCTCTTACACCTGGACCTCACCTCTCCGGCCGGTCGTTGTCCACTGCCCTGCTACTCTGCCTTCAGTCCATTCAAATTTCTGCTAAATTAAGGTATCCCCTTGAATCTCGATCGAAGGATTTCAACTTTTTATTACTGTTTTTCTCTGTTAATTACAGAATAATGGGGATTATTTTTTGTTTAGGTTTTTCTTGACAGAGGAAAATGCCACGATACAAGGATGAACCTCCTGCGGTTCGTGTCTATACTGTCTGCGATGAATCAAAGTGTGTTTCTCTCTTTTTTCTTTTTTTTTGGGGGGGGGGGGGGGGTTCTATTTTAAGTTTGCTCATGTGGGTTACCCAGGAGTGATATTTCTGATATGCTCATGAAAAATTCCAACTTTAATGAAGAATTGCTGCCCGTCGATCTCCCCATCTGAAGTCAATGGTTATTTTTCCATTGCTTGCTTTTTTTCAATTCAATTTCATGTTTTTAGTTGTTAATCAAGGACTATTAATCATTGTTCATACTGTTTATTTGCTCTTGCATATGTGGATTTGTAGTTGATTCATATCTTTATTTCCGCAACTTTGTTGTGGAAATTAAATAAAAGAGAGAGAAGAAGAACCATGCATATGCTTCATCTTAGTTTTTTCTTCACCCCCCCAAAATAAGGGAAAATGGGGTGAAGGGAAGATTTCATTCATCTTCCTTACAACTGCTCCGGGGCCCCCCCCCCCCCCCCCCGGTTCCCTGTTGTACTTTTCTCTTTGTTTTTGATGATATATGTGTTCTGGATTTATCTTCTTTGAAGGTATTTGATTGTGAGGAATGTACCAGCACTTGGATGTGGAGATGAATTAAAACAGTTGTTTGCAACATATGGAGAAGTTGAAGAGTATGTTCTTTGTTATCATAGCCTTCTCAATTTTGTGACCTTTTCATCTTACAATCATTTAAATTGCTTTACTGGTTGGATATTTTGAAAGGCGAGTTTTACTACCCACCCTCCGTATGTGGGAATGAGCTTGCTTGAGGTATTTTCAATAGTTGCTAGTATATGGTCCAAGCCTCCTAGGGTGCTCAGACTTTGGGAGAAGGATTAATGTGGTTGTAGTTACAAGGGTCTGACTATCTAGTCTGGTTCTAGGCCTGTATTTCAAAATTTCTATTTACATTTTAGTTTTTGACAACAATGGTTATATCTTTAATTCTTTAAATTTGATATGTTATGAGGAATAGATTTCATGGTAGTTGAAAAATGTGACTGCCGTAGCAAAATATTAAAAGCTTGGCATCACAATAGAACTTGAAATGGTCTGAAAATATGTTTGAAACATAATTTCTTTTTCTTATTTAGTAACATACTTAGTCCTCTTGTATTTTGTGTTAGTTTTTTTTTTTTTAAATTATATAATGAGAAGCCAGTAATACTCCTTTTGGAGATCCTGCAGAGGTTGGGTGGTTTAAACATTGTCCTTTTGCTATCATCCTATTACGTTGTTTGTTAATCATAAATACTAGGTCAAGGCTTGCCTTGCGGTTGTTTAGGTGTTGCCTACTTGTATTTGATCCTGTGCAGTTGTAAGCCTATGGATGCAGAAGAATGCGAGCAGTTTACTGATGTCTACTGGATCAAATTTTGCCAAATCAACAATGCCAGGTGATTAAGCTGGCTTATTCTAGACTTCGGTGTGGTAGTCTAGACTATGTACTATTCAGGGCTTTTTACTGTTTGAAGGGTAGCTATCAAGAGAAGATTTAGAGTAACTTGACATACTTGCTTGATTAGGTTTGCAAAAAGAAAACTAGATGAGTCTGTTTTCCTTGGGAATCGGCTGCAGGTGTCATATGCGCCTGAGTATGAGAGTCTATCTGACACAAAAGAGAAACTGGAGGGGAGGAGAAAGGAAGTCCTGGCACGATTGAAGCGTAAGTTCCTATCTACCAAGTTTCAAAGAGAGGGAATCATGTTCTGGCCTTGTCCAAGCCAATGTTGGTTCCTGTCTGCTTTCATTCCTGAATCGTTCTCATTATGCACTCTGTTGTATTTAATCTCAGCTGGAAGATCCAGAGGTTATGAAATGAATTACGATGGTGACAGACATGAACCTCTATCTGGAACTTCGTCGCAACCTTCTTCTTGGCAATTAGACTATAAGCAAGGATGGTAAGTTGTTCAAGTCTTCTATAGCTATGCTATGTGAAAACTGCTGGTGTGGATGGTTACATTAGCAGTTCATCTTATGATTGGTTTTGTAGGTCTGATCAAGAAAAGGATAAAGTTTCTCAAACTAATGATTCTCCAATCACTAGAGTGTCCTCTGACCAGGTACTATCCAAGTCCTGATGGATGGCAAATATGAAGTCACTTTTGGTAATTTTTTTGTGTTAATCTGAATTGCCGGGCTATAGATGACCATACATATATCCACCTTTCAGTACGTTGGGTTCACTGCTTTTCTTTCATCTCTCAAAGTAGCTGAAAGTCCCTCATGTCCATTTTGTTTAGTTGGTTTCATTTTCTTTGTTCTAAGCTTTGAGTATAGCGGACCAAAGCAAAATGTCAGAATAAATCATTTGCTGCTTCTTTAATTGTGGGTTGCCTATAAAGGCTAGTGTTTAACAGAAGCAATTTTTTGGGATTCAAATCTAGGTGTGAGTGCAACTGAGCCAAGTATATATGAGATTCCCCCCCCCCCAGCAAACAAAGAAAAAGAAAAAGAAAAACATACTGTCTTAGCTCGAATTTTGGTGACGGTATGGGTTTTGGTCTGGCTTGCGATACAAGCTGCATACTTCTGAAATATATCACGTGAGCGAATGTATTATGCATGCCATTGTTCTGTTGCATCCCATCTCTCCTTTGGAAGTATCGGGTTACTTTGAAACAATCTATTTCATAGGAAAGGGTTTAAGGTTTCACACACCTAAATCTCTGTATGCCCGAGCGTGCGACTTACATTGGATTTTTAATCCCATCTCTCAGCCGCAGACCATGCTAAGATTTACTGCCTCGAGCGAATTTAGTTGGACATTCTGGTAATAGTTGCATCAATTTACATGTACTTACTACTTAGGATGATAATTTCTCTTATTATCTTTTTCTGACACGTGTTGTGCACATTTGTATTTGATTGTCAGAATTACTTCCCATTCCAGTCAATGAATGAAACCGTAAGAATGGTGAGAGAAAAGCTCAATAAGGTGAGTGCCTGGTAATATTTCTCATTGAATTCATGCCAGATTTCCTTGAAGGAGTTGTGCTAAACTCTCTTGAGCCTGTCACCTGTTTTTCCTCATTTCAGATAGAATCGAGCTCTTCAAATGCAGCAGCGGCCCCCCCTTCAAAGAAAATGCGGGTAGATAATAGAAGAAGAATATGACACTGCTCTCTCGATTGAGTGGATCCCATTCAAACTTAGAATCGGTCTCTAGTTGTGACTGTTGTAAATGATAGACTCTAACTGCTGCAAAAGGACAGCTATGTTGCATGGCCAGGGCTTAACTATCAAATTTTTAGACGTATGATTTGTATTTGTAAATGTGTTTTGGTAAAATCTTTTCAACGGGTTGCCTTGAAGCAGCAGTTGGCTGATGAGATGGGCATGCTTCAGCTCCCTAGTCAAAACAAGCTTAATTTTGAGATTTAGGCTCGTCATTCCTAGAAGCACATTGACCAATACAAAGATTTTCACCTGGCAAATGGGTGAATTGATGTTGAGTTCAAATCAGATGGACTTCAAATACTTAGGAATGATTGTTTCAATCAGTAAGTTGAATGAAAACCTAGACTACAACAAAATGGCAAAGGACTAAACATTAACTTTTGCTCCCAACTCCCAAGTATCTTTTGAATACGAACAAGACCAAACGAGTATACAGCGAAAGAAAAATGTGTGTTAGTTCCCTGCGAATACAACCAATAAACTTTGTTAACTAACAGCTATCAGCAAACTTTAAGTTGTACGTTGTAACTCCTTTTGTAAGGGCCAAGACAAAGAATTATCAAACCAGCAAACAAGTGCCAAAACCTTCAACTGTTCGGTATTATACTCAATAAATTGTTTGCTACCTCCTTATTCTTAAGCTTCTTTTAATCTTAGTGATTCTCATAATCAAACAAATTTAATTTTGATTAGGACATCCTATTTTTGCCTAATTCCCAAGCATCCTAAGCAAATTATGTTGAGATAGGTAAGTGGTAAAAGATTTTCAGTTTTCCTTTTTTGGACATTTTAACCTTTCTTTGCTCATGGAATGAGTGTCCACTTGAGTAGTTTGAGTTTCTTCTACTTCTTCTTCTTAATTAATTTTGTCTTTTAAACTTATTTCTGCCTTGAATACAACTTCCTTGATAGTTACCAACCCCGCCCCCCCTCTCCAAAAAGAAAAAGAAAAAAAGAGGCGCAGAGAGAGAGAGAGAGAGAGAGTGTTCATAATCATAGAAGGCGAATTGAAGTACTCCAAGAGACACGATGAATTTCCCCCTACCCCACCATCAAATTGATCGATTCCCCTCTCAAAATCCTCCAATCTACTGTAGCCATGGCTTCCAGCCCCGCCATTCTTCTCAATTTCATCATCAACCCCCAAACTCTCCAATCAATCCTCCTCCTCCTCCTCCTCTTCCTCGTGGCTATGCTGGATGCTCAGATTATGAACAGAGGCTAAGGGATGAAGTCATCTATCTCCACTCTCTCTGGCACCGAGGCCCTCCCCAAATTCAAAAACACATCAACAACTTCATCGAGGTACGCGAAAATTCAGGTATAGGTCGCCTTACCCCTTCGAGCATCCCTCTGCAAATTCAAAACCCTCACTTAAAACCCTTGCCCACAACCCCTTTCAAGAAGAATAAGAAGAATAAGAAGAAGAAACCCAACAAACCCCAGATAGTTTCTGACAAGGAATGGCCTGTTGATCCTAAACCCACCTGCCCATTACCACCCGGGCATGGGTGGGGCGAGTTCAAGACCCGGACTTTGGCCCAAACCCGCCCTGCCCCGCCCGAGGAGCAAGAGAGGGTCTTGGCTGTGAGGGTTCATCTCAAGGGGCTTGATTCCTGTATTGGGTTCTTTAAGAAAAGTAGTGATGATCAGGAGGAGGATGATGATGGTGATGAAGAGGAGTATGATGAGGAGGAGGCCTTTGAGTTTTTTATCATGATGTTCGGGGAGGATGAGAAATTGAGGGAGTACTATAAGACTAAGTGTGAAAATGGGGAGTTTTATTGCTTGGCTTGTGGTGTAATAGCAAACAAGCTTGGGAGAAAGTATAAGGACTGTGTTGCCCTTGTTCAACACTCAGTTACCATCTCGAAGACCAAAAAGAAGATTGCCCATCGAGCTTATGGCCGCGTTGTTTGTCAGGTTCTTGGCTGGGATATTGATCGGCTTCCTTCATTGCCTTCCACCCTTGTGGGTGCTAATGCTGTTGTTCAGAGCCCTCTTCATCAGGTGGCTTGATTTCATATTTGAGGCATTGAGTAATACTACCACTGTTTATGACCTTACTGATTTTGACGTTGGCCTTCATTATAATAATGCTGTCTCAGTTTTTGTAAGTTTGTCCTCTTAAATGTCGTAGAGTAGATTTGAGGGTTATAGTTATATTATGGCTATATATTGGCTTCTGTGAATTGTACCTTATGATACCGATATTGCAATGCCTCTTAGAAGCTCTTGGCTCGAATGACCTACCTGCATTTTTTTTGGGGCGGGGGGGGTGGTTGCTGATGTACAGTATACGCTCACCCTTGCAATTGCTAATAGGTTGTGTTTGCTAGACCCTTTATTAGAGATGTTTTGATGGATTTGCTACTTTAGAGATGGAAAAGAAGCGATGGATATTTTACGGAAGCACTGGGTTCAGTCCATCATAAAACAAAGTCTGATCTCCTCCTCCCGAAAAAACATTTAGTCTTCCGACTTTGTCAGAAAGTGAATCAACTGAGATATGGAAGAGCTGCATCTTAATTCCATGTGAACCAAGTAGTTTTGTAACCTTGGTTACTACTGAGCCCTATTCGTATTATGCCATTGCCAATGCCATGCAATATGTTGTCATGGATTGAGTAGATGTTTAGGCATTGCATTCTTTTCCACTATCCATAATATGCGGCTTAGTTTAAACAAGTCCGCCTGAGGCACGCCTAGGCGCGCCTCGGTGTGAGGCTACTCGGTTAGCGCCTCGAAGGGAATAAGGTGCGCCTCAAGGATGCGAGGCTATATCTTGCCCCCTTTTCTTCTTTTTCTTACCCTTGTCTTTACCTTTTTCCTTCTTTTCCTCCCTTGGGAGCTAAAAGGTGAGCTAAACTTGTACTGTAAGACGTGCATTGGGGAATGACGATGATTAGATAACATACCTTAAGGTTATTTGCGGTGTTAGTAATCATATTGATGTCTAGCCACATTTTTAATGCATTTATCTAACTTATTTATGCAAAATATGCTTTGTGCAATATGAAATACTTTTAAAAAAATTTGCATAGAAGTGCGCTTCGCATCCATGATGCGTGCGCCTTCGCCTAGTGCCTTGCGCCTCACGCTTTGGGACCCTATGCGCCTCAGTGTACCTCGCGCTTTTTAAAATTAAGATATGCGGCTTGCTGCTCTTTTGAAGGATGATTGTATTGGGTGAGATTTGAGTAATTTTGACACAAATATTTGCAATGTATTTAATTGCATGATTTAATATTGTAGGGGAGGTCAAGGACTGTGTTAGCTTGGGGGGGCAATCTAACTGTTGTGAGAAGGGTAGGAGACCCTGCTGATACCAGTAACTAATAACCAAGCGGAGTCAAAAAAATGTTTTGGTAGTGAACCAAGGGTAGTGTTCCCCAAACTGAATATGGAAATGAGCTGCCAGTTGAATCAATTTGAAGTCAAAGACATGTTCATAGCTCTTTGATTGCTGCTTAAACATATGAGTATTATGCAAAGTCGCCAAGTCCAATAAAGAAAAACATGTGCAACGTGTACTTCATATCCATGAATATTGGATAAACAAATCAAAATGTTTGGGCATTGTTTCCCTTGAAAGCATAATCTGCCACCAGCTGCATTGAGAATGATGATTCGCTGGGTGATATTTATAGAAGTATTTGCGATATGTGCATTTGGGCTTAGGCAATGTTGTAGGGTCAGCTTAAGAGCAATGAAAATGGTTCTGAGGACAAGCCAACTGGTGTAAGAAGGGAAAGATCTTCTGTGAATACCAGTTGTAGTCAAGCAGAGATAGAAAGTTTTCTGGTCAGTTGAGAAAGACAATGTGAACAGAATGGATGATGGATGTGTAGCTAATGAGCAGAGGGATGGTGGGTTAAGTCACAAACACAAATTCACCACTGCTGGAATCAGATACACAGTTCTCATTATTTCACTTGCATGAATATAGCATCTTTGGGTGTTTTTTCTTTCTTTTTCTGGGTTTTGCGTGTGTGCGTTGCTTTTTTTTTGGGGGGGGGGGGTGTGAGATGTTTATACTTTTAAGTTCTCATGTTACCAGTCTCTGTGTATTGGTGGTAGCATTCTTTTTGAGTCTCTTGAATCCAACCTCTTTGCTTGCAGCTGCCTGCATTTGGATCTCTTTAATTTGTGCCGGGGTGGATCACAGTGGTGGTGGTTGTTCCCATTGTATACATTTAGGGCTAATGTTTGCCATTCTTCCGTCACTTTTTGTGTCTATTTGGAGGACCTTTCTCCATAAAGTGCTTGGAAGCAGCCTCCCTGCTTCCAAGAACAGTGACTGCATAGCGTACATTTAGAACTGACTACGCTCCATCCTTGTACTCATGCTAGGTTTGTTCTATCCATTTCTGAATTGTGGATCTAATTCAGAACCCTCTATGAGTAATTTAGTTATTCTTCTGATCATCCTTTAGATGCTAGTGCTAGCCTGTTCAATAGAAAACTATGCAAGCTTTGCAAGAGATCTGAATTGTTTTATGGGACTAGTTTCCCAACTTATGATCTGGCAATAGCCATTCAAGAGTTCCAAGCCAAGATGATTACTTTTCTTTGCCATATTCTGATGGATGTTCCACACGTGTATTTTGATTGTCAGAATAACTTACCATCCCAATGAAACTGTTAGAATAGTCGGAGAGAATGAATAGCTTCAATAAGGTGAGTATTCTGGTTTCGTATTTAAGCCTTCTACCCCCCCCCCCTCTCACTATCTCTCCCCTTTTGCATTCCAGATAGAATGAAGTTCTTCAGATTGCACAAGCTAACCCTGCTTTCGGAGAAGATGTGAATAGATGCTGGAAGAAGGATATGAATATGCTCCCTTAATCTGGTTGATCACATCGATAATCTGTTGTAACAATTTTCCTTTTCTTTTTTGTTTGTTTCGTTTTAAGAAAACGTAGTAGTCGGTGTATGGTTGAGATGATTGTAATATGTGAATGATGGACGAACTCAAATGATTTGTATGAGGAAAGCTTAGGGGTCGAAGAGAAAATGTTCTATTAATTTGTCACCGAGCATGAATTATCTAAAAGTTCAATTAATTTGTCACCGAGCATGAATTATCTTTTGTACAAGGTGAAACTGGTTTTGACCTTTTACATCAAGTAAAGTGGTGTGCTCTCAGCCAAGCCAGGCTAGGCAAAGCCTCTTATTAAGGCTCATTGTTGTTTGCCTTATAAGCGGCTCGAGTCAGTTTGTTGATCTAACGTGAGCCATGCTTTGATGGGCTTTTGTCACTCTTAAGATGCTTGACTTTCACAGTGATGAAATTAGAACTGCCCAAATTCATCACTGGAGTTAATTCCACCCAAATGGGTTACATCAGGTTGGAATCGGTTACATATTAATATCATTTCATGATCGCATTTCATGATCGGGTTCCAGGTCGAACTGGTGATCTTTACAAACAAATTCAAGGATGTGGTCAATCATGATCAAACAAAAATCAAATGGCTTTTTGTTGGGCTGATTCATTTCAGCTTTGTGACACTAATCTGGTTGCCTAATTCTAATTCTGATTTGGATATGCATTTGGATCTTGGATACAAAGAAAGTCAATCTGTCAAATGTACTGCAAACCATGATCGTCCCTTCAACCTCGGCATCCTATGGAGCAGATACCAGGAATCTTGAAATGTCAGGACTGATGACAAGGTCCTCAGGTCCCTATGAAAAACAGCCTCACACTTAACCAAGAGCATAACAAATGCTAACACTCTACACGGATAATAAGAATGATGGGATTTGCAAACATCATCAACTCATCTCAAGTGTAGGTACACTTGTGCTTGAAACAGCAAGCTAACTAAATAATGCTTTAGCAACACCCCCCCCCCCTTTTGTGCAAGATGTTTTTGTATTTGATTGTAGTTCAAATTTAGCGATAGGAATCTAAACTACTTCCTCATAACAGTGCGAAGACGTTCCAAAATTCGGTAGTAGTGAAAGAAGAGAGAGGAGTGTTCACCCTCGAGGCCATCTCTCGTTCTTCTGTTTCCCCCAGCAAGGTTGTTGCATGGGCTTCCACCAATCACCAAATCAAATCCATTTATTTCCTTGATCCAACGGTCTATCATGGAGTCATCCACCATTTGAACATCATCCACATGGATGAGTTTCCCTTTCTGATCAGTCTGCTTCCACCAATCCTGCAGGATTTTCCGGTTGACAGGTGATATCTCCACAGAAACCACATTCTTCAAGGGGATCCCCAGTCCATGGAGTGCAACTTCAGCCCCGCCAATCCCAGAGAAGAGGGAGAGGACATTCATGCCAGAGGGAAACATGGGCTTGAGAACCGAGAGATGATAAGCAACGGTGTCCACCTAAAACTGATGAGGATTAGAAAGATGCTAATCCACATACCAGTATATGAATGCTTGCTAGCAAACACTGAAGTGCAGGTTTGCAAGTGTCCTACACTATGGCAAACAAATCACACATTAGGATTAACTCTGAGCATCGTTATCTTTTGGCACCTGGAATTGGTACGGCCTGCTTTGGTTTCAGTCCATCAGGGTTCTAAATCAGTTTTTGCACAAGTTTGGGCCCAAGGGCCGGTCATGTTCTGGGATGCGTATTGGGTAAGGGAAGCTTCTCGAGGCCAGACATCTGCAGTTTCTTCTTTAGACCTCGCAAATAGGTGCTTTGTTAAAGCCAAGTTCATACTAGATTGCACTATTTTTGGGAGTGTGGTCAAGCCAAGTTCAAGATCACTTGAGTCAGGAATCAGGTTTGTGTCAGCCTTGTTAAATCTTATGTATAAGCAGGGTCTGCAAAGGCTAAGCATTCTCAATTAAGAATTTCTGAGAAGATTCTGGCAACAAACAAACAACGAAGAACTGAAGAAGAAGAATGAGGGTCACTGCCACATGAAACAAATAGAAATATGTAAAACACAGCAAACAACCAAGGAGTCCAACCTGAAAAGAGTTGCCCAAGGCTTTGTATCTCTCAGTCCTGCCAACACCTCTTGTGTGGTTGGTTGGGAACCCCAGCAACATCTCCATTTCATCTGGTTCAAGCACAGCCACCTTGTACTTTCCAACCCAAACCAGATTCCACTTCTTGCACTGTTCAATTACATATTTCCGGCCACTTTCAGGAGGCTCACCATCCCATTTTTCCATAATCTCCCTTATCCTATCTGTCAGTTGGGCACTGCCAATGCAAGTCAGAAGGCAATTGAGCTGTGTTCTCTTATCCCAACTAGGCCACCACGTCCTGGTTACTGGCAGTGCTTCATGTATTGTTTTTGGTGGAATTGGAAGGAGCGGGGAACGATTCTCAATCGGGAGATTGTGAATATATCCTCTTTTCCTTGCAGCAGCTGAAAAATGCACAGAATCAACGAATTCAGGCTCTATATCATATAGAAATCGAGATATCTGCGCCCAGACTCCCTTTGGAGTAAGAGCAACATTCTCATAATAGAAATAAGGATGACCCCTGGCTTCATTCGCAATTTCTCTTGACACACGCAGCGTCATCCCAGGTACCCCAAATCCAATCATTGGGTTAGGAAGCCTGAGAGATTCACTAGAGTTTAGCCTCACTGATGGACCTAATGGCCGCTGGCCATGGTTTGTGGCACCAATAATTTTTCTCTTCTTCACCAATGGAGCATATGCTGTTAATCCTCTCTTCACTATCTGAGAATGTGCTGATGATTCTGCAAGCTCAAAAGTAGTTCTCTTTGCCATTTCCATAGCACATATGAAATCTGTCAGTTCTGCAAGAGATGCGTCAGACCCTGAAACAAGCAACATTTTAAATGTCACATAAATTTAAAATAAAAAGACACGTTAAAAAAAAAGAAAATTCTTTCAAAGGATAAGTCCTAGCAAAACCTAATATTAATTTGACTAGTATAAGAGAAGTATGCCTCATTTACCACATTTCTCTATAGCAGCCAAAGCATCTGCAAGTTGGTAACCCATGTCCACCAGAGAAGAGAGAATCCTGTCTCTGTCAATAGAAAGATTTTTGCTTCTCTGCAAAGCAAAACTAGTTATGTTAAGTTGAATGTTTTATGGGGAAGCAAAAATTCTTAGAACACAAGCTGTGACTTGATAAAAACACAACTCGAAAATGTGAAAATTCTACTCTCTGGTTTTTCCCTCTCCTTTTAGTTCATCTGTTTCTCACAATAGCACCACAGAACCCCCCCCCCCCCTCTCCCAGTAAAATATGGCTAGTAGAAACCAAAGAGAAATGTTGGTAATGATATTCAGGCTTGATTGAACAAAACTGATCCCTTTTGACATGCCAAGCTATATATGACATCTAACAACATCAGTTGGCCTACATTCAAGTAGGACACTTTGAACATCAATTGAAGGCATACCTCCTCTTCTGCACAAGCACTATCACCATCTGAAAAGTCATCCAAACTGTCCTCAGAATGCGAGAGACAAATAGAAGCATAAGGGTCCAGTTCACCAGTTTTTTCAAGCTCCTGCATTTTTTTTTGGATAGGAAAAGGTAATATATTAAATGATGATACAAGCTCCTGCATTTAGAGTATTAAAAATTTAGAACTCCATAATCAAGCAACATGTCATTATGAGGAATATTCAGCAAACTAAATGCCAGTAAGTCATCGAAATATGTCAAAGGCATCGAACTAGTAAATGTGTTGGTTGGACTCTTTGACCAACAGGGGGGGGGGGAATTATGTCAGTTACTTGACAGAGCAAGCTGTACAGGTTACAAGTACGCAGGACAATTGACATAGATGTCGACCAAGTTGTAGCCGGTAATGAGTATAATTAAACATGGAAGTATCTTATTGATGAGTAATTGTAAGTGTTTTTTTAATATAATTCCTGTAATCTACAATATTTGATATTGAATACGCACATCCAATAATGGCTTACAACTTCAGCATAACCTTAATGTGGTTTAGTCCTAGGAGTCCTGCATAAAGTAAGGATATGGCGGAGCCAAACCATGTCCTTCCACATTGTATTGCGCTCCTAATGCATCACATAATAAGCCCAATCGCAAATGCCAACACAACTCAACTAATTCCTTTTTTGGGGGGGGGGGGATGAAGAGTACCCATAAGTGGACGTCAAAATCCCACAAGATTCAAAGGGGGGAACGATGCAAAAAAAAAAAAGGGTTTCTCAATGCAATGCCTAGGGACAGGGTGCAGACCCATATCAAGAGTTAGAGATATCACATCTATGGTAAACATGTTTGCTGATACTGCACTAACATGTCCAATAGTTCCCTAGAAGATCTGGTTATGACCTTTTTATATCTATGCCCACACTTTACTGAGAATAAAGGACTTAGATTAACATGAAATTCCAACTAAATGTTCCAGAAATGCAAATAAACAAAAGTAGCAAAACATGCAATAACTTACTCTGTATGTAAAAAGAGCGTTTAGTATAGCATCATCATTGTCCTCCCCTGCACGGCGTTGTAACAAAGGGTTAGGAATCAGATGTTCTGCCAAAGGATTGAGATTCTTTATTTTTTTATTTTTAAAAAAGGACGAGTGCAAGCATATGTTACCATTTTCCTTTATTGCTTTGATCACCATCTTCTCTGGGAATCCCATTGCAACAAAGTGCTCAACTTTGCTGGACTTTTCGTTGGAAGAACTAGCTGATGACACAACCTACAAGTGCAAAACACAAAAAACCCCCTCACATCGATTTCCTGGCTTTCAAGAAAAGCATGAATTGATGATATGAGATATTTTAACATGGGTCATAACATGAACCACATGCATCACATAGTCAGTTTTAATTCTTATTTGCTACATAAAATTGTTTAATGTGCTTGTTATTCCTTACATTTCACAAAATGATGGGTTAATAAGAGTACACTAATTTTTAATTATTTCGATGCTTTTGGTTTCTTGATATGTGTTGCAAAGTGCCACTAAATAATTATATTTATTGAAAATAAGTATTTTAGACATGTGATAGGGATGTCCTATATGGTATTTGTCCCTGACTCAAAGAGAGCCCCCTGATAAATACATGGATAACGCATGGGCAGCACTACACACACCAAGAGTAATAACAGAATGAGTACTTGTGTGAGGTATCAATTGATCAAATAAGCAATTTTCACTATAAACCTTAGAACAGACCATTATGGGTTACCAACAAGACAAAAAGGAAACCTAAATTCTGAAAGCAAGAGTACAACACAGCAAAGATATTTCCAGAACCAAATAACTTACTTGATCATGCTCTAAAGCTCGAAAAAATTCCATTTCAAGTTCATCATCAGTGTCCCATTCAACATTGTCATCCACTGGTCTATCACATTTTGAATCCTACAGAGAAAGAAATTCACAACAGGATGATTAATCTAATATCTTTGTCACCCAACAACTTTGATCCTTCTGCACATATTAGGATGAATATGTCTTTGGACATCACTCTTCTCAATTGTCCAATATTTTAACTAACATATATAAACTAATTTTCTTAGTTACTTGAAAATGTACACATGTGAACTAAGGTATGTAAACAGATCAAAAGGATCATTAGTGTTATCAGTTGCTTCTAGACATGCATAGGTGAGAAACTTTCTCAGTCAATTTTCTCCACCACGCAAAAAAGGTCCAGGAGCAAATGACAAGACTAACAGAAGTTAGCTTATATCAAGCATCATCAAGTATTCATACGCTGATAAATCGAAACAAGTGAGCAGCTTGATGAAAAAAAGAAATGGAATGTTATCCCGGGCAGCATAGGAATAAATCATGAATACCCCGGAAAATGACTATAGAGGGGTCGAAAACGCACCATTGTCTCGCCTGGAGGTGGTCCAATCAATGTTTTACAAACTGCCGATAGACAACTTGATAGGTATTAGTGCAAATATAAAGCAATTTCAGAGTTTTGTACTGAAATGCAGGTCTACTCATGAGTAATGATTCATTATTTTTAACAGGAAGTAATACCAGTTTAAGATATGGACTTAAATGTCATAAACAACATAATTTTATTAGATGAATAAATGTCGTAAACACAGGTAAATGAATAAATGGACAACATTTTGTAGCACAACACTAGGTATACATGCCCATAGGATATGCCATTTCTAAAATTCTGGGATCAATCATAATTCTAAGAACTCCTAACACCCTTCAACAACCAAAAATTCCGGAATCATAATTCTAAGAACTCCTAACATCCTTCAACACCCAAATTCTCAATGTCAATATCCATGTGCAGATTTTGCCGACGTATGACCTTGCCTCCTAGGGATGAGATCAAAGTAACATCCATCAATCACAATGCTAAAGTGGTTAATCACCTCACATATAAAAGGATTGAACTATCTCGGCCCTACATTAGTTACATGTCCTAGCAAGCATCAGTCTATCCTATTGTTGTCTGTTAAGTAGAAATCTAAACCTGACATCACCATGACTAGGAAGCATAGAAAGAAAGATGAATCCAACAGTGGTGAAAGAACTCACAGTGGCAGTAGGTGTAAATCAGCAGTGTAAACAACTCATAAACAACTACACATAGTCCAAAAGGCAGAGGAGTAAGGTAAAAAGAAAGGAGAGTAAACAGAAACATATGATATAACCCAATACAAAGAAATGCAAACGCTATTGCGTGAGGTTAGCTCTTCAACTCATCCAAACTTACCGAAATGAAGATTAAGGGAATATCTAGTTTTATACTTTTAGTCCTCATAATTTTTAATACCCTGCTGTTCATTTCAAATCTCTGGCTACAAAGGGGCTCAAACCAAGGCATGAGGGGCCAGTAAAGGATATAGTAGAAATCTCCTAGAAATTTCAACCATATCAGCAATCTCCAAGGAAGTTCTATTGGGGATTTCATTACGCCCATACTTTTTTTTTTGGTTGGTTGGGGGGGGGGGGTAAAACGAGGGGATAAAATAACACTCGTAGCATAAAATTACCAAAAACATGCACAAAAGTGCCCCAAAATTTGAGACCTTGTACGGACGAGAATAACAACAAGGGTTCCATCTTGTTTAAACCAAGAATGTAAAAAATGAATAAAATTGCCCCAAATTTTAAGAAGCTAAAATGTATGTCAAAACAAGGGCTCATAGATAAGCTACAGATTTGAAAGACCCACGCCATGAAGGATTTTGGCAAGAACTAGAAGACATTGCAGTAGTGCTAGAACAACTAACATCAAAGAAAATGGGTAAGATTTCTACAAAGCGAAATTACAGAAGCAAGAACAAATAATCTCCTAATATTAGCAATAATCAAGGAAAAATAAAAACCCCCACAAAATACCCAAATACAGAGCAGTACAAAAATCTAGTAAAAACCCACGAAATGAAATGGGTAGTCGCCATCAATGTAGTCGCGTAAACAAAAACTCATAAAAATGGCAATCAATGTGATGCAGATACTACCAGCGACTAGCAAAGACGAATTGCTCGATTTCTTGCCTGCGAAGTCAGTTAGTGGAGGCCACCAACAATGGAGGCAATGCATCACATTTACAAGAGGGTAATATGTTGGTGTGGGTTGGGGGGGGGGGGGGGGGGGGGGAGCAAGTAGAGCACTAAGCAGATATGGGTGAAGAGTGAGATCACCTGAGCCCAGAGGGCCCAGACCATGAAAACAGGGGGCAGGGGAAGAGAGGGAGAAGAGGAGGGAAGAAAACCTGAAGACTACAGGCGCGTCGTTTCCTCTTTTAGGGCCGGGGTGGTGTGGAATTGTGTCCTAAACTTCTAATGGAGTAAGTGATGGAGTATCCACCTTTTATTGAAAATTTTCGGGCTTTTTGTTTCATCTTTGGCCCTTAGTAGAGGATATTTTTGTGATCATCACTTACTTCTACGTCTTTCTATTTCTTTTTAATTTCTTCCAACTTCTTTTCATTTTTTATTCGAGTTGAAAAGAATTTACTCAAAATTTTTGACCTATAAAAAAGTATAATGTATTTTTTTTAATTATTTGATAAAATTCAAGATAAGTGTCAATAAATAAGATACACAAGACGGCTTTGAGCATATTCACAGCTAATAATATAAATAAAAGAGTCCATTAAGCAACAAAATAGTTGAAATTTTTTTTGTCTAAATATTCATGTCAATTAGTTTTAGTGATGAGGTATTTTAAAAGTTGGTGGTAAAAATTGAGAGTCAAGCATTGTTTATGTTAACTTTCTATGCCACTTTTTATGCCAATAAATTGATTACATAGAAATAATGAGGTATTACAGTTGAAAATGATTTTGAAGTTTTTGCGTTAATAATTAATAATAAATTATAAAATACTAATTGTTATATTAATTTCTACAATAATACTGGCAACTGAAAAAGATAATTTTTAAAAATTTTACTCTGCTATACATTATAGTACTTCCATTACAAAAGGAAAGTAATCTCCCAAGATTTTAGAACGTTTCTGTAACATAATCTCAGTTGATTCGTAACTATCATGCAAAATTAGTATTTTTACATACTCATGCTTGTGAAACTAGTATGACCCTACATGTCACAATGTTAGCGGAGGTGTTGAGTTTCAACTTTCAACCTCACCACAAGTATAGGAGATTTTCCTTTTCTTTACCTATGTGTTACCTTAATACGGTCTCATCAATGGAGCTTCTAATTAGATTGTTTGGAGCCTTTGGACACAAACCCCCCCCCCCCCCCCCCAAAAAAATTAAAGTTACAAATGAGGATATAGGTTGTTTTATTAATTTTTGCATGGCATCATATGTGTGGTAAAAAGAATTAAATATTCATGTAAAAGATTATGATTTCCCATCCAGAAATTATTTTTTGCATGGCATCATATATATGTTGTGTCAACATTACTGTTACATACAATAACAAGTACGAGACCAGGATAACATTTTTCCTCCTAATTTTGTTTTTGTTTACTGTCATAGGTGATAACACTTCCATGTGATTTTGACATGTACTAGCCGAAAATAAATCATGTAGAATACTGGAGGACCATCATATGTAGAGTTGGAAAAAGTTGACCCAATATGATTACCGACTTGAACTCGACACAAAGTTAAGCGGGTTTGGCTATGAAGTTTGAACCTTTTTAATTAAATGAGTGGATACAGAAAATCCATTTAATTAATTGGGTTAGGTTCAAGTTGAGAATCTCAATACGAAAAAATACCTATTTGACCCGTTTAATTCAACGGATTAGATAGGTCAACTCGTATATCGTTTATTTACCATTTGCCGTTTACATTTTTTGTGGAAATTAGGCTGTGGTATCTTTTATGGACTGGTTGGTTATTGACTTGCTAGTTATGTTATTCAAAATTTCAAACAGTTTGAACTTTATTTGCTGTTGTTTAAGACTTGACTTGAACATAGTTTGTAACTTAAGTAGTTGGTTTGTTTGAACTTTTTAAACCCTAAAGTTATGTTGTTGCTGTTTTGTTGGAATAGGCTCTGAATATGCTGGAGTCTGTGAGTTAGTTGCTATTTTGGTGTACTTTTGGAAGCAGTCACACATTAAGAGGCTGAAAAATATGCAATTTATTTGGTAAATTATCTTTGGGCTGAAAATTATGTTGCAATTAGGTTGGTGGCTAAAATGGATAACTCGAACCTAATCTGTTTTACCTGTTTAGTTAAACATGTTATATTTAGGCCAACCCGTTTAAATGTTAAGCAAATTAGATTGAACTTTTTCAACCCGTTTATTAAATGGATCAGGTTCAGATTCAGAAGTTTTCAACCCGTTTAAATTAGACACGAACATAAACCTAACCCAACACGACACATTACCCAACTCTAATCACATGCATAAAGTAGCCAGCTTACAATGGAGAGAAACCCAGTGAATAACCCCAACTTCCTCATTGCCACAATCCAGTGGAACTTGGAATTTCATAACCACAACGGTCAAATTTTATACAAAATTGACACCCTTTATCAACAAAGCATACACGCATACACAATCATACAACTCATCCATCACATTTAAAACGTGCTTTATTATTATGGGAGCCAATCTACTTGTTCTAGTGGTAACGTAAAAACCTAGTCAACAATGGTTAGAAAAACTACACAAACCAGAAAAAGGAAACACATTTACTCAACGTCTTACACGGGCAGATTTGAATTTTAAACAAAATGTAATCCTTTTGTAAACGAGCTCTAATATCTATATTCAACCAGACCAGGGAGAAGCTAAAAGATGACATAAAGGGGGCCAAAATTTGCATGTTCATTTGGCCCCCTTTCATGTCATTTTTCAGCTTCGCTGGTGGAACAACATTATTGGGATAATAAGCTTAGGTTCATTTTGAGATTGCAAGGAACCAAACCGATTTGATTTGGTGATTGGTGGAAGCCCATGCAACAACCTTGCTGGGAAACATAAGAATTCGAGACGGCCTTGAGGGCGAACACTTTTTTCTCTTTTTTTACTACTATCGAATTCTAAACGTGCTTGCGCCGTCATAGGAGAGCGAATTTCAGCTACCGCCCTCTCATAAAGGTATGAATATCTTCTAGGAATTCGATAGTAATGAAAGAAGAGAGAAGAGTGTTAGACCGCAAGGCCGTCTCGAGGTCTTCTGTTTTCCTAGCAAGGAAGTTGCATGGGCTTCCTCCAATCACCAAACCAAATCTATTTAGTTCCTTGATCCGACATTCTATCAGGAGTCATCCGCCTTTCGAACATCATCAACATGGATGAGTTTGCCCTTCTGATCCTGCTTCCACCAATCCGGCAGGATTTTCGGTTCACAGATGACATCTCCACAGAAACCGCATTCTTCAAGGGATCCCTAGGTTATAGGGTGCAACTTCAGCCCTGCCAATGCCAGAGAAGAGGAAACATGGGCTTCAAAACTCAGAGATGATGAAAAGCAGTGTCCACCTAAAACTGAAAAGGTTTATAAGGATGTTAATCCACTTACCAGTAGATGACTGCTAATACTTTGTTACACACGGGGGAGAAAAGAAGGAAGAACAACAATAAGAGGCCACTGTAAATGAGAATACGCACTAGCAAACACTGAAGCACAGGATTGCAGGTGACCTAGACTTGCCAAACAAATCATTTGATTTGGGTTCACGTTTGGATTAGCTCTTACTACTGTCAACTTTGGGCGCCTGGAATTGTTCTGGCTGCTTCCCTTTGAGTGAATGAGGGTTCAGGTTAGATTAGGTTTTGCCCAAGTCTGGGCCCCTGGGCTGGACTTGTTCTGGGTTGGCTATCAGGTAAGGCCAGCTTCTTAGGGTCCGACATTTTCAGTCCCTTCTTTAGACCTGGCAAATAAGTTCTTGTCCTTCAATTGGGTTATAGTTGGGTTAATTTAGGGTTGGTTGCATGTTTGGGCTGTTGGTGTCTCAGGTGAGGTCTGGTGCAGTTCATAATGAGATTGTACTAAGTTTAGGTGTGCAGTCAAAGCCAAGTTTCAGATCACATAGAATCGGAATCAGGTTTGTGTCAGCTTTGTTAAGCAGGTCTTCAAAAGGCTAAGCATTTTAAATGAAGAGTTTCTGAGAAGAGTCAGGCAACGAACAAACAAGGAAGAACAAGAAGATACCAATTGACAAACAGGGGATGAGGGCCATATGAAACAAACAGAAGATATAAGTATCTAAACATAGAGAACAAACAAGGGCTCCAAACCTGAAAGGAGTTGCCCAAGGCATTGTATCTATCAGATCTGCTAGACCACCACCTCTCATGTGCTTGGTTGGGAACTCCAATAACATCTCCATTTCATCCGGTTCAAACACAGCCACCTTGTTCTTTCCTACTCAAACCAGATTCCACTTCTTGCACTGCTCAATTACACGTTTCTAGTGAAACTCAGGAGGCTCAAAATCCCATTTTTCCACACGCTTCCTTATCCTGCCCGTCAGTTGGACACTGCCAATGCAAGTCAGAAGGCAATTCAGCTTTGTACTCTTATCCCACTTAGGCCACCACTTCCTGGTTACTGGTAGTGCTTCATGCATTGTTTTTGGTAGAATGGGAAGGAGCATACACGGATTCTAAATTGGGAGGTTGTGAATGTATCCGTTTTTCTTGCAGGTGAAAGATGCCCAGTATCAACAAACTAAGGGGGCATATCATACAGAAACCAAGCTTATCTGAGCCCATACTCCCTTTGATTAAGAGCGGCATTCTCACTATAGAAATAAGAGCACCACCTGGCTTCATTAAGAACTTCTCTTTAAGCAAAGTCATGCTGGGTAGCCAAAATCCAATCATTGGGTTAGGAAGATTGAGTCAATAACCTTCACTAGAGGTTAGCTTTACTGATGGACCTGATGGCAACTTGCCATAGCTTGTGGGACGACTAATTTTTCTCATCTTCACCAATACAGCATATGCCGGTAATGATCTCTTCACCGTGCCAGAAGATTCTGATAATTCTGTAAGCTCAGGAGTAGTTCTCTTTGCTGTTTCCATAGCATACATAAAATCCGTCAGCTCTTCAACAAATGTATCAGATCCTGAGACAACAAGCACCCTTTTGCAATTTAACATAAATTAAAGAAAAAAAAGAAATGTTAACAAAGAGAAAACTCTCTTAAAGAATAATACTATTTTGACTAGTATAAAACAATTATGGCTGTTTTACCATATTTCTCTATATAGCAGTTAGAGCATCCTCAAGTTGCTAACCCATGTCAACCAGAAAAGAGAAAAGAGAATTCCCTGTCTGTGTCAATGGAAAGTTTTTTGCTTCTCCTCAAAGCAAAACTAGTTATCTTAAATTGAACGTTTGGTGGGGAAGCAAAACTTATTAGAACACAAGCTGTGACTTGACAAAAATATGACTAGACAATATGAAAGTTCTACTGTTTGGTTTGCTTCTCTTCCCTCTTTTAATTCATCTGCTTTTCACAATGGCAACATGGAAGAATCTCCGCCCCCCCCCCCCCCAAACCAAAAGAATATGGCAGTAAAAATCAAAGAAATGATCCTCAACCTTAATTGAACAAAACTGATCCTTTTTGATGTGCCAAGCTATATTTTTTTTTGATCAGGAAAAAAGAAATTATATTAACAAAAGAATGGATGCAAAGATAGCATCGTACAATTAGCTATGTACAGCCCAAGTGCATCAAATCCACAAAATCCAAGAGATTGTGCCAAGCTATATATGACATCGAAGAACATCAGTTGGTCTACATTCAAGTAGGGCACTTAGAACATCAATCGGAGATATACCTCATCCTCTGCAAAAGCATTATTACCATATGAAAAAGTCATCCGAACTGTCCTCAGAATGCAAGAGAAAATTAGAAGCACAAGTTCACCCCAGTTTTTTCAAGCTCCTGCATTTATAATATATTAGAACTACATTATCGAGCACCACATCATTATGAGGAATAATCAGCGCCTAAATGCTAGTAAGTTGCTGATATATGCCAAAGGCATTGAACTAGGAAATGTACTGGTGGCACATAAACAACATATATGAAAAAGGAACCCCCCCTCCAAAAAAGGAAAATACATCAAATATTTAACAAAGCGAGCTGTTCAAGTGACAACTATGCTGGATATTTAAAAAAGATGTCAACCAAATCGTACACAGTAATGAGTAGTATCAAACATGGAAGACATCTTATTGATGAGTAGTTGGAAGTATTTTTGAATATAATTGCCCATAATTTACCATATTTGTTATTGACAATAATGGCCCAACAAATTCAGTATAGTCTCAGCATTGGTTAGTACTAGTAGTCACCGCATGAGGAAGGACATCACAAACTCATACCATGTCCTGCCACGATTGAATGGCACTGCTAAGACATAACATAACAAGAGAAATGCCAAATGCCTCCACTCATTCTTTTTTTTGGGGGTGGGGGGGGAACAATGCCCAGTGTTCAAAACTCTACTGGATTCCCGGTGGGGGGGGGGGGGATGCAAGAGGAAAAGGGGTTCTCAATGTAATACCTAGGGACAAGATGCAGACTCATGGCAAAAGTTTGATATATCATACCTATGCTTGGAAGAACTTGATGATGACACAACCTACAAGTGCAAAACACAACATCCCCGTCACATAAACGATTTTCTAGCTGTCAAGAAGAGCATTGACTGATAATACAAGATATTTTAACATAGATGACAACACGAACAACATGCATCACCGAGTCTATTTTCATTCTTATGTTGCCAAAATCAAGTTGTTTGATGTGCTTATTATTCTTTAAGTTTCACAGAAATCATGAGTTAAATAAAAGTATGATGACTTTTAACTATTTCTATGGTTTTGGTTTCTTAATACCTGTTGCAGCCAGCTAGATACCATTAGATAATTATGTTTAGTGAAAAAAAAAAGTCTCTTAAATATGTAATAAGTATGTCCCCTATGGTATTTGTCCTTGCTTCAAAGATAGTTCCATGATAAATGCATGTGTAGTGCAGTCACAACACACACCAAGAGTAATAATAGATGAGTATGGGCATGAGCTACCATTTGATCAAACAAGCAATGGATAAACCTTAAAACAACAAAACATCATGAATTACTAAGAAGACAAGAAGGAAACCTAAATTCTAAAGCAAGAAACAACAAAGATTTTTTCGGAACCCAAGAACTTACTTGATCATGCTCCAAAGATCAATAAATCCCATTTCAAGTTCATCATCAGTGTCCTATTGACAGGTGTAATCCACTGGACTGTCACATTTTGAATCGTGCAGAGAAATAAATTCACAAAGGATGATTAATATGAACCCTTTTATAACTCTGCATGTTTAATCTCTCAGCACATATTATCTTTCTCAGTTACGCAGCAAGTACATATGCAAACTAATGTATACAAATAAAGAAAAGGATGATTCGTTTTATTAGTTGCTTCAACACATGTATATGTAGAAAACATTATTGGTCAATTTTATCCATCATAAAAAAGGGCCAAGAGCAAATGAAAAAACTAATGTACGTTTGCCTATATCAAGAATGCATCATTAGATATTCATTGGCTAACAAATGGAACAAGTGAAACATTGAACCGTTATCTCGAGGCAATATTAGGAATGAATCATCATAACTACCAAATATGAATCTAGAAGGGTGTGGAAAATGCAGCATTGTCCCGTCCAGTGATTGTTCAATCAATGTTTTACCAACTGTCCCTGTACAACATGGAAGTGTGTTAGCGCAAATATAAAGCAATTTCAAAGGGCAATTCTATATTGAAATATGGGTGTACATGATCATGGATCACGATTCATCATTGCCAACCGGAAGTAAAACCAGTTTAGGGTATGTACTTAAAAGTCGTCGAAAATAGTTTTCTTTGTAAATGAATAAATGCACAACAGTTTATAGCACAACACTTGCCAAAAATGCCCACGGGTTATGCCATTTCTAAAATTCCAAGATGAATCACACTTCTCAGTACTGCTAAAGCCCGTCAAAACCAAAATCCTCAATGCTAGTAGCTATATGCAGATTGCAAATGTATGATCTTGCTTCCAAGGGATCAGTTGTCAAATAGTATCCATCAAGAATGCTTAAAATGGTTAACAAGCTCACATATGAAAGGATCAAACTACCTTTTCCTACATAAGTTACATCCACTAGCAAGCATTGCCGTACTCTACATTGCTTTGAAGGAATCGAAACCTGATATTACCATGACCGAAAACTATAGAAAGAAAGATGAAACCACCAGTAGTGAAAGCTCTCACAATGGCATTAGATATAGAACAGAGTACAAAAAGCTCATAAACAACTACACATAGTTCAACAGGCAGAGGAGTAATCAAACTAGAGGAGGTGGCTTCAACCAGTGGCGTCATCCCCAAAACAAAAGAAAAAACAAAGAAAGAAAGGATAGTAACCATGCATATATAACCCAATACGAAGAAAAGTTGGCACAATTGTGCTAAGTTAGCTCTTTAACCCATTTCTTGCTACATCCAAACCTACCAAAATGAAGATTCAGGGAATCACTAGTTTTAGCGTTCATAACTCAGAAAAGAGGTTCAAACCGAGACATGAGAGGCAAAGCACAGGACATAGTAGCAATTGGCTAGAAATTTCAACCATATCAGCAATCTCCAAGGAAGTTCTACGGGGAATTTCACAGACAATAACACAAAGGGTTCCACTTTGCTGTAAAACAGGAGCGTAAAAAAATGAATTACCTAGCCCCAAATTCTAGGATGCTAAAACAGTAAAATGTATGTTAACACCCATGAAGGATTTTGGTAAGTCGCAGACATTGATGTAGTAGTAGAACAACCAGAAATGAAGAAAATGAGTAAAATAAGGGATGATCTAGAAACCATGAAACAACAAAACTTGGCAAAATACAGAGCTCTCAGACAATCAACGAAAACCCATTAAATAAAATGGATCATATCATGAATGTAAGTCAGCAAACAAAAACCCATAAAAATAAGGGATCCATATGATTTTTTACCAGCCAAACAAACAATTTCTTGATTTCTTTCCAGGGTAGTCAGGAATGACCACCGAATCAAATACTTAAGAAAGAGCTAGGGTTTGGGACAGGGTCATCATCATCTATGGAGGCAACACAACAATTCACAGGACGACCAGGGGAGAGAGAAAATAGAGGACTAAAGAAGATAGAAGTAAGAGTAAGAGTGTACTCACCTTTCATCGAAAGTTCTAGGGCCTGAGACTGAGAGTGGACACTGTGATAGAGTGCGCCATTGTTTTATTTTTATAATTGCCCATTAATTTTGAAAATTCCTGTAACACTACATCTTTGGCAATATCATTTGCAGTTTGCAAAGAATGTTTTAACTTTGGGCTTGGACAATTTGCTGTCCTTTTAACGCTCGGATAATATCTAACCAGTCGGTTTATATACTCACACTTGTCTTGATTCTTTTCAACATTGAAGGCATCCTCTGATTAACTGTTTCTAATTTTTTTTTTCTAGTTTCTTATAGTTTCAACGCGGCCTCATTTTTCACCTTTCAAAAAGAAACAAACACCCTTTATGCTTAGATAAACTTGATAAACTATTTTAAGAGTGATTTTATTTTTTATTTTTTTTTACAAAGGTAAGTGGTAAGAAGGAAAAGATCAGACACCTCTTCTCACAAGAGCACGCCCGATCATATCATATTGGAGAATAAGCTGAAGCATAGTAGGTGGAGAGAAATCCCATGAAGTAGACGATGGCAGAGAATGTTCTGCTTTCGCTAGCTAGTCAGCCTTCATATTGACCTCACGAAAAATATTTGAAATGGTAATTTGATTCATTGTCTTTAGGATAGCTGAGATGTCGTGAACAAGAATGACGTTTATATGTTAATAACTAATAATAAATTATAACATAGTAGTTTTTATATTGATTGATACAATAATACATATGAATAAAAAAAATAATCAAATTATTTTACTTTGCCATAAATTAGGATATTTTTATTAAAAAAGAAAACAAATCTTTCCAAGTAAAAATCAAAAGCACATAAAAAATTACCCAAATAAGTCGTACGAGTTATGTATAGAAAGCATAGGAGATTTCCACATTTCTCCATGTCCACACCCCCCCCCCCCCCTCTCTCCCAAAAAAAAAAAAAAGCAACTGAAGTATGGCATCCACAAAACATTTCAGGGCCTGCGAGACTGCAGGTTTGACCAACCTCCAAATTTGCTTGGATCGTATGCTCTAAACTCAAAAGATTCGAAGACTAATTTCCCTAATACTCCCAAACAACGAGAAATCTTGATCCTTTCAAATCTTTTAAGCCCCGGAGGTTGACAACGACGTGGAAATATGACCCTCCAACTGTTCGACGAAATGCTCTCACAAAATGTGCTGTCCGGAATCTTGATGATTTTGGGCACAAACAGCATCTGATGCCATGCCAAGCTATTGAATGATACACCCAAGTGGTATTTCATTGCGTCGTTGGGCCTGGTCTGTGATGCTGGGTTGAATTTGTTGGATAAAATGCCCAAGAAGTTGTGCTCTGTTTGGAATTTGGTTTTACTCTGTTTGCAAGATGGGATTTTGGGATGTGCCCGAGAATTGACACCGATTGGCTGGAATCAATGAGCTCATGGCTTGGTATTTAACTTGGGTTGCTGTAATGAGAAATTTCTTGACGAAAAGTGAGCAGTTGCATTCCTGTGTTATCATGGCTGAGTTGGTTGAGCCAAATCTGTGTTATGGATTTGGACCAATTGCAAGGTATGGGACTTGTCCTGCATCGGTTGTATGGGCAGCTGATGAGGGGTTTATAGACCGAATGGGCTCTCTCACTTGATAGGTTAGTTTTTTGGGATGAGTTCTCCTGTTTGGTCTGTAACAATCTATTTGTTCCTAATGCAGTCTGGCCCTCCTGAGATTACTGGGGAGTGTTGCAATGCGCCATTGACATCATTATTGCACTTTCGTTTTGTAGGAGAGCTGGTTGAGTGGTTCAAATTCATGGTGGATTGGGGAAGTGGAGATGGAGTCTCCTTGTCGACCAGATTGAAAACAATGGCAGGTTCTCTTTTCCAGTTTTGTATACTTGTGCAGATTCTTGGACTCTTTTGATGAATCAAGTTGGAATCTCACATGATGGTCTCTGGTTCATTAATTCATTCCTATTCAAGATGGCTTCAAAGTTTATCATTCACGCAAGATCTTAAAGTTTTCTCATTGCCTAATATCAGTCTGCTTTGCATTGATGAATCATATGTGAGTTACAAACCTGATAGAGTAATATTGTGAGTCTTGACAGGTTCCAGCAGCTCAGGATTCAGTACAGGGAGAGGAAGGAGATGGGTTTTAAGAGATAATCTCAGACTGGAGGCATCAGTCAGCTGTGCTCGATATCTTAGGTTGTTGCAGGGGTGATATATGAAACTCGTGATTCTGTCTGGCAGTGCTCTTTGCAAAGAAACTGTCAGACGCGAGAAAGAGAGTAGTAGGAAACCGGTGTCGAAACGCTTGCAGAACTTGAACCTGGGAAACCTGATGCCCATCTGGGGACTTCACGGTTCTGTTTTGAATAGGAGATTCTGGATTGCTGATGCGATAGAGAGATTTCTCATTACCAAGAAAACTTAGAGAAGTGATTAGGGTATCTCAGTTTCATATTTATCAATGTGGATTCTCATAGCCCCGTGAAGAAGCCACACTAGACCATCATTGCAAGGCACTTCATCAGCGACACGATGACATGCTGTACTTGAAGATGCATTTGTATGGCTGATAACTGCTTTCAGTTGGCCTGAAGGGTTGGATCATTCTAGATAAAGAAAGGTTTGTAAAGTCTTAGGCAGTCTGGCAAGTAACATCCTAGGGGTTGTTGCAGTCTTTTACACTGAGATTTAATTATAAGGTTGACCTTATAACTGAATCTCTGCTTTAATTTATCCATTTCTGGTACTTCACAACTGATCTGTTCACATCAGACGCATTCCTACACTTTTTGGGCGTTGGATTGCCAAAAATATAATTAGAGTATCACACTTGAAAAGTTCTCATGCCGGTGGAGCACTACCTGAATTAATTGAGAGCAGATGAACTTTTTGACTAGGTAGTCTTTAATGTATTGGTTTAAGAGTAAAGCAAAGATCTGTGATACAAGTTTCACGTGTACTTGAAGTGTGGGCATGGAGAAAGTGTTACCCCTTCATATACTTTCAAGTCAAGACAAACTTCCCACAAATCCCTTTACCTTGAATGATAATATGTACATATAAATTAAAACCCAGTGTGTGCCTAAGTACTCATAGCTTATCAAAGTCTATTAGTCTCTTGAATCAATAGTGTCAGAAGCTATGGAAGCCCTCCTTGTTATTTTCCTTAGCTTGTTGATCACAGTTCACGGCATTGCAGAACATGGGCTACATGAAAAAGTTTCCATGCTTGAAGAACTCGAGAACTTTGACATTTATGAAGAAGATGAAGATGAAATAGAAGATCTTGGAATGTCATCGTGGAGCACTGAAAGCACTGGACATGTTCTTGTGAATGTCGATAGCTTTGGTGCTGTTGGAGATGGAGTTACCGATGATACCCAGGTGATTCTAAAATAGCAAGGCACTTCCTTTAATAATAAATTTTATATATGCTTGGCTAGTTTGATCAGACTGTGATATAGCTTTTTTCCTTCCCCTCTGCCAAAATTTCAGGCCTTTGTAAGTGCATGGAACCAAGCCTGCACTACACCAAAGTCAGTCTTCTTGGTTCCTGAAGGGCATCATTATCTTGTTAATGCAACAAGATTTGAAGGGCCATGTGCTAGAAGATTAACAGTCCAGGTAATGTTTCTTTTTTTTTTTTTTTAAGGACATATTGATGCCCATGTTCTGATCTTGTTATCTTCACCTCAAAGTTACTGAAATCCCACTATGAGTCAGTCTGTTGCTTATCAGGGGGAGTTCTTCACTAACAATTGTGCGCGTGTATTCAGTAACAATTGTGCGCGTGTAATGCAGATTGATGGGACAATAGTTGCACCTGGGGAGCCTGAGAACTGGGATCGAAGGTTACCCCATCTCTGGTTGGACTTTTCCAACCTGACTGGGGTCACTTTCCAGGGTAGCGGAGTAATAGATGGCTCAGGCAGCAAATGGTGGGCAGCATCCTGCAAAAAAAATAAGACCAATGTAATTATTCTGCTATCATTTTAAATTCTAAATTGCTGATTAATCGACTTAATTGCAATGTGCTTAGTATACTAACTCGTATGCTGTCTTCTTGGTTTCCATGCTTTGCAGCCATGTAAAGGAGCACCAACAGTAAGTGTTACTCTGTTTTTGGGAGTTCTTCCCCGTTTTATAGTCATAGTAACTTCAACAAGCTATATGAGGATACATAATACATATCTATGCATATGATGGTTACATCATGATTGCTGCAGGCATTGACCATATATTCAAGCTCCAATATAAGGGTCAGAGGTCTAACAGTTCAGAATAGCCAACAGATGCATTTCGTTATTTCCCGTTCTGATGCTGTGCGGGTGTCCAATATGCTAATTTCTTCCCCAGGAGACAGTCCTAATACTGATGGTATACACATAAGTGAATCAACTAATGTTGTTATCCTGAACTGTAAAATTGGAACAGGTATATTACAACTTTGATCTGCTCTGTATGTACATATTGCCATCATCTTGGTCACAAGAGACGGTTTTTCAGATGAAAAGGGAAATCTTGTTCTTTAGTCAAAAGAGTATCTAAAAACTGTGACATGACAAGAGCATCCATGTAGTGTGCAGACCGGATTAGTGATGCATGGAGCAATTTGTAATAGATGGCATAGAAGACCCTATCTAGACAAGATCCTAGTTGTTGCGTTGGTGTGGTTTACACTCAGCAGTTAAATATTATACTAAACATTTGCTCTTTCATACTAGGGGATGATTGCATTTCCATAGTCAATGCCAGTTCAACTATCAAGATGAAAACAATATATTGTGGTCCTGGACATGGAATCAGGTATTTCCGACAAAGAGATGTTCCAGTTCGAGTGTTAAGTTTGTTGGAATCTTTGAGATGTAAATATTAAATTTCACTGTTCCGTTTTCACCCATTTGGTTCTACCGCTGCAGCATAGGAAGTCTAGGTAAGAATAATTCCACAGGCATCGTCTCAAAAGTTGTCCTGAGTGGTGCATTTATAAGGAATGCTACAAATGGCGTAAGGATCAAGACTTGGCAGGTAATCTACTTATAGGAGATTATGAAACTGGACACCTTGTTTTATGTGTGTGTGTGTGTGTGTGTTTTTTGGGGGGGGGGGGGGGGCCGGGGGTGTTGATTTTGATGCATTCACAAGTCCTTTCCACTGTTGTCATTGCCATTTTCTAATTTCCCCCTTTGCTATTTTATTGCAGGGAGGCTCTGGTTATGTCAAAGCAGTACGATTCGAAAATGTGATGATGGAGGATGTTGCAAACCCTATAATTATCGACCAATTCTATTGTGATTCTCCAAATCCCTGTGACAACTTGGTAAAGCACTACCCCCAAAAAAGGCTTCAAATCTTTTGGGTGCAACGAAACAAACTCTTGCAACTCAACGATAAGTAGGACTATGGAGTGCTAGTTTGGTTTAACATGACCAGCATTCAATTGTTCATTCTGCTATCTTTCCTGTTTCACCAGACATCTGCAGTACAAATAAGTCAGATAATGTACCGAAACATTACTGGAACCACAAAGAGCAAGGAAGCCATGAAATTTGCCTGCAGTGATGCAGTACCCTGCAAGAACATCGTGCTGAACAATATCGACTTGCAGAAGGAGGCTGGTACAGCTGAGACATACTGCAACGCTGCCACCGGTTTTGGGTTCGGAATCATCAATCCCCCTGCTGATTGCCTTACCTGTGAAGACAAAGATTATTCCAGGTTCACTGAAGCAAAAATCGCCCAGCTTGCGGAATCAGTAGACGAGCACGTTGTTCATACAGAGCTCTGATTTTGCATCTTGTTATATGACAGCTACATTGTGCTAATTTAGTTTTCAGTAATGGGTTTATTATTGAAAACCCAGCTGAGATATATGAATGATGCAGCACACATTAGGGGAGGGATGTTAACTAAGACCTGGTGAACTCCGGGTCTATAATTTTAAGGCTTTTTGTTTCCCTTTCTTTTCTTTTTCGCATTTTTTTTTTCAATTTTTACGGAATGATAATATTGTATCCGTACAACAAAGAATGAAAGAGACTGTAGTCTGATTAACTACTACAATCTTTATCTATTACCAAAGATCTTTGTTTTTTTTGGCGGGTGTCCTAAATCTTTGATTTCATAGGAGTGGAGGGAAGATCGACGGTGATTTGCGAGGGAGTTGATTTTAGGGTTTGGTGGGTGAGAGGGTGCGAAAATGAATGAGGAAGGAGAAGCACAGGAATCACGCAGGCTTTTCACTAAAAAATGGGCTAGGAATGGGGAAAAAAATTGTAACAAATAATACTCATACCTTAGGAGTTGGAAACTTAATACTACTCATAAATGAGGTTCAAGTTCCTGAGGATTGAGGAGGAACTTAAAACCTGAGATGTCAAATCCTTTTCCTTCAAAATTCTCACCAAATAATAAAAAAAAGAAGTTAAATCCTCAAAATTTAAGTTTCATTCCTATTTTTCTTACTAAACAGACCCTTTGTAGGGATGAATCAAAAGACATATAATCCTCAATTTTATATGGATAAATGCCATATTAATTATACTCAAATGAAGACGATAAAGCATCTGATGTCCCTCAATTTGCGCCAGGCGCAACGCCTGGGGTATATCCGAATGCCTGGATGCTGATGCACCTAACGTATGCAGGGAGGCTACAATGGAGGTCGTAGAACTAGTTCTTTCCAGAAAGATCTACAACGTTAACTCTCGCCAAGGGGATGCTAGGATCTAAGAGGAAAAACCCTTTACCGTGGTCTGTGGCTACTCTAACTTCCATCAATTGAAGCAACGCAGAAACTACTGATAGCCTCAAATTTTCTTACACCAAGATCATCGATCAAATGTCGTCCTCCAGCGTCTCTTTGAGCTTGGGTATCGAGAAAAGCATCAAGGCAGGCATCCCTATGCTTCCAGATGGAAAAAAAATTACAGTTAAAGCTGACGTGGAGGGATGCCACAAGTGGGGAGAAACCAAGCAATTACACCAGGTAACTGTGCGCGGCCCAAGAAGATCACTGCAAGATTGTCGGCAACCCAAGGTAAGTGCGATGTTCCTTTCTCCTACAGTCAACGTGATTCCCTACGCGATAACACTGTGGTCATCCGTGATAATATCGATGATGGCGGCTTCTCCTCCAGTAATTCCTACAACTTCCACGCTGAGACTATAGAAGAACCCCTCAAGTGATCAATCAATCTCTTCCGGCTTGCCTATGCATTCACTAGTCATCATATATATCTCCATCACCATGTCCCCCTCTCTTGCGATATATTCGGTCATAATCAATATCGAGTAGATGCAAACGCTAGCTAGCTATAAATAATGGGGCTGGTGGGTTGTGTACTGTCACTAGCTAGACATGTACGTGTGTCAGAAGCACATGTGTCTCTGGAGAAATGCCCGTCGCTGGAACTTAATGTTTTATTTCTCTGTATAGACTGTTCTCACTCGTATGTGTGTATAGTCATTCCCTATTATTATTAGTTCGATTTAACTAGTTAAATCATCTTAGAGATGAATAAATAGGATGTATTAAATTTTTATATTAATTAAACTTTCAATAACGAGTCATGCACATACGCTTAAATGAGGTTCCATTCCAAAACTAATTAACAATGGATGGAGTAACTCACAAGCTTATATACATTCTCCAACCCTTTAATTTCATCAATGTTGGACAACACCCGCTATGATTTTCTTTGAATTTTATCAATGTGGAACATTACCTACTTTTATACAATTTTTATCAAACGGGGACAGTGGCAAATCAAGATCGAGCAACCCACTCTGATACTATATTAAATTTTTATATTAATTGGGCTTTCAATAATGAGTTATGCACATAAGCTCAAATGAGGTTTAATTCCAAAACCAATTGCCAAAGGGTGGAGTAACTCACAAGCTTATATACATTCTCCAGCTCTTTAATTTCATCAATGTGGGACAACACCCACTATCATTTTCTTTGAATTTAATCAATGTGAGACATTACCCACTTTCATACTCCAACAGGGTGATGATCAAAGTCGCAAAATAAACGAAATAGAAATGCCTTACAACCCTTGGCTAAATTTTGACTAAAAGTCAAGATTTTAATTTGATTTGAAATATATGTGGTCTTGCCTAAATTGATGTTTGCCTCTTAAACAAACCTTGAAATTTGGATTATCTAAATATGGCCACAATATTTTTATATCTCTTCCTAATATCTTGGATAACCTAAATTAAGTAAATAGACAATTTTGGAAACTTATATGCAAAAAATCAGCAAATTAGCCATTAGAAGAGATCAAAGTAGCCGTTGGAAGAGATCAACTAAAAATTATCCAGTTCAAGGCCTTGAAGACACTGATCAGTGGCTTGAAAAGCGATATGAAGATCAAGTTCCTATTTTTGAATGTAACGGTCGGTTCCACTTAAGGAGCCTATAAAAGGGAGACATTTGAGGCTAGAAGAAATACAACACAAGAGATACCACAAGCAAAAAAAAAGAAAGAGAGTTACACTTGCTAATCAAGATGAGGAATTTGAGAAGAGTTTGAACTTACACTGGCATATTTATTTTGTTCTCTACCAAAGAAGTGTATCTTATAATTGTTATCTTTCTTTGTATTAGGTTGGGTTTGGGGAGCAAGGAGTACGTTGGGACGCCTATAATTTTAGGGTCAACTAGTAGGTTGTACAATTGGTGAATCGTGTGTAATCGACCGACCTAATAAAAGAAAAAGATTCAAAATCCCATCGGCGAAGGGCACCCGTGGGTAGAGTACTAGGCGTGACCAAACCTCTATAAATTATGTGTTTTGTCTACATTTACATTTTCCGCATTTCTATTTCATTTATTTTGCGACTTTGATCATTACCCTATTTACTACTCTCTAGGATAATTTAACTAGCCAAACCGGGTTAACACCTATGCTTGCATACATGCATTATCTTGCACACAGCACACAAAACGGAATCCACAAATGTCATCAACAAACTGAGGACTTGATCAAGATATCTGCTAATCTCAGTGCATGGGATCAATTCAGACATGGCAAATGGGCCATTAATTGGGTTTAGTTTTGGATTCGGTTAACATCAGGTCATCTCATGTTCAAATCAACAAGATTCAATTCGGGTCAGGTCATTTTTGATTCGGGTGATTTTGGGTTGGTTGACGTTTGCGCAAATACGCTTTTCTCACAAAGAAAAATTACTTTGGTGTGAAAAATATTCTATTCAGGTAAGTTCGGTTTGGGTCATTTTCGACTTTAGGTCACCTATTTCAAGTGTGTACCAGCATGGTTCGGATCATCTGGTTCGAGGCAACATATGTAACCCCATCCACCTGAGGCGTAGTTATTTTGGCCATGGATTTTTGTTCAAGTAACATTTGGGAAGTTCATGACCATCTACTCATTTTCATGTCTACCCCACATAAAATTCCCCAAGACTAAAAATCAATGCTCAAGCTTTAATCGAATTGAATGAGAAACGTCAAGCTTGGGATCTTGTTATGCGTACCTTTCTTAGGCCCCGTCCTTTTCGTGGGAAAATTCACTCACCCCACACTCACCCACTTTTTTCCCCCTCTTCCCACTCCTTCTCACACTTAAAAAAAAATACCACTCATTCTCACATTCACCCACTCCTTCCTACACCTACATAAAACAACCATTTCTCATATTTTGAAAATTTTTATAATTTACGTAATTGTATGTACGAATAATCTGATAGCAATTATGAGCAGTTTTAATTTTTCGGATGTTATGGAACAGTTTTATTTTTTTTGTTTTTCATTAATTTTTTAATTTTTTAAATTTTTTTATTTCTATTTTTTGTTTTTTATTTTTTATTTTTTATTTTTTTGTATTTATTTTTATTTTTTATTATTTTTTTAATTTTTAATTTTTTAATGTTTAATTTTTATTTTTTTTAATTTTTTTTTTATTTTAAAAAAAAATAAATTTTTAAATTTTTTATTTTTTTGTATTTATTTGTTTGTATTTTTTATTTTGTTGTATTTATTTTTTTTATTCTAGAAAAACAACCAATGGAAAATTCCAAAAAAATAAATAATAAAAAAATCTAAAAAAAATAAAAAAATTTAAAAATTTAAAAATTTAAAAAATTTAAAAAATTTAAAAAATTTAAAAATTAAAAAATTTAAAAAATAAACAATAAAAAAATAAAAAATAAAAAATAAAAAATAAAAAATACTAATACAAAAATACAAAAATAAAAAATAAACAAAATAAAAAAGAGCAAAACAAAATAAAAAAAATAAAAAAAATTTCATCATCATTAATTACTATCACAATAAAATTACTACATTCTAAAACAAAAAAATATTAATAACTAGTCCTTCAACTCCATTCAACTATATTCAACTTTCACCCACACTCATCCATTTTTTCCCACACTTAAAAAAAATACCACACTCACCTACTCCTCCCCCCCCCCCTTTTCCCACAATCACCCATCCCACACCCCTCATTTCCCACTAAAAAGAACAGGGCCTTAGTTGGGTTTTTTTTGGGGGGGGGGGGGGTTGTCTACATATCCTGTTATGCCTACTTGATGGGGGCTAAATTCCCTTACCATGCTGAACGCCTGAACCTAGCTAGCTAGTAGAGATATGTCTAACGATTGGGGTTTTTTTCTGCTCGTTGTTCATGGCCTCAAAAACAAAAACAACTACAAGAACAAAAACGGGGAAAGAAACACATAGGTAAGGATGGGGCTCCCCTAGGCCCTGGCTCTCTATCTCATTCCACTGGTAGAGTTGGAACTCAAGGGGGAAGAGGACAGCTAGCCTACCTATGCCTTGAGCCGATCAACCTGCAACCTCCCTAACAACTAGAAAGTTGTGGCCATCGAGCTAGAATGACCTTATGTCTTAACAGTGGAAGGCAATAACCTTCCCAACTCAACTAAGTTGGTGCGGTTCCTTTATCCAGTGCTTGTAGTCTTGTAGATAACAAATAAAAAGACAGTAAAATAAGGATAAGTTAAATTACGTTGGAGATACAGAAATTCCAAGGGTAAGGTAGCCATCCATCAATTAGCTAAAAGGCTTGGATATCATGGCTTTCAAATTGTGAGGTAATATTCATATATACCAGGTATTTGTGCGTAGGACTAGATATCTTATCATAGATTTATTTTTTTTTCCTCGCTCATTCCATACGTAAATCTAGATAAGGTATAAAATCAGTACAATTCATTAAATGGACAGAAAATCAATCCAAAATTTTAATGTATTTAGGATCTTAATATTAACCTAAAAAATAAAACCTCGGCCATTTAGTTTTATCATAGGCTCATAGCATTTCTGAGAACCCAATGTCTACCTCAAAGTTTCACTACGCTTACAGTAAATTATGCACATATAAGAACTTATGTTGTACAATCGGGAATACGGAAAGAAAGAATAAATCATGTGAGCAAAAGGGGTTAAAACACAAGAGCTCATGGGAATTTCGAAGTGTCACTGAAGTAGAGGGTTCTGATGAGAAGCAGAAAAGGATGACATTGACAAATAATTCCTCTGAGCCTCAAAATTTTGTCCCGTGACTTAGCATTTTAATTCCTTTAGATCGAGGCCAAAGAGCCTTTTTGGGTAGGCCAAATTGGCCTTTACGTGTCAACCATACAAATCAAACACATCTGTGTGTGAGAGAGAAGCATTGATCTTGCAACTCAATTATTCATTCACATGCCCAACAACAAAGGCAACAAAATATTACTTATGACTTATGAGCTAGATTTTCAATTTGGAATCTCACCTGTGTTAGGCGTTTAGCCTTCTTTTCTTTTTCTTTTTCTTTTTTTGGGTGTTCTCTTGTGAAATATTTTCCCCTAGTTGAGCTCCAAGTTCAATATTGATCCGTGAATCCCTTATTCCTCCTATATTATCTAGTATTTTTTTGTTGGAATTTTCCTTGTTTATGTTGCTTTTTGGAATGTTAATTAAATAGTATTTGTCTAGATGCAATTCTTTCTATATTGACAAATTTGACTTTTTCACTAGCTTCCTAACTTAATAATGAACCCATATAATCTCAGTGCGCAATTCAATCAAGGTGGCATTGCTATATAAATATATATATATACACACACACATATATGTGTGTGTGCGTGTATATGTATGTGTGTGTGTTTATACATATGTGTGTGTGTAGACAGGAGCGGAGCCAGGATTCAAAGTAAGGGGAAGTGAAAATTTTTGGGAGTTATCTCAAATTGGGATTTGGGACTTAAGAGTTAGAAGGAGAGCTGAGGAGAAGTGCAGACGGCTACCGGCACAAGTGGCGAGCCTGGCGGCCGGCAGAGTCAGCGATTGGGTTGGGTAAATTGCAGAGAGTGAGAGAGAGAGTGCGTGGGCAGTGGGCTGGGTAGAGACAGTGAGTGCGTCTGAGGAGGAAAGTTAAGCAAGACTAGAGAGTCGAGAGACAGAAATTAAGAAAAATGAATTGGCAAACCTAAAAAAAAAAATACATACAAGGCACTGCAGAAGGAGAGTGATGAGAGTTGAACCTGTAACCCCTTAAAACAAGTAAAGAGCAATCGACCATCCTATTAAGCATGCATTTGCAAAATGTATGTGAACTAATTAGTATATATCTATATATCTATTTTTTTTATCCACAAAAATATCCCATACTTAATTTTTTTTTTTCAAAAAGTTGGGGAGTTCAATTGACTCTCCTTACCCCAATGTAGCTCCACCCATGTATATAGACACACACCCACACACGTATGACACAAGTAATTTTTACTAATGGTATCCTCCAAGTACAACATTAAGCTATACGATGAAAAAGAGGGCCGGGGAGAAACGAGTTTATATATCTAGCTTTTTTCACAAAGTAACAACGAACAGATCATATTGTACAGTAAGAGTAGCTGACACTTATTACATTCTTTTAGTTTGTTTGTTTTTTTATTGAGGTGCAAGGCATGAAAATCAACGAAAATGTTAAAACCCAATATATAAGACAGAGATATTTAATATATGACAATCCTTTCGTTTTTCAAGAGGAAAAACCGAAGAAGAAAGTAATTATATTTCTTGTAACAAAGTGTATAAAAGTGGATATATGTAGACATGTAAATTTTTCAAGTAACATTAAAATCTATAATGAATATCAATTAGACAAAAAGACATCACATCAATATTCAACCGGAAAAAAAAAATCATAACAAAAAAGGGAATCAAAAGGGCGTGGAGGGAGGATGCTGGATGCCCTGTATACGTGGAATTACGCGGCAAGTAAAATAGAACTCTGGCTGTTTACCTGTTTCGTCGCTTTAAAATGCACCAAAGAAGGCCCAGTCGCCAAACCTCCATCAGTGCTTACTAATTAGGTGCACCGTTCGGCTTGCGTTAAAAAGCTCTGTAATTCCCCCTGCAATTTGTGCTTAAAATATTGATCAAACTCTGTCAACGGCCGTATTTTCTAAGTATTATTTTCATATTTTGTAGAAAGCCAGACGCAGTAATATATATATATATATATTGGTTTTGGGATTAACGATAGGTGATGACAAGAGGATTATAAAGGGCATCTTTAAAGTTAAAAACTCATTTTCTATAATGATTATGGTTACGAATATAGGGGTAGTGGAGAGGAGCTGGCTCCTTGCCAAACCTAACTCATAACGAGCACGAGCCTAGTCTTTGGTTCGAGCCTCATGAGTTTGGGTTCATGAGCTCTTCAAGTCTAAACAAGCGAAGTTCAAACAAGCGAAGCCAAGGAGCTGAGCTAATGAGCCTAATAACATCCATGGGCCTTCAGAAGAAAGAAATATTTTAATTTATTCGTAAATGTAATTATTTTGATTACAAACTACTACTTACAGTCATATATCAGAGCAAAACAGTGTGGCTTTTTTCTTCAAACCCAACTTGTCTCTTTGCTCGTTCCTCATCTTTTTATGATTTAAACTTTTCATTATTTCATATGTTTATATAAAGACGGAGTTCGAGTAATTGCACCACTTGTGCAAGTTTAGACCCAACCTTATTACCCGCTAACTGATTATGCTAACAAAGCATCACTATCAACGACAGAACATTCACGATTGTCCGCTAGTTACACAAATTAGGTCGTTTAGCGATCCTTGTGTGTTTGTAGAAGAGCCTCCTTATACATCCAATGTTCAAGAAGTCAGATCCATGACCAAATCCTAAAAGGCAAGCATATATCCGAGCCTTCAATAAGCTGAGTTTTAGGCACAAAGCTTTGAAATGGCTATACTTAGGCTTGAGTATTAGATAAGCCATGGATGAGCCGAGGCATAGGCAAGGTGAGTTTGCATTTGATTTTACTGAGCTCACTGAGTCACAAGCCGAACCAAAGCCTAAATGCAAGCTCACAAGCTAAACCTTGAGGTTCACAAGCTCCACCTCAGCTTGCCAAAAATGCATCCCTCATCACAAAGGAAAGGATTATATACACATGAAGGCCACATGAATGTGAGTAACTAACAATCGAACAATGACTAAATTAATTAATCTTTAAAATTGTATTTTACTGTCTTACCTTATCTTTAAAATTTAAAAACAAAAATAATGACTTGCAAATCTATGAGGAACTTCAAGGCTATATATTTGAACGCATGATGAATCTAGTAAGCCAAAGCTAAATTTTCGATTTACATTCTTCAGTTACAAGATTGGTCCAACAGGTTCGGACGTACCTAACAGAAATTTGAAGTGGTTATATCTCTTTTTCTTTTCTTTTTTTAAAATTTTGAGATTTTTGATGAGCTGTCGGTGGCATATTGTGTTAGTTACCTAGTTTTATGCTGTGGTGGGCACTTGGGTTTGTCAAGATATATTACGTTAAATTAAGGGAAAGTATGTCGTCCTTTTAAGACTTTTATGGTAGATCATTACACCAATCCACCATAACAAAAAATAAATAAATAAAAACTGAGGCCAGCAGCTATCTCTATCAATGAACCAATCAGAAACAAAGGGTGACATAATCGTAGCATCCCCGTCCGCAAAAACCAAATAAAGGCTGTCCTCTTTCTCCCTGAATTATTTTTCATTAATCAAAGCCATCACAATAAATATATATAAAATAAAAAAAAGGGAATTTGAAAATGAGACCTCATATAAAGACATCCCAAGGGAAAAAAAGAAAAAAGAATATGGGTACAATTAGGGACAGAGGCCTACACAGTCAGAAATATCAACGCCCTGGGTCTGTCAATGTTATTGCACAATGGAGATTTCGCTCAATAAATGAAATTATTGGCCGCATAGTGATTATTTATTTCCACAGTATCATGCTATCATGTATCCTATAATGCTTTTTACCGGCAAGCCAAATGTGTTGAGGCCAATTAATTAATGTGGTGATATCGGTAAAGACAAACAAGGCTCAAATCCTTCTGTATGTATGGAAAATGAACAAGTAGAAACGCATCTCCATTCTCCAATAACATGGCACCTTAATCTTAATCGCTAGAGCAATAGGCATCCACTTTCTTTTTTCTTAATTTCATTCCAATTATTTACGAACCTTATAATGAGGCTAATAAGTACAATAAAACAACAAGCAAGTTATTATAAGTTTGTTAAAGATTACTACTAACATCCTGTAGACTATAATAAAAATATCCCTACAACAACAAGAACAACTTTCACTGTGGGTCCTGTTTTTGTGGAGTACAATAAATGTATCCCTAATGAAATTTAATCCAACTACGTACCCACCCTGAACTTAATCCTCCAATAACAATCTTACCAAGTTCTAATTCAACCACCGACCGCATTGACTCCTCCAATAAAAATTTTGCTTTTTGCGTTTCAGCTATACACAAATATTTTTTCAGTAGCAAATGCAATGCCATGTGGCCGATACAAGAAAAGCTCTTCATGTCACATCTAAACCTTACAATTGATGGTGGCCTTGGCCTAGAGATGGGTATTAGTAAGCTATCCATCCAGAGGTTCTTAAATACTCATTCTTGATCTTCATTCCACATCACCCACAAAATGGTGAGGACATTGAAGAAAATAAGAACCTCACACCTTCCATATGGTTCCTAGGCCCCATGAAATAATGTTATTATGTGTCAAAAAGCATGGCTTGCTCATAATAAGGACATGAACCCATAAAAGCTAGCTCTTCATCATCCTTCATCAACCACCCAATTCCCTAGGCAATAGGAAGAAGAAAAATCATCTTTTTCATATACTTGTGCTAGTTCCATAAATCATAATACCAGTAGAGTCATGACTCATGAGTAGTGAGCCCCTCCTCACTTATCTTTGCAAACACAAATTAAGTTCACGAGAGGGACCCAAAAGTTCACGAGCATGTGAACCCACAAAAAGACGGCTCATAAGGTCACATTCATATAAAACACTTTCCTTTCCGAAAAGAAAATATTTCCCATCAACACTGTTCACCCATGGTAGTCATAGAAATGTTGCCCACCTGGCAAAGTTGATGTATAGTTTAATGTAACCAGTCTGCACGGTCGTTAAATATGCCTATGGGACTTGGGAGTTTCTTTTTTTTATTTCTAGTCTATGCTTATTTGGCATGAGGACGGAAAACTAAATGAGTACACGTACAATAAAACAAACATCATTGGCTGTTTTGCTATCTGTAAAAGATTTTTGACGTACCAATCTTAGAAACTTAGAATATTATACTCCCTAGTAGTACTGCAGCCACATGACCAGTTTAATTTTTTCACGGTGCATGTTCAACAGATAATTGCCCACAGGGCCATACGTAAGCGAGCTTATTTGTTTAATTACCTAAAAATCAAGATATACGTGACCTTAGTCCTAACCAGACACCGCTAAAAGTAGCCCAATAAAGGTCCTGTCAACCTGATTTTATTCATTTGACATTTTGGACATAACTCATACACAGTCCTAGGTATGCAAATTAGAGTCTCAATGAAGCAGTAGAAATGACATATCTTCTATCACATAAAGAACTGATGCATATAGAACAAAGTGTAAGGTAGCAAACAAGCTTAACATGGCAAAATATCTGTCAACTACATGTATTTGATCGTTAGATTATGATTTAGGTATAAGGATGAAAGATTCTAGCTTCCTTCTATTGATCTAATTCTCTAGGCTAGAAATTCTGCTTAGGTACCCAGGGCAAGTTCTTGCGTCATTGACTGGCAATATTTTGCCGTTGACAGGTAAGCCTCAACACAAGCTTGCCGAAGAATTCTAAAAGAGATAAACAGAATCACACGAATCAACTCAGGTACCTAAAGGCTGCTTCTTAACAAACACACACTTAAAGCTTGCATTTACATGTATTCAGTATTCCTGTGCTCTGGTTTCAAAATTCGATGTTTGCAGTTCTCATCTATGTCTTTTAGTGCCTAGAGAGATACTAAAATAATTGACAGCATATCAACTGTCCTTTTTTGCAGCTTACATTCACACAGTGCCTTTGCAGATGCTTAGAGCCTGCATAGATATTCCTGGATCGAACAGAAAAGGCTACATCTTAGAGATGATTAGTGGCACTACTTAATGTGATTGGGACCTGGTCTTATTCTAATCGTACGATCAATGTACGTATCAAAGATACCAAATACATGTTCGACCCACTCGTATTTGTGTTCATCGTGATCTGTCCTGCCCTGTCATATCCTTGACAAGTTTGTTCTGTTTTCTGAGGGCCAAGGTGAAAGGAGCTTGTTCTCTCCTCTCTTTTTTTTTCCTTCTTTTTTGGATTTGAATGGGAGCACAAGGCTAATGCCACCAACAAAATTGTCACGGGCTCAGCTAGCCATCACACTAAAAGCTGATTCTATTGTAACTCCTTTTCACTAAAGATTTATTATGGATTTCCTGGTGCTTGCAAGTCTTATATTTATAAGTCACCTAGTTTATCTCATTCATAGTTGAAAAAAACATCTCTCATACTAATGCAGTGGGAATGAATGTTGCCACTCATAAAGTTCTAGACTAATTTAACTTTTGGATTGCTTGATCACATAATACACCCCCCCCTAAAAAAAAGGAAAAAGAAAACAAGGGGTGGGTGTGTCCCCTAGGGCTTGGATGTCTTATGTTTAGATCTAGTTTATCTTATTCACAGTTGAAACGAGCACTATGATACTGCTGGGTTGGGAATGAACATGGCTACTCATAAAGTTTCAGCCTAATTAAGGTCTTGGATTGTTTGTCACGGAATAATAACAATGTGGCTAATGGCTTAGGGCAGTTCTCAGTGACTATGGTCTAGCACTAGTCTCCAACACCCCCCCCCCCCGGGGGGCAACCAAGAAAAAGAAAGAAAAATGCGGGTGTCATTTTTAAAGTTCCCATTTCCTGTATCCAAACATGGTATATAATTAGTGAAGCTGAATCATATTTCTCGGCAGTCATAACTACAAACTTACACAAAATAAGATGATCATGACAAACACAGGAGAAGAGCATGTCATATGACATTGACATTCTGAAAAAGAAATTTACATAGACATACCACACATGACATAAGCATAGTACTCTCTGTCACAACAAACCAGGCAATGTTCAAAACAATGGGCTCTGCTATTTGCCTTTTTAAATTCATGCAATTTGCATATATAATAATGAGTTTTATCACAAGTACAGCTCTAATCATGATTAGAGTAATCACTGGTTACTACAATCTTCATGCAAAGGCAATGTTCAGCTGATGTTCACAAATGAAAATGATTATTTATAGGTTAAATTTCTTAATCCTTCACGAGTTCGTTAAGAGTACAGCAGAATTGCCACAGCCTGCTTAGCCTAGTGAAACTAGACTGCAGCAAGGCTCATGCAACACATGCCATACAACCCCCCCCCCCCCCAAAAAAAAAAAAGAAAAAGAGAGAAGAACAATGGGTGTTTCCTAAAGCCTACAGTAAGGAGTTTCTCCTTCCCCTACAGCAAGTAGTGTATAGTTGTTTGTGCTATAGTAGTATAGTCTCCCATAATTTTGAAAACAAACTCCATTTAACAGACAGCGTTATCTTGCTCACTTTCTTTTTTTATTGCGTAAGCCATCCTTCATAATTACATGATTTACATTGCCAAAACACTAGGCTGCCTTATTAAGCTGGCTGCTTCTTCCAGTACTAACATTTTTAAAGCATCAGGACAAGTTTGTTTGTAAACCATTTCCAAGCACTTCGTGTTCTATAATGTGTAAATGGATTACCATTACTGTTAGAGAAATAACCCTGCTGGGTTAGATTATGCTATCCCTAATATGCACCGAAGCTAAGCTACAGGGTCAACTTTTAGTACCTAAAAACAATATCCTCTCTTTTTTTTCCCTCAAACTATGTGAATCACTACAATTGCGGCATATAATTCAAGCAAGATAGCCTCGAGTTAATATTGCTAAAGGAAAGCAAAGGCCTTATGGTGCTTCTGCCCGATCATCACTTTCATTAATAGGGATCCAACTAGTTACTCGCTAAAAGGAGGGTCACCACCCCTAAACTAGCACGATGCTTCATCAAGTAGAACCATTTAGCTGCCCGGTGCTCTGGATGTTCCTCCTTTTCTTTCCTTTTTTTTTTGGGGCTTTTGGGTGGGTGTGTACTAGCTGGGTGGGTGGGTTGGGGGGGGGGGGAGCGCTGAAGATCCTAATCGTTTGAAAATAATTCCGTCATGAACAAAAGCTTAGAAAGTATTAACAGCTTGACTTACAGAAATTGTGGCCCTATTGCTGCTGGTTGAGAAGACAAGGTACAAATAACTCTTGCCCGTGAATGCTGCATGTGATCTATAGAGAGCTGTTACAATCAGTGCCCCTTGAAAACTTATAGCCATAGGTCTAGTCACGTGCGCACTCTTTGGCTTTTCCATTGCATTTGCCAAAATAATTCCGCTAAGACAGAGTGGAAGAATATATTACCTGAATCAAGAAAAAAGAATGATAAGAGAGGAAAAAATTCGAGGCAACAATAATATATGAAAGTAATATGAACTTCAGAACAACATGAAAATATTAGAGCCCCAACTTTAGAATTATATGTGAAAATGCATTAGGGAAATGCAGCAAAATCAGCAACTTATAACACAAATGATGAAATAAAAATCAGAAGAGTCGAGATCCACGGATATAATGAGCAAGCTGGGTGTTTTCCGTCCAATAATACACTGCATAAAACATAATGTCATATCTTAATAATGGTGTCCATCTTTGTCGCAAAGGAATAATACAATTTCTTAAGCAGTACACATTGTAATTGAGGCCTTCACAAGATACGTAAAATGCAAATCGCTTGCCTTCTGCAAATGTGAAGCAGTAATATAATCAACTAGAAGAAATTAGCATGAACAACTGAATGGAGTCACATGCCAATAGAAAGTGACACATGTCAAGGAAATGAAGGGTTCACATAATATTATCCCAGCAAAGTTTAGAATAAAATGAGAAGAGAATTATAATTAATAAAGCAATTGAGAAAGAATAAAAACAAATATGCGCTTGCATTGTGAAAGGAGGCTAGTGTAATGCATAGTCTTGTGATGTTGGAAATTCCCCACTTATTTAAACCCTCAACCACCTCTGCTTCTAGTTAACAAAAGAAGCACCCAGCTCTGTCTCTTCTGCTCTCTTTCCCTCTTTCTTTCTACCCAAATACAGAGTTTCTCTATTCCCTGTTCTTCAAAGTACTATCATAATGAAGACGTTTCACTCAACTCGTCTCACATTAATGCTTCTCACTGTTTTGCTCCTTTGGTCGTCGAGTGTGGATACGTGCAATGCCAGAAGAGGCGGTCATTGGAGACATAGCAGACCTCTCTCTGAATCGCTACTAAAGAAGAAAGGCAAAAGTCATGGTAACAAGGGAAACAATCACCACCACAGTAGCCAAACCAAGCCATACCATAAATCTCCCTCGGCACCAAAATCGAGTCCGACCCCTGGAGAGGACGCCCCCTCTGCCCCGCCAACTAAGAAAGCTCCATATCCGAAAGGATCACCTCCTAAAGCCACAAAGCCACCAAGAATAGTGGACATTCCATCACCCCAACCAGTGCCACCACAGACAGGTGGCAATATTTTCAATGTACTACATTATGGAGCTAAAGGCGATGGAACTTCTGATGATACTAAGGTGAGTTCTTAACTCCATTAAGTTACATTACTGCTTCAATAATTCCAATGTCATGATCCAAATTGTCGTAAAACAGAAGCATTCGGAGAATCCATGAACCAAAACAACATCTGCCCTAATCTTTTAACTTTCGAGATTAAATTTAAGAGATTATAAATGAAAGAAATCGTACAAAGTCAGTTATTTTAATTTTTAAGTGAACAATAATTTTGCAATGTTCTGGCGTGAAAAGTACCCCAACCTCGATAGGACGGAAATATTAAGTACTTGGCTATAATTTTCGTAGTTATACAGTGCACTGTATCAGGATCTGGGCAAGCATACACCATCCTGTGAACACAATCTCCTCATAGCTCTGCTCAAGCTAAGCAAAATGATAGAATACTCCCCACAGCATATAGTCCCCCTTATTTATTGTTACGCACAACAAAAGAATTGTCCATTTATATTCTTTAGGTGCATGAACAATTTCTATACGAGAGTACGTACTCCCAGCTTCATATATGTGTAATGAATGACTAATGCAGAATAGGAAGGACGAGAGCCTCTACAATACAGAAGTCCGAACAGTTTTTAGACGTATTCCAGCATCTAAATACCAGCACATAGTATTATTAACTTCATGACATGTAGTTTCGTATAAAATTATGATCAATTAAACAGTCAGTAAGTCACATGTTGGGCATCTGAACGATGTTCTTCATTTTAAACCAAAACAATATAGTTCAGAGGGAAAGGGGAACGAGTCCTTTGGCAGTTGGTTCACACCAGAATATATACTGGAATAAATGGGATGACACAGCTTTTTCAGTAAAAAGGACAACGTTAACCAAGGTGGGGACCACTCAAAACTTTTTGTAGTTATGGTAGTTTGGGCAGTTTCCAACGATAATTATGTCACACATAGTGCATAAACTAACAAATAACAACCAACCGTATAAGTAGTGGTTAAAATAAATTCTCAGTGATACAGAAATAATAATTACTTACAGAGAGATTCATGTTATGGTGTGACGCAGGCATTCGAAGCTGCATGGGGGGCTGCTTGTCAAGTGGAGTCATCAACGATGCTGATTCCATCAGGACATCAATTTCTCGTGGGACCCATTTCATTTTCTGGCCCTTACTGCCAAAGAAATATTGTATTTCAGGTGATCATCAAAAGCTCATATTTTCCCCTTTTTTTACCTGAAGCTATTCAGCAATCAGCATTCCCCCCTCCACCCAAAAGAGGGGGGGGGGGGGGAATGAAAGAAAGGAGCCTTCTGGTGATGAACTGACATTAGATTATCTTGCATTTGGCTAGCCTTCTGGTGCTGAGTACTTCCCTAGGCATTAGATTACCAAATTTTATAAAGATTTTGCATTTTTTGAGATCTGGAACAAAGAATCAAACATTTGTGTTCAAATGTCAAGAATCTTAACACAAGATAAAATGTATAATCCAATAACATAGATTAAAAGAAAGGAGCTATAGAATGAAATAAAATTAGCATGATCGAAGGCACATTACCTTTACAGTTGGTTCCTTCAAAATCACCTAAACTAAATCGGCAATAACCCATATGAGTAGCTCTAAATTTTAGCATACCAGATGGTAATTCCTGGTTATGAACTGACATTCTAAATGTGTTGCAGCTTGATGGGACAATTGTTGCCCCAACAAGCCCCAAGTACTGGGGTTCTGGTCTATTGTGGTGGCTGGACTTCACAAAACTGGTTGGGATCACAATACAGGGACAGGGCACCATTGACGGCAGTGGCCCAGTGTGGTGGAAAGATGCTCCGTATGAGGGTCCAGTAGATGATGAAACACAAATGATCATTCCTCTAAATGACACCATGCTAGAAAGCCCTCCAATGCCTGTAATTATCATCATACAACCTTACGTAACATAACCTTAATTTCTGCAAGCCAAATTTTTAGTCCACCAATTGTTGACTTATTGTGGCCATTTGACAGGTAAGAAGCCAGCTCGATGCTAAAATGCCAAGTATCAAACCAACGGTAACAGCTGAATCATTTCTTATTGTAACTCTGTTTTTCGGGTATTCATCAAAATCTTGCTGACAGAGAAGCTCTAATGTTGCACAGGCTCTGCGGTTTTATGGAAGTATTAATGTGACAGTCACCGGCATAACAATCCAAAACAGTCCCCAGTGCCATCTAAAGTTCGACAACTGCATTGGAGTTTATGTGTATTCGGTAACTACCTCATCACCTGGTGATAGCCCAAACACTGATGGGATCCACCTACAGAACTCCAAAGATGTGCTGATTCACAGTGCCTCTCTTGCTTGCGGTAAATACTGAAACAAATTACACTTCTTCCACACAGTTACGGGCCCATATTAGCTGATCAGAAAACTTGTGAGCTGCTAGGTAATCAATAGTCTCCAGGTGATGGTACTTGGACTTGGTCATGCTCATGCCGAAGTATCAAGTACCCCACTAGGATTTAGGCCTTTGACATTTTATCCACTTTCTGACATCAAAGAACAAGTCCACGTCCAAGTTGGAATTCAAGCTTGAGATAGGTGCTAGAGGTAGGTGAAACGAAGAGTTCCAAGTGACATATAGTCTCCACAGCAATAATAATATTAATATTAGGCCAAACTATAGAGGGCATGTATGGGATAGAGTCTCAAAGTTAACTTCCTTCCAGCCCATGAATGAAGTCCAAACATTTGCCTAATTGCCACATAGCAAGTCACCAACTACCAGACAAATTATGTTCTAGGGCTGCGCAACCAAACAACAGTGGACAAGTGTCACTACTGGAATCAACAATTTCTAATCCAACAGAGTATGACCCAATGAAGCCCACATGACGAAGGGGAACTACTCATATTTGGCAGAATATAGAGTGGTCCTCAACAACCACTTCCAGAACGGACACAAACTTAATATTGCATCCTTGCCAGAAAGAAATATCAGCATAAGAATTTCGGATAAACTCCAGAAAAAGCAGTTCCGGTACCACAGATTCATGTGGCTATTTCTAATAGTAAGCACTGCATGCAGGTGATGACTGTATTTCCATACAAACTGGGTGCTCCAATGTATACATCCACAGTGTAAACTGTGGACCTGGACATGGCATCAGCATTGGGAGTCTTGGAAAGGATAAGACTAAAGCTTGTGTCTCAAATGTAACCGTCCGAGATGTCAATCTGCAAGGCACAATGACTGGAGTTCGGATCAAGACTTGGCAGGTATAATAGCATTTCCAAAATTTCGATAATAAGCTTTGGCCAATTACCCTCCGTAGTTAACAAAACAGCAAGAAAGCAATTTGGTGTGTTATGACCTTAACTCTTAACTAACAGTAAGAACTCGCTGTCAAAAAGTTCCAACCAAGCTGAACCACCATATCAGGACAAGGGAAGGATCAAACAATACGAAAATGAAACTGCTTTGACAATAGCTAAATTTTTCTTGGCAAATTCATTTACATACCTCAAACTATTTCATCCTGCAGGGAGGTTCAGGCTCAGTGCAAGGTATATCGTTTTCAAACATTCAAGTGAGTGAAGTCCAACTTCCAATTGTAATAGACCAGTATTACTGTGACAAAAGCACATGCAAGAATCAAACAACAGCCGTTGCTGTATCAGGAGTCACATATCAAAATATAAAAGGGACATACACAGTAAAACCTGTGCATTTGGCCTGCAGTGACAACCTGCCATGCACAGATATAACCTTAAACAGCATACAACTAAAGCCACAGCAAGGACTGTATCGGTTATATGATCCTTATTGCTGGCAGACTTTCGGAGAGCTTACCACTCCGATTGTCCCCCCAATCGGTTGTTTGCAGATAGGAAAGCCATTGAAGAATAAGGTTCAAACTGATGCAGATATATGTTGAAATATAATAGCTACTCTTTTTTATGTATTTTCTTTTTGAGGTCAGTCAGATATTATCTTTCTCGACCCATTTCATACCATTGGCTAGATAGATAGAGTACATATATATTAAGGCTATAGGTTACTTGTTTATGAGGGTTGCATCAGTCCTAGCCAGTGTGATTATTGCTCACTCGGCATTGTCATTTGATTGGGACATTCCCATTGTAATGTATTATATAAAGCTTGATAAAGAATTAAAGATGTTTGACAAATAAATTAGTGTCCCAGTTTAACTGAAGCAAAGAAAACGAGAGGACTGTTGCAAAAATTACCCTCTCTATACGAATGAGGCTTTCATGTCTCATTGACCTGAAAATGATGATCGAAAGATATAAAAGGTATCTTTAGCACTTGGATCTGCAGACTTCAAATGATGCAAAGACGAAAACAGAATATAATTCCATAGGAACACGATCCAGTTAAACAATAATCATGGTCTTGGTCCCCCACAAAACCTTCATGCATGCAAGGTTTTATCCCCATGGTGCTGATGGAAACATCTCGTCTGCAGGAAAGCTATGTGAAAGAAAAAAGGGAGGGGGGGGGACCATTTTGAATAAATTTCAAAGAGTTCCCTGCACCAGAGTCTGGATCCCTCACTCATATCATGGTCCTCCAAGAAGGACAGAGATTTTACACCTTTGTGTAGGCATTTAGAGATTTCTCTTGGCATTTCTATACTTCTGGGCTGAAGATATTCCTATCTCCTTCCCCAAACAACAATCAAGCTAGGGCTGCAAGAACTCTGTCGTCAGCTGTTTTTCTGCACAGTACATGTCTTGATCCCTCCAGAGAAATCAGTAGGGCCTAGCAATTCGAATACCCAAGTGGAAGGCATCACCCAAGATTCACAATTCTTGACAACCATCACCAAGAAATTACAAAACTAGCCCATATATAAATCGAAAGTGAAACGGCTGATGACATTCACAACCTTAACTCGCAAATGTATCATCAGAATCGGCTTTGTTGTTTCCAGCTATGAACTTCTCACCTCTATTTGCAGTTCTTGATTACAAGAGTACAGGACTGTGAAGAAATGTAATTACACTCCTCAAGGATGAACCTGTACTTCCCCGAATTTTGTTTCTTCTGTTTTTTGGGGGATCAATGGTTATTTCCCTTATTTGTTTGGAAAGGAGGGAGTGCATGGAGCTGCTCCAGCAAGTTTCCACGAAGGCATCTGGTACTTAAGACCCCTATTGTTGGGGGCTTGACCCTAAAAGTCATTAGAAGCCATGGAAGTTATCAAGTTATCATTCACAGCTGTTCAACAAAAAAAAAATTAAAAAAAAATAGGAATCCTCTCCAACTTGGACAGCCCGCCCCCCCCCCCCCCCCCCAAACCAAAAAAAAAAAGACTCGCCGTCCTAACTCTTGGGGCTGCCATCCATACAGTGAGAAAGCAACTACTACTTTGTTGTCTGTCACTGTCCTAAGGGATTTAGAAAGTGCTACAAGTACTAACCTCATTCAAGTTTTTGCACCTTGGGTTTCTAATGCTCACCTCTTTACAGTTGTGCTGTAAAAGCACAAGAAAGCATATGATAGATGAATTAGCCACCTCTATCAACTACCCAAAAACACATATATTTTCTTTGTCCAACCTTTGTAGCCTATTTCCCCACAAGCACAACGATGCTAGTATTTTAGTGCAACACTAAAATTTGCTTCTCCTCAAGTCTACCGCAGTTAAGTAACTGACATGTCCTCCAAAAAGGAGGTGGACATAATCGGAGCAATCTATAAAAAGAGTCTATAGTAGTATGCCTTCACTGACACTCAACAATTAGTTATTACATAAGAAACGACAAACGCGTGGAGCACTGAAACTACAACTTAAAGAAAATTTTCTGATGACCAACAGGCAGCAGCCAAGATGATCCCCTTAAGAACATCCAGAAATTCCACTGATTAGTCATCCGAATCTCCACAATCTACATCATAGATACAGGGCAACCCAGTTTTTCAGGCATCACTAGACAAACCCATTAGTATTCAGTGAACTGTCCAGAACGCACTCCCCTAAACAAGGATCTATGTTACTCAGACTTTTCATTTTGCCTCAAATACCTGTGTCAAACACTTGACACGCAAACATGGGTATAAATACTCCACACTTTAAATTAGACACGAAATGTACAAAATTTCTCAAAAAATTGCCGAGTCAGACATGACACGTATGTCGAACACTTGAGATGTCCACATGGGTACAGCAAAGTCCGAGTAGCAGAGACAAGGATACGATAAACTCTATCTGTCGTTGACTTATTGTGATTATTTCTATCAGACTCTTTCATAAATCATAATTATGTAGTTTATTCATCGTGTCTGCTTATAGTTAAGCAACGGATTTTGACACCTTGATAGGTAAAATTAGGTCAACCAGTTTAATTAACCTGTCTTAACACCTAATATGGCTGCCAAGATTGTGTTTATCTAAGAGCAGGCGAATTGAATACTTAAATAGGTTAATTAGGTCAAGTGACAAGTTCAAAAAAATATGTACCCAATCTTACCATGGCAGCCAGGGCAGAGAGGCTATTTAAAGAAGAATATTACACAGTTATGTCACTCGACCTGATTTTAGCTCTTTGACAGACCTGATTGTATCATACAGACAGCTAACACAATCTTGGCAGACTTTGTTGCGGTCTAGTCCAAGAACCTAGCATATGTGAAGTAAGAATAATCAGTAAGACCTACCAAATGTCAGGAACATTCACTTTAGGCTCCTACAAAAGCAATGTGAAAGAAATTGAAAAGACCGAAAACTCTGAAGCTGAACCTTTAAGCCGAAATAAGCATAATTTTTACAACTAGAAGAGAATTAATAAATTTTTGTGGTAAAATGTTGGAATCTGCATAAAACAGACCAATATGCATCCACGGTTAAAATATTCCAAATATAACCAAGAGTTTGATTGCTTCTCTCCCAACCACATTGCGAATCAAACCATACAAACAGGATAAAGCATTATATCCAAAAAATAAACGATGAAATAGTTGTTGACTGAGACACACAACACGCCACTTTTACTGTCTTCATCTCGTCTTTTCAAACAAATATTCAAAGCCATCAAATCAAAATGCATAAAATTCACGCCTAAAGCTCGAAACCAGCAAAAATCTTCGACATTGCACTTCTTCTACATCGAATCGATCGGCTATATCACGAAACTAAGATCATACACAGAGCTATTTTAGAATTTGATGCATTGAACTACCAAATTCATTCGCATTTTAAGCAAAAAATAGTAATTTAGAAGCACATTCTAATAATTAGCGGGAAAAATAACATTTCGAAGCCGTTGATTCTAGCAGGGCTCGAGTGACGATCAATTGGATAAGGACTAACGTACAAAATATATACAATGACAGAAGAAAAAGAAAAAAAAAAGAGCGAATCAACCTTCCGAGTAATATGAATTCGAATTTTCGATGAAGAGTTTACCGGTGAATGGAGATGCTGTAGCGGCTCTCTACGGATCCGATAACAGATTTGCAGTGGTGTCCGCCATGGAATAACTCTTGATGATCACATGATATGTAATTACCCTTTTAACCCTCCGCTAGCCTGACTGTCTGAGGTATGAGGACATGTAGAGGGGGTGATGAGAAACGACAATTGAAACTTGCACAATGATGCCAGTATGCGGTGACGTGTGACAGTTCACCTTGATTAAATCATACTATGATAAAAATAAAATCTTTTAAATATATATCCTGTGATTTTCAAAATTTCGGCATAGTTACAAAAATTTATTTCATAACGCCCCCACCCCCTTTAAATAATTCCTAAGTTAGTCACATTGGACTAGATTCCATACTTTGTACAGTTATGAGTTAATATATATTTGAAAAATTGATCAAAAATATAAATAACCAAACAACTTTGTTTCATTGGAGTCATTTAGTCATCTTTAAAACAAAAAAACTAAGAAAATGTAAGTAAGAGATTGAAAATGATGACTTCAAAAATTTTGAAAAGATGAAAAAAATGTTGTTACACTACTTAACTAGAAATCTTTATATGATAAATGTAAAAACATTTAAGTGGTTGATAAAACTTCCCTCATTCAATTCTAAATTTCAAGCAATAGTGCTTATAAACCATTGATCATTCTGCATCATAAATCTTAGCCATTGAGGTCATGGGTACATTAAATCTCATGTTTGATTCTCTGTCTCCTTATTGTATTGTACTGTGTTCGTGGCTCATTTGAATCGAAAAAAAAAACCCATAAATCTTACCATTTAGATTATTTTTAGTTTTTTCAGAGAAAAAAAATCAAATCCCATACTTGCCTAAACATCACAACTCCCGTAATTCCCTTTCTTCAGTTGAACCATGGCGGCACCACCCATAATTATTTTTTAAAAAATAATAAAAGATCACCCAATAAATTATATATAAAGTTGAAAATGTTAACATTTTTAGAAATAAATATTGTGTGCAGACAAAATCTTTATATAATAAATGTAAAAATTTATAAGTGATTGAGAAAGCTTCCCTCCTTCAATTCTAATATCTCAAATAATAGTATTTATAAACCATTGATTATTCTGCATCATAAATCTTAGTCATTGAGGTCCTAAGTACATTAGGTTTTAGGTTCGATTCTCCTTCTCCTTACTGTATTGTACTGCCTTCGTGGCTCATTTGAAAAAAAAAAACATAAATCTTACTCTTTAGATTATTTTTAGTTTTGGGGGGGGGGGGAATCAAATCCCATGCTTGCCTCAACATCACAACTCCCGTAACTCCCTTTCTTCAGTTGAACCATTGTTGCACCACCCATAATTATTTTTTATCTTGTCAATTTTCATTGGCCAATAGGTCATATAGTTAAATTAAAAAAAAATAAAAGATCACCCAATAAATTATATATAAAGTTGAAAATGCTAACATTTTTATAAATAAATATTGTGTGCAGACAAAATTATAAAAACAAACCATATTCAACGTTAAAAACATCAACATCAATTTTTATGCATATATTAGAAATATAATAATGAGGTTCATTACTAAAAAGAATAAATAACTACATTTAATTATTTTGCGGATGATAGAAAACTTTAGCTGCATTTATAAGTTATATCTATGAATCCTAATAATAAAAAGTAAAATAATTTATAAGTAGTATATATAGTAAAAGTTAGATATGTACAAGAGGGACATGACGAGTGTTAGGACGCCGGGAGGGGTCACCAATTACTTCTTCGTTGGTATGGGCCTGCATCAGGGTTCAGCCTTAAGCCATTTTCCGTTCACTCTAGTTATGGATTAACTTACAAGAGAGATTCAAGATGCGTTACCATGGTGTATGCTATTTGTAGATGACATTGTTCTTATTGATGAGACCATACATGGAGTTAATGACAAGTTTGAGCGATGGAGACATACGCTGAAAGGTAGAGGTTTTACAATAAGTAGATCGAAAACAGAATACCTTCATTGTTGTTTTAGTGGAATGGTAGATGCGGATGAAGAAGTCACCCTGGATGGAAAATCGATACCTAATGTCGACAAGTTTAAGTATCTAGGCTCGATCATTCAGCAGAATGAGAAAATTGACGAATATATTAACTAGTGAATAAAAGTGGGTTGACAAAAATGGAAGTATACCCCAGGTGTGCTATGTGATAAAGAGGGTGTCCTTAGGATTGAAAGGCAAAGTCTATCGTGTGGTAGTTAGACCGGTTGTTCTCTATGGATCAGAATGTTGTGCTCTAAAAAAGATGCACGTTCAAAGATTAATGGTAGTAGAGATAAGGATGATTAGGTGGATGTGTGACTTTACGATAATAAACAGAATTAGGAATGTAGTAATCAGGAACTTAGCTAAAATAGCTCCTATCGAATATAAAATGAGAGAAACAAAACTTCAATGGTTTGGCAATATGAAAAGGAGGAGTGTGGACGCTCCAATGAGGAGATGTGAGATGATCAACATCCCCGAAAACAAAAGAGAGAGGGGTCGACCAAAGAAGAGTTTGGACAAGGTGATTAAAGAAGAGTTGAAAGTTTTAGGTTTGACGGAGGACTTGGCTCAGAATAGGAGATTGTGGCGGGATATGATTAAGATCTTAGATCGCAAAGAGTCGACCTCGTAGTTGTCTTCGGGCTGCAGTGGCTTAGTGCGGGGTTTTTTTTTTCCTCGAATGTTGTGTTTGTATGCAAGTAGTACTTTCTTTTGGGAAGAGACAACGTTTGCTTACCTCTAATTGTTAAGGTATATTAGCTTCCTCTGTTATTTTGTTCTTGCGTTCATAGGCTCAGCAACCTGTCTTTTTAATTTATCTTAGTCATTCCTTGCTATATGACCTTAATTTCCCCCCTTAAATGTTTTCATAAAAACTTGTTTCTATAAAATCTCTTCACAAAATCCTTTTTTGTGAGTCTCTTGGAATCAGTCTCTCTACGGGTATGAATGCCGGTAGAAGTAAGGTTGCCTACAGCTAGATCTTTCCAGACTTTGTGAAAGCGGGTCCCACACTGGGAAGTGTTGTTGTTGTTGTAGTATATATAGTAAAAGTTAGAAGATATGTTTTATTTGTTTGGAGTTCACTGCTATATTCTAAATGATTATTTTAATTAGTTTTATTATTTAAATATTAAGATTAATTATTTATAATACAAGATATGACTTACTTTTATTATTCAACTCATAATTTTTTTTTTTTTACAATAACGTAGGATTGTTTTCCTATTAAAAAATAGAAGAAAAGGAGATAATTAATTTTAAATATTTTATTTTTAGATAAGAGAAAATAATAACTATCTATAGTACTTATTCGGTGAATTTTTATGACAAAAATAACTAACACATGTTACATGAAGATTACATAATTAATTTATTATATAAAGATATCTATGAATCTTAATAGTAAAAAGTAAAATAATTTATAAGTAGTGTATATAGTAAAAATTAGAAGATATGTTTTATTTGTTTGGAGTTCACTGTTATATTCTAAATGATGATTTTAATTAGTTTTAATATTTAAATATCAAGATTAATTATTTGTAATACAAGATGTGACTTACTTTTATTATTCAACTTGTAACTTCCTTTTTTTGACAATAACATAGGATTGTTTTCCTGTTAATAAAAAAGAAGAAAATGAGATAATTAATTTTAAATATTTTATTTCTAGATAAGAGAAAATAATAGTTGTCTATAGTACTTATTCTGTGAATTTTTTCAATTTAAAAAACCAAAACATGTTACATGAATATTACATAATAATGTATGCAATTGCATTATTGATAAATAAAGTTGCATTACACATAAATGAAAGACTCTTGAAATTTCTAACATTAGGATTTTAGAAATTCCAATGCATAAGTTTTGGTCCCCAGTATTGTGGAATACTAATAGTTCAAGCGCTTTTGTTATATTTCAATTCGTGTAAGTATTAAACTGCATGTCAGTATGAGCAATTTAAAATCTTGATAAACATATGAATATTAGATAACGAGCACATCAAACCCTAAACCCAAAACAATAGTCTTAAATTCACAAGTTATAAATCTTCAAACCAACCATAAACCTTAAAACCTTTGAGGCCCACACCTTAATCTAGCTTTGCATAGGATAATATTTTTAAAAAAAATTATAGGATCATATTGATAATAGTCTTTTTGACTTTTTTCGAATTTTAAAAATAAGATATAAGGGGGAAAAATAGTTTCAAAGTTTAAGAAGATAAGAGTTAAATTTATAATAAAATTTTTAATGTTTTACTCTTTTTGGGCATTAGTTACTGTGCATTGTTTTGTTTTAATTCTACTCATTCTTAATATTTTGCTATATGTATATATTTAATTATCCATATCGTATTTTTTATTGTATAATTTTATCATGTTATCATTGCTATACATTATGTATTTTTCGAAATTTATAACATCTCTATCCAAATTCATACCTAATATCCTCCTATGTGCTTTTGAGGGATTAAATAAATTAATTTTTCTATTGAAATAGAAGATTATGATAAGAATAATTTTTTACTATTTATATTGTGAACTAAAATTAATTATTTAGACTATCAAATTATTTCTTTTCCATTTTAGAACTAATATACCTAAGTTATATTTCAAAATTTAATTGGCCTGTGTAAGAGCACGGGTACAAACTAGTAATAATCAATAAAAAAAATTTATGAAAGAACTACATAGATATTTGTTCCATTTTTAAAATTTTTGAAAACTCTTTTATTTTTTTAATTCAAAATAAATTACTTCAATTACTGTTATGTTAATGATGCATAGGTATTTTAATAGTTGTTATGAAATTATATTTTTTATTTAAAAATTAAGTAACTAATAATAACGTGACAAATGTCATCACCGTGTTGACTCATTCATTTTTATGCTATATATACATATATGTGTGTGTGATTATATGATATATTATAGATATGATTATACCTTTGCGTGCTAAAGTAGTCCTAATCTCTTACTCTAAATTATATTTCTCAAATTTGGATGAAATGAGATAGTATTGCATGAACTACTGCATTTTCCTTCTCTTCATTTATCTTCTCAATATGCTTAAATTGGTTGATTACACCATGTCTACTTGATTTTAAGTTAATATGCCATTAATACTAACAACTAAGTAAAAAATTTCTTTAAAAAAAATTAACACTTGAAATGCTTACAAGACTTAAGCTCGTACCCTTCCAAATGGGGAGCCTTGACTATTTGAAATTGAAAGTTGATACTGAAAGTCGTTAGCATAACTCACGTAAAAGATGTTAAAAAAATAAATAAGAAAAAAAATGCTGACACTTAGGATCTGTTCTTTTTGTGGGTAAATTTGGGTGGATAAAAGGACGAAGTGGGTTGAATTTTTTTATGTGATAAATTAAACTTGGTTAAAATAGTAGACGTAAGTTGAAATATGTTGAAGTGAGTTAAAATTGATTCAGATTGATATTTTAAAATTTACCAACGAAAAGAACATGACCTTAAAATACTTATAAGACGTGAACTTAACCCTTGAAATTCCTACAAAGCTTAAAGTTGTACGCTTCAATATGAGGAACCCAACTCTAGTAAAAGCGAAACACTTGCCAAAAGTCGTTATATTGTTAGAGGTGAGGCATGAAATATCATCCATCAACAAAGTTGTGCATACTCTTAACTCTTAACCCCCCAAAAAAGGTTTATAGTTATCAAAATCAAACTCAAACTCAAACTCCTAATGGTCTCATTAAATAAACAATGAGACTTTTAGACTTGTTTTTTTATTTTTCCTTTTTAATAAGAATAATTAATCTATTTATAAATACACACATTTATGAATTCAAAAAAAAAAAAAATCCAAGCTATCAAATTTATATGCTAATTCCACGAAATCTACCTACATGTACATTGACCGTGGTATTTTTTCAAACAGCCAAAATCTTCTCAAACAGCTATTTTTTCTCAAAAAGCTGTTGCTACCAAACACCCCCTATATTTGCCTTTGCTACTATCCTCTGTGGACCGTGGTACAACTTGGGGTTAATGTGTACAGGCCTTGTTCTTTTTGTAGGTCTTAGATTTACTAACCTGAAGCTACTTTAATTCACTTTAACCAACTTCAACCCATCCCAAAAATAAAGACCAACCTCAACCCACTTCAACTCACTTCAACCAATTTCAACCCACCCCTTTATAAATTTAATAATTTGTAAAGTGTCATGTGAGATTTAATTATTTTTGCAAAGTAGTGTGATTTGAAAATGGTGAAAATTTATAAGTAACTTGGAGTGGGTAAAAGGGTGAGCTAGGTTAAGGTATATTGAAGTAGGTTGAGGTGGGTTGAAGTACATTGAAGTGGATTGAATTTTGTTGATGTGATAAATTAAACTTGATTAAACTAATGAAATAAGGAGAAGTGAGTTGAAGTTGGTATTTTTAAATTGACTAAATACGATTCCATTTTGTTGATTATCATGATGCATCTGACATATTTATTAGATACGATTCCATTTTAATTTTTAAATTATCATCATCATATTTTGTTGTCACGTGCTTTTCAAATTACATTATCTTTTTATTATTTTCCACAATCTAATTTTTCGCATTTTATAAAATTATAAAAAAGCCAATGTTATCTTTTCAACCAACTGCTACATTTAAAAATTAACAACAAATCTATATTGCTAATATATTTTGTGACACTTACGATCATACTATTTTCTTTTGTTACATCTGAATTTTTCGAATACGGGTCTGTTGTTGTTGTCGGTAAATTGGGTCGGGTAAAAGGGTGAGGTGAGTTGAAGTAGGTTGAGGTGGGTTGAAGTAGGTTGAGTTTTTTTAATGTCATAAATTGAACTTTAGTTGATAGTTGAAATAGGTTGAAGTGGGTTTAGGTTGATATTTTCAAATTTACCAATGAAAAAAAGGCACGTATATAAAAAGTTGTCATCAATAAATTTTGTAACCCAAATCGTTAAAAATAATTGACAAATTGTGCCGCCCTCCAACTTGCAGAAAAATAGTTATAAAATTGTGAAATTACCATTCAGCGAAAAAATGCACTAAAAATTACAATAACTTCATAAATTATCACACATAATTACATTCTCGTTATTTTAACCCATTTCAACCCACCACAAAAAAAAATATATATCAATTTCAACCCACTTCAACCTATTTTAACCAACTTCAACCCACCTAAAAAAAAAATACCAACTTTAATTCAGCTTAACCCACCTCAACTAACCTCAACCTAATTCAACCTTTTACCCACTCCCATTTACCCATGAAAAAAACATACCCGCAGTATGAGATGTTTGGCGGAAAGCTATTTGAAACGTTTTTGAGCTAAAAAATCGTAAAGAATATATAATAATCCTATTATCTACAAGGTAACCATCTATTAAATATAGATAGAGATGGGCGTGGGGCAGGTTCGGGGCGAGTGGAGTCGTACCCGCACCCATACTCATTTTCTAAAACCATCCTCATATCCACACCCGTATCCATCGGGGTTTAAACATTCATACCCTACCTATATCCATCGGGTTTTTCGAGTTATTCATGTTTTATTTTGATACATATACATTATAAAAACTGACACCTATCGGATTCATTAAGTTTAATTTTTAAAGGTTCAAAACTAAATAAAAAATACTTTTTTACATGGATTTCTCCTTTATTAAATTTTTGTCCACATATTCAAAATTAAAATAATACACGTCGGGTTTATTAAGTTTAAAAAATAATACTCATAATCGAAATGCATTGTGTCCCTACAAAATATTAAATTTGTAGGTGCATAAGAGTAGAGTAGCTGTCAGTTGAATATGAGAGCACAATATGTATTTAGGTACAGATTTGACCCCTTTTTTTCACTACAGCCTACTCGCTTTAGCTTTAGAATTTTAAAAAAAAAAAATCGGGTTTGGATATGGGGCGGGGTTGGGTATGGTATTCCTGTACTCGATCCGTACCCATACCTATACCCGTTTTTGACACACCCGCCCCATACCTGTTTTTCCTCTATTTTTTGTACCCGAACCCACCATAAATAAAGATGGTTCGTTTCAGATTTTTTGGGTTTGGGTCGAACTCCCATCCCTAAATATAAACCACTAATTTTATATCTTTAAACTATCCTACATGATTCAATTAATTTTTTGTTTGACTTTATTTATCTCAGTTGCTATTTTTGAAGTTCACAACTTTTTATTTTTTTCACTAACTACTTATCGATAAATTTTTTAATTTTTTCAATGATACATATTTTTTAAATATCTGTTTCATCATGCACCGTGCGTAGCACGAGTTTATACTAGTATACACTAAAGATAACTCTTTGATCTTGACAAAAAAATCTCAATCAAGTGTCTGATAAAATAGATTTTTGCTCAAAGAAGCTAATTCTATGGGTTTTTTCAGAAGAGTTTTTTTTTTCCCCCTTTGAGAATTAGATTTTTATCTTCTGACTTTATTAGAACCAACTAATAATTGCCAAATCAACCTATGTATATTGTTTTTACAAGGGTATTTTTGTCTAATTGTTGAAGTGTTAAGGTCTGTGTTTTTCGTGGGTAAATTTTAAAATATCAATTTCAGTCTACTTCAATCAATTTTAACTTACTTCAATTTAATTCAATTCATTTTAACCTACTTTAATTCACTTCTATTATTTTAATCAAATTTAATTTATAATATAAAAAAATTTAACCTACTTCAATTTATTTTAACCAATTTTATCGTTTTACCTATCTCAATCTGCCTACAAAAGGAACAGGCGCTTATTATTAAGAGTGGAGTATTAACCATTGCCATCTTACTTATGCAGCCGGAGAGAAGGGTCAAGCAAAGCAATACCGAAATCCCAATTGGCAAGTGTTTGATCAGCATCCTCGTCCTCACAAGTATCTTCTGCTGAACGGAAATCTGTGTGTCGAATTTGACTGGTAATCGCAACTTTCCAATTGCTTGTTGAATTTGGGAAGAGCGATACTGAAATCCCAATTCCCAATTATATATGTGAATTCTATGGTTTGAGTTTGAAAGAGAAGTGACTGGAAGAAATATGAGTATGCGCGAGTACAGATTCTTCTTGTCCTGCGACATCAATCTTCCTGTTACCTTCAAAATCGATCGATTGGAGGGCACTTTGCCTCCTCTCAAGTCTCCTAATTCAGGTACCTCCTAAAATTCTGTTACTGTTTGCTCAAAATTTTATTTTTGTTTGTTGTTCTGATATGGTTTTTGGGGATTCTTAATTTCAAGCTTAAGACCTGAGAATGTACTGCTGCAATTCCAATTAGCAAGTGCGGTGACCTTTCATGCATTGAGGGTTTCAGGAACTATTTGAGATGCGAAGGGGTTGATTTCGTTTTTTTTTTTTGGGGGGGGGGGGATTGTGTCCAATCTTGTGAAATTAAGTGTAATTTTGGCATTCTTTGTTCAGGTTGTTGCTCATTGGCTTAGTTTATCTGGAATTTGTTCAGTTTTGGCTCAGTGATGGAGATTGCCTCTGTTCAGATGACGACATTGACAAGCATAAATGTGAAACATTTCATTTAGAGTGTTGATTGTGTATTTGGGTTTCCTGTTTGTTTGTTTGACTTGCATGTTTTGTGCCAAAGGTCTTAAGGCAAAGAGAAGAATTACTGAAATGGATTAGTCTAGCATGAAAGCAAAAGTTATGACTTGCTGTAGTGGGTTTCCATCAATGTGAGCTTATGCTAAGTATTGTTTATGAGTTCCAAATTATTATATTCTGGAGAGATGTGAAATTGTAATTTTCCAATCAGATAAGAGAGGTAGATGAAGGGTTATCTTAGGGGAGGAAGAGGGATACAGCCCATAAAACATGGTGTTTGGATGGTGGGGATGTATGAGGAACGGAGTCACGCACATGGATTTTACTTGTATTCTGGTTCATTGCACAACCCTATTGGAATTGGATGGGGGGTTCCTGCAGTCATGTTTAGTGTTTCTCTCAGATCTTTCACTATTCTGTTATCTGTGATGGGAGAGTTTCTTGAATGGATCATATTGCTGTAGTTTTTCCGAAGTGTCTATAGTTACAAACAACGATTATGTTAAAGGATTGCTTTTAAGTTCCTCATGCTATCTGTCTTTCAATGCATTTTTCCTGAAATCACATTTGATTCCATTCAGAACTGACCTCAAGATGGAGGATTATTTGGTTAAGATTCAGAAGTGCTTATGTTCAATGCACCTAATCACGGTAATTTTGTCATAAAAGCTTCTGCAGATATTGGCTATTCATCAGAGGAGAGAAGAGGAGAGTTATATGTCGAATGTGCCTTGTTCATTGATGGAGCTCCTTTTGGACTCTCCATGAGAACCAGGTCTGACTTTTGTGTAGTTATCGTCTTGCATCATAGTTTCCATTTTGACCAGCTTCATTCAGTTGGTTTGGATTCTATGATATTAGTTCTTCTAAACTTAGTTATCATCTCTGTTTTTTCCTCACCGGGGAAAGGGGGGGGGGTGTCTATGGTATTGGTTGCTAGTTTTCATTTGTAAGTTACTGGTATGTGTTGTGATTCTTCTTATGCTCTGATGCATCTGCCAAGTAGATTCCAGGACTAATTTCTATTCATAAACTAGTCATTGATTTGGTATCGGATTTTCTCTGGTGATTATCTCTGCTGCCAGGGCATTTATTTTATTCTATACTGTATTACTGTGAGTCGAATTTCACTAGTGAGATTGTGCTTTTGTAGGTTGGAGTCTGGACAATCATTTTACTGGAATGAGTTGATTACATTGAGTACTAAATATCGAGATCTCACAGCTCACTCACAACTTGCTTTTACGGTACTGAAGCCATTCCTATATCGTACTCTCGTGTCCTGTCACATATGAAGAATTTTGGTTGTAATTATGCTTATTAGCCCTTTTGTGAACTTAATGCTTACAATGCCCTCTCTTCTGTGAGCTCGACATTAGATGTCACCATTTGCAGATTCTGCATCAGTAATTAGCTCGAACCTACTGTTCTTCGCTTTACTGGTCAATCTGACAAATTTATGATTTTTCTAACGATGTGATTTGAAACTTAAAGGAACCAGCAGAGGGGTGGCCTGATGGCATTCAGCCCCTCTTCCATCAATTGCTTTAGGGGTTTGAATGCCACTAGGGATGCTTCAGAGGATGAGGCTTTGTTAATTTAATATTTTCTTTTTTTCATATTTCATCTTTTAACAAAGTTCTTATTTTCATTTTGGTTGCCTTTCTCATAACTTAGGTGTGGGATGTCTCATGTGCAAAAGATGAAGGGCTGATTGGTGGAGCAAGCATTCTCCTTTTTAACAGCAAAAAGCAACTTAGAACTGGGAAGCAAAAGCTTAGACTATGGCTAGGGGAAGAGGCTAATGGATCATTTCCTTCGTCAACTCCTGGGAAGGTATCAATTGTTTGACTTAGTGTTGAAAAATTCTCTGTTTCATGATTTCTTCCATAAAAGAGTTTTCAAGTTTCAGATTTGACAATAACATTTCTTTGCTCTAGGTCCCCAGGCATGAGCGAGGGGAGTTGGAGCGTCTGGAGAAGCTTATGAACAAATATGAAAGAGGGAAAATTCAACGTGTGGATTGGCTAGATCGCCTTACATTTAAAGCAGTGGAAAAGATCAAGGAACGTGAAAGTTGTGGAACCAGGAGTTCCCAGTTATATCTTGTTGTTGACTTTTGTAGCTTCGAGCATCAAGTTGTCTTCCAGGTAGCATCTTTTTGTCCATTTATTGTATTTAGTGATGGGTTGAATGGTTATTGATAAGTTTTGTGCTTTGGGGTTTTAGCTACTTTCTCTTACTTTATCACAATGCCATTGTGTGTATATATGTAATCCTTGGATGAGGAAAGCCGCTTGGATAAGTTCCAACGCTAGTACCTTTTCTCCCAAGTGAGAGGTTAGGGTTCTAATCCCACATATTGCAAGGTGCACTGCCTTCCCCAGTTCCCCTTGTGATCTTTGCCTATCCCTTCCCTTGCCTCTCCCTTTGCCCTGCTTGTGCTCCTTACTCTCTGGCAGGTGGTATCTAGGTCCGGCCCCAAAAAAGATGTAAGCCTTTGCTTACATTTATGTAATTTTTCCTTGCGAATTGTGTCCCTGCAGGTAGTTGTCTGAAGTTCTCTTGCAACCACTTGCATGGAGTTACCTACCTGGAACTCTATGCCAAATGCCATATAAGTTTGCCAACATGGGGCTCTCCCGAAACTGGCCTTTCTTGCGTTATGGTTGCCTTCTATTTTTGTGACAAAACTGTCCATTACTGAATACGCATGCCCTCTGTTCTTGTTCAAGCTTGGACCTTATTAAATGTAGAATAAAATGGGTGACTATGTAAGTCAAAAGCACTGTAAATGCTATATATGGCAAGATTATGCTAATTGCTGTTTCTTTCTCTTGCAAATGTCCCGTGGGATTTTGCTGACCAATGGTTTGGGCCCGGCATTTTGCTGTACAGTGTGACGAGGGCTTGTTCCTCTGCCCGCTTAGTGCTGACTAGTATATTATCTTTTGGCATTGTTTGTGCTCTTGCATAACTATAGTGATGCTTCCTCTATGCCCCACCCACCTTTTTTTGGGGGGGGGGGGTGGTAAGCAACTCTAGCTATGTTCGGGTTTTCATCCTTTTCTATTGGCTATTTGAAATTCATAAATTTTCTACTAACCGTTTGTAGATGTGCCTTGTTAGAATTATTGGCATTTCTATCTCATACAAGGAATCTTATTTGTATATTGTGTACTTATCAAGTTATCATGACAATTTGATTTGTTTCTAACACTATGCACTGTTTGTCCATAAAACCTCCTTTTCTTTTATAACTGGTCTTGTCCATGTAGGAGTCTGGACCAAATGTTTTCTTACCATCTCCAATAGGTGCAAATGAACTTGTTACTGTGTGGGATCCTGAAGTGGGAAAAATAAATCCTTCTGAACACAAGCAAATAAAGCTAGCCAGGAGCTTAACTCGGGGTATCATTGACCGTGATCTGAAGCCAAGCTCTAATGAAAGGAAGTAAGTTTAAGGTTTAATAGTTATTGTCAATTACTTTTTACTTTTTTATGTCATGCCTGTCAGTCACAAATGCACAAACAAGACGGTAATAAATGTGCTTCATGATCAGATTATTTGCGATCTTCATTTTTTCTCAAGGCATGTTGATACTCTCTTTATCATTAACTTCTTATCTTGCTGGTGCCTCGCAACCCGAAATCTAGAGCTTGTGTGCTATCAATGTGAGTTTCAATATGGGGTTTGTTGAAAAGTAAAAGCAGCTTTTAGAACCAAATTGTTGTGGTTGCCTAATCAAGATTGCTAACTGTTTTGATTAAACTGTTGACGATTCAAACATCTAAATGTAGTTTCAATTACTTAAATCGAAACCTTAAAAGTTAGAATGTGTATGGAATGAGCTTTTATTTTCCATTTTGATTTGTAGCTACTAAATATAAATTCTCCTTGAACTTGATGATATTGTGATAGTTTGAAAATCTTTAATTCTATATTCATCTACTTGGTTTCAAACCTATGGGAGGAATAGTTTGGAAATTTTTATACTTGAATCAAAATTATGTGCTCCAGACGTCTTTTGAGTCACATGACTCCTGGTTTCTCCTGTCAGCTTATGTTGACCATATCAATTTTTTATGACCCTGCTTGTTTCTTTTATGCATTTTCATTAGTTACTGTCCTAGTATATGTATGTTTTGGTCATCATCACACCTTGAAATGGAAATCTGACTTGTAATTTGTTCATTAATGTTAAGAGCAATTCAGAGGATATTGAAATACCCACCAACAAGAACTCTGAGTGGAGATGAAAAACAGCTTCTGTGGAAATTCCGGTTCTCACTGATGTCAGAGAAAAAAGCCCTTACCAAGTTTCTGCGTTGTGTTGAGTGGAGTGATGTTCAGGTCGGGAAGTTGTGCTTTTGTGGCTTCCACTGGTGTTATGTCCCCCCCCCCCCCCCCAAAAAAAGTCACTTCATTTAGTCATTTATTGGTTGGTGCTGCCACAAGATGCTATATGATTTAATCTTTAGCAGTGGTACTGTTGATGCATCTTCAGGAAGCAAAACAGGCAGTTGAACTTATGGGCAAATGGGAAACAATCGATGTCTGTGATGCTTTGGAACTTCTTTCTCCTGTATTTGAGAGTGAAGAGGTCAGTGGACACCATTGCATTTTTTGTCTAAACTATGGCATTGTAATTCAGTGCATGAAACCATTACACATGGCTCTTAGATCTGGTTCTATTTGGCCATCTTGTAGAAGCCTATTGCTTTCTTATAGCTGTTGATACATGGATAAATGGATCTATTTCCTTAAAAAAAATTTAGCTTGTTCTACTTTTTCGATCATTTTAGGGTGAGTGTGTTTAACGTAAGGAATGATATGCCACCATGATTTCTTGTAACTTTACATCTGTGCTAAGTAATGCCGGATTTGTTCCGTATCGATAGGTTCGTGCATATGCTGTGAGCGTCCTTGAAAGAGCTGGTGATGATGAGCTACAGTGCTATCTTCTTCAGCTAGTGCAGGCTCTTCGCTTTGAGCGTTCAGATAGATCAAGGCTTTCTCAATTCCTTGTAGAACGCTGTATGTTCTTTCCCTAACCTGACTATTCCTGTCAATGCTTTTAGGTCCTGACCAACTGCTGGCACTATCTGAAATATTGCAGCCTTAAAAAATATTGAGTTGGCCAGCTTTCTCCGCTGGTATGTTGCTGTGGAACTTCATGATCCAGCATATGCGAAGCGGTTTTACTGCACATATGAAATGCTGGAAGAGAATATGCTGAAGGTAGAGAATCCTTTCCCCTTTTCTCGTCGTATGCTAGTTGATTTGATTGTCTGCATCTTAAGGAGGTTCACTTGGTTTGAGACTATGATAATATATACTGATGAAAGAGAACGGGAGCGTAATTAAAGCAGCACTATGCTGTGCATGCGTTATTCCTGGACTAGAAGTAACATCATATTATTAATGTTTGTTGTACTGTGAGTTTCGTTGAAGTCTTGACCTTATGTCCTGTTCTGTGGTTGATGTAGCATGTATAATAAATACTGCTCCATCAACCCCATAAACTTCGTCAGACTTCGGGAAGAAAACTTTGAAGTTAATATCATGCTATGTGATTTTTCCCATCTACTTTTCAAATAAAGGATCCCTCTATTACTAACTAAAGATAAAGAAAATGTGATGGGGCTTGCACCTGTCTTAGTACCCCCCCCCCCCAAAAAAAAGAGAGAATTCGGCAATAGTTTTGCCCATTTGGCACAATCTCAAACGAAGATTTTGACAAGGTTTATCAGCTAAGGGAGTAATTTCCTGTGCAAGGGCTTTTGAGAATTAGAATTCAGTTCTCATAGTCATGGGTAAATTGAACAGTATGTGGAAACTGAATTGGAGACATATAAAATCTTATCAGTGAATGACACCCTATTCTAAACTCGAAGGTGTACCTGTTGATGGTCATTCTGCTGTTGTAATAAGCAGTCTCTTGCTCCTTTGGTTAGTTCTGATTACGATAGTCCTGATCACAGCTGTCGGCTGCCGAGACTGGAGGTGAGGATGGATCCAAGTTATGGCAAAGCTTGGTGCGTCAAACAGAACTGACTGCTCAATTGTGTTCAATAACGAGAGATGTTCGCAATGTGCGGGGTGGGACACAAAAGAAAATGCAGAAGCTTAGACAGCTTCTTTCTGGTCTGCTTAGCGAGCTTACCTATTTTGATGAGGTATATCTTTGTTTTCTTCAATCAAGTTTTGATTTACCATTACTTTGTCTTCATATTCGAGAAAGATTTGTTGATTGGACTCCAGTTAGAATGTCAGTTAGCTTTTCCTGTAGTTTGTTGAATGCTGACATGCTTGTGTTTGAGATCCTCAGCCAATACGATCTCCACTAGCACCAAGAGTGCTTATTACTGGGATTGTGCCAAATGAGTGTGTATTATTTAAAAGTGCACTGCATCCTTTACGTCTCACTTTCCGAACTGATAATGGAGGAAGTTGCAAGATTATATTTAAAAAGGGAGATGATCTCCGGCAGGACCAATTGGTAGGCACTAAATCTCTGTTATTCAAGTGTGAAATTTGATCTGATGCTTACTTTTGTAACCTATTGATTATGTTCAGGAAAATATATTCTGCTCATTTCATGCCCCTTCATATTGTACTGTTCGCAGGTAATCCAAATGGTATCTCTCATGGATCGATTGCTTAAACTGGAGAATCTTGACCTTCACCTTACCCCATATAGAGTCTTGGCAACTGGGCAAGATGAAGGCATGATGGAATTCATACCTTCTCGTTCCTTAGCTCAGGTATGAAATCCACATCAAGCCCAAAACCCCCTCCCCCATTCCCCACCAAAAAAAAGAAAAAAGAAAAAAGAAAGAAATACTCGGGCCAAGAGCACAAGATAATATGCTCACATGAGGAAAAGGTTCACACCTTTCATGTACTTCTTGCATGTTCATAATGATCAATTATCTTTTGAGAAGTTGAGCTGCTCAGCGACATTCTTGAAAATGCCTGATGATCTGCAAAGCTTGGCTGCAGAAACTTTTGCTTGATGTTTTGTTATTGGAACAAGTTTTAAGTTTTTAACTAATCTAATAGTGAAAGGCCTGTCATTCTATTTGATCTCCAGATTCTGTCCGAACATCGGAGTATCATTGGATTTTTGCAGAAGTTCCATCCTGATGAGGATGGACCATTTGGAATAACGGCTACCTGTCTTGAAACATTTATAAAGAGCTGTGCTGGCTATTCCGTTATCACATACATTCTTGGTGTTGGAGATAGGTAAATCCACCTGCTTTTGGATAATGTTTTGTCAACATAAGTTCCTGAATTCCCATCTTCGTGATTGGTTGGACTTTTTGACACTGTTGTTTGTATCGACCTATTGGGTGTAGATATTATTTTTCTTGGATCTGCATTTCATAATAAATTTAACCTTCTTCATTGGTTGGAGTTGACACTGTTGTTTTGTATTGGGTGTTCATATTATTTTTCTCGTATTTGCATTTCATAATAAACTTAACGTTTATAATCAGAATTCACCAGTCCAAAGAAATGTGGTCAAGAGCATGTTGGGTAAGTATTGCTTCCTTGTCTACTTAAACACAGATTTTAAATTTAAAAACATATTTTATCGAAATCAGAGAGTCATTCTTGCTTGGAATGAATTCCAATCACAGTGAGCTTGATGATATCTTATAGCAATCTGTTGCCCTGGCAATGGCTAGTTTAATTCTACCTGTTGTAAGTCTTTCTTTGTCTATGTTAAATGGGCTTTCAGATAGAATCTGTAGGAGAATAGATGAGCACGAGATATCTATAGGCAAGTTTGACTATGCAGGATTGTGGCTAATGGGGGTAAGGTGACAGGCTGAGCGGTTATGTGAATACAGCAAAAAGCTATTTGTGTTTCTGTTGCCCGTCTTTTAACTGTCTGTTCCTGCTCTATTGTGTGATGAGTTGCTATTCCAAATTCATTGATTTTTGGGTCTGTAGGCACCTGGACAATCTTCTCCTGCGGGATGATGGGCGGCTGTTCCATGTTGATTTTGGCTTCATATTAGGTCGGGACCCTAAACCATTTCCACCACCAATGAAACTTTGCAAAGAGATGGTTGAGGCTATGGGTGGAGCGGAAAGGTATTACATATAGCCATTTCTCTGTGTTCGGTTCAGTGTGTCTCATTCTCTTGACTACCTTTTTATAGGAAGCAGAGTAGTTACTTTGAATGCCCAACCTCCCCTGATCTGTGTTCTGGGTACTGCAATCCAGATTCAAAAGTCTAGGTTAAACTGGTGTAACTAAATGGTAAAACATAGCCCTGTCCGACGATTTAGTACTTTGATGATCCATAATTTGTGTTCGATACTGTAGTTGCAAATGCAATGTTATATTGTTGACCAACATTGGCTTGAGGTTCTAGGCGTGGACCTGCCATGACAAAAGATTCAAAATCCACCCAAGAGAATGGAATGCCAACATGTTGTATGCTTTCTTCTAATTGCATTCAGAGTGTGCTACTAATTTTTATACTTTTTCCCCATCTGCAGCCAATACTACACAAGATTCAAATCCTATTGTTGTGAAGCATACAATATTCTTCGCAAATCCAGCAACCTAATCTTGAATTTGTTTCATCTGATGGCGGGTTCTAACATTCCTGACATTGCTTCTGATCCTGAAAAGGGTATCTTGAAGGTAAATTTGTTTTCCCTTATGGTTCATATTCAACAGCTCATGCTGTGAAACCAGTGGATCTTTGCTTTTACCTTCTACGCATGCTTTTCTTCCCTCTGGAGTTGTGAATACTTATGATTCTTTTGATGTCGCATAGCTGCAAGAGAAGTTCCGGCTGGACTTGGATGATGAAGCCAGCATCCATTTTTTCCAAGATCTCATCAATGACAGTGTTAGTGCATTGTTCCCTCAAATGGTTGAGACAATTCACAGATGGGCCCAGTACTGGCGTTGATCTGTACATCAGCTGGGATGCTTACAGTAACAATGCAAAAACCAGGTAAAAGTTTTGTTTTATCATTGGTATAAATGTTTTTGAGATCAGCCATCCTTTTCCTTATCAGTTAATCTGTTGTGTTTTCAATGGCAATTCCTCTTGATTTGGGAGCTTACCAGACCTTTTGTTCTTTCGTCAAAAGATATGATTATATGTAGTTAGGAATTTGGTGCTATTGCTGTGTCTTCAAGATCTGAAGTCACTTGAAGCACACTCCTTAGGTTGGTACTTCCGATGAGTGATGAACTGATTATTGTTAAGAAAGTTGCCTATAGGTATTAAGCTTTGCTAGTAGCAGATATTATGCTGTAGAGACTGAACTTGAATTTCTCCATATGCTCGACAAGTTCATTGGATAAAACAGATTGCAGAAACAAACCCAAAATGACCTGACTTGAGCACTTTGTATATATGTTTAGAACGGGTTATTTCCCAGTTCTTTCTGTCCTTGTCTGATTTGCCACTTCGAGTGCTTTGCAGGTCTGTGCTTGCCTGGTTTTTAAACCACTGTGGCACATCAGCTGTGTTGTCAGTTTACAGATTTCTCATGGATGTCTGAAAGCTAGAAGCTTCTTCCACTCAAGTGCCCGGTCGATATAGGATGTAAATAGTTAGGAGAGAGGAAAATTGTATATATCAACTTGATATGTTTATTTTACTTTGCTTGCTTTCCCAGTTTCGCCGTGTCATCTGTACAGTGAAGGTGAAGCACAAGTTATTTATGGCTGGCTGACTAGGAAGAGTTGGTAGTTTTTCCTAGGGTAGGTATCCCACCTTCATATCTCTATCATCGATCTGTTAAATAGAAGTAATTATCCTATGTAAATGTAACCATACGTTTTTATTGTACTTTTTAGCTGTGTTTAGCATGGTGACCCCCTTTTGGTCCTGCGGTAATGATCTTCTGGGGCAAAGATTGATTATTATATCAATATGATATTTGACTATCACAGAGCTTGAAGATCATCGCAACAAATTTAATCATACAATGGAGGAAAAATGAATTTGAATGTTCTTCGAATCCATGCATTTATGAGGATTCTCCTTTTTTTTGGGGGGGGGGGGGTCTTGATTTTGAATGTTTAAGAATTTACGTTTGATTCCCACTGTTTATTTGGCATTTTACTCATTCTCTTTGCCAAGTGAGTTGGTTCTGTGCTAATCTCAAATCTTAGTCTTAAGCCCGGTTGATAAGCCCAGATGGGTACGATAGCACAAGTTGCCATATATGAATGTTCACAGTTGGACAAATTGAGGTTAACTTAGAATCTCTTGCTAGTGTATATTTGCATTTTAGCAAATTTCTTACTGGCATCTTGTGAAAATGTTGGTTGATTTTGTATCGTAACATAAGCTCAGCTAGTTGCGATATGTTTTCATGACATAAACTACAAAGGGACCGTGAAACTCTTAGGACACTTGAGCAAGTCAAATTTAAGGAGATGGTCATGTCTCATCAAGAAATGCATCAAACAAGTTTGTAACTAAATATACAGAAATCGGTTTTACAGAAATCGGTTTGTGGTGTGAATGCGTATATAAAAATGAAAATGTATATGTCCTTTATGAAACATTTGTTTAGTGAAAACAACATTAGCGCAATGCTCACTAATTCCATTAGCACAATGCTCACACATTCCATCATACAAACGTTAAAAAGTTACACAAAAATTCAAGAAAAATCTCTTAAAGTATCTCAAATTTAAAAACATATTTAAACTAGTACAAGAATTCAAATAGGGTGTCACATGGTCCATGTTTCAAAGGAGCAAATTTTATGTATGTGTTAGAAATCGTCAAACATGCTAGAAAATGCTAGAAATGTATAAATAGCCTAATTAGAAAATATTTATTTAGCAACTTTAAAGTCAATTTTAATTAAAATATTTTAGTGGAGAAACTCGTCAAAAGTGTGAAGGACGTTCTATTCATTTCTTTTTCATTTACAGGATATTTTCCCTCTTCAATATAAAATATACAGACTCAAAGATCAAAATTAGCTGAAAAAAAAAAAATTCAACTTTCAAAAATTAAGAAATTCTAACATATATGGAGCTGTCGTTGACCAAAGTGGCCACCAAGGCCGACTCGATCTTGTCACCGTTCCAGCATCTTCACCTGCCCGTGTCTGACATGGCAACATTTGATTGGCTAGATGATTAAATTTTGCGAGTGATGGCAATTTCGTTATTAAAACAAACTTGCTAAGACATTTCGGTGTCCCCTACACTGCTACACATCGGCCCCTATTTTATTCGACCTCTCCCTCCCTCCCTCACAAATTCTGTACGCTACCATTTCCTCTCTGCGTCTCTCCCTCTCGGTGCTCTTCTCAGGTACGTTTCGAAACTCCAATTTCTAGACCTAATCTTCGTTTTTGATTGATGTCTTCATGTCGATTTTGCTTGTATCGTTTTGTTGTTCATGATTTTTGTTCAGATGCATCGCATTTTCTGTAGTTGTAGTTTTAGTGTGAGAATTTAGGTCTTTGCGCTGTAGTTTGTGCTGCGAGGCGTAATTTTCTTCGCATCGTGGATTTACTTGATCTTTTGATGTTTCAGTGTTGTCGATTTGTGTTTTGTTGATTTCGGAATTTCGATTTCGATCTCATGCATTTGCATTTCTGGAATTAGATTTCGATTTTTTTTTTCTTGGATGCATTGAATTTCACTCTTTATAGTGTTGAATGCTTGAGAATTTGAGGACTTTTGCTATGCTGTGTGAGCTTGCGAGGTTAGCGGGATCATGTTAATGTTTGCGGTTTATAATTTTCGGAGTTGTAGATCTGTCTTTCGATGATCCAAGTATGTTGAGCTCCCTATCGTTTGGATCTGGATTTTAATGAACTCTACTCACTGTGCTAGTGGATCTGCATGGTCTAGAGGAACAGCGGCAGTCTCTTGTATGATCTGCTAAACATTGTTGAAATGGGATTCCATTATGTCGATAGGCTATGATTTGCTAAACTGGTACTGGTTTTCGGCTTTAATGGCTGTCTGTTAATGCTTAATTTCTCGGGTTGGTGGCATGTATTCAGGGTTTAGTGACCTTGTGAGCAGAAAAAAATGGGTCTGACGTTCACCAAGCTTTTTAGCCGGCTGTTTGCGAAGAAGGAAATGCGAATTCTGATGGTGGGTCTTGATGCTGCTGGTAAGACAACCATTCTCTACAAGCTCAAGCTCGGTGAGATCGTCACTACTATCCCAACCATTGGTAAGTCGGATGCTTGACCCTGATGCTGTATCTTGGATCTTTCAAATCAGTCATTGATCTGCAACTTGGCCTGTAAATATTGTGGTTGTTGGGGTTGGTGAAGGATTATCCTACTGCCTTTAGCACGTTTTGTGGTGGATTCTCTGTTGAGCTCATTCATTGTGTCTATGTTTGGATTCTTTCTTTGATATAATGCGCTATTGAAGATTAGCTGATGACATTTATTTTCCCATTTTGTTGGGGGTTCGCAGGTCTGGGGGGAGGGGAGGGGAGGGGATGCTTTGATGGCCAGGGCAATTGAAAGCTGTAATTCAGGCTGCATATGCATGATAGTAAACTTGGAGAAGGAGAAGGGGCCGGGGGGGGGGGGTTGTTGAGGGACTGGGGTGTGTCCAACCACTTCATAAGGATTTGGACCGAATATTCTTATTTTTTCAAATTCGCCGTCCCTCCTAGCTTTCTCTTCCGCCCTAGCCTCCCTAATCTCCCTAAAATGCGATTTTAGTTTATGTAACTTCTTGGCTTCATAATATATAGAGCGCCAAGCACTTATGATTTCTTGTTTTTGAGCCCGAAAATTTTCTTCTTTTAGTGAATTTAGTGGTCCTAAAGGAGGAGGGGGACATAGAGATGGGAGGCTGACTACATGGTCTGCTAGCATTGGAGAGTAGAGAGGTAACGTGAGTTTGAACTGTTTGAGTGAGGGATCAGCAGAAAAGTTACGAGGTGGTGGTGGTGGAAGAATCTGGTCCATGGTTTTAGGTTATAGGAAGAAGGGGAGGGGAAGGAGCACTTTTGGTGACGGAAAAGCTGGGCAGGATTGGTTGGCTGCAAGAAACATTTTATTACTTCTCTTGGAATGCAGTTGAGACATATGAGCTCGTATATGTGTCAAGTTCAGTTTTCCTCCAGCCTGGGAACCTTGATTGCATTCAGAGTATTCTTCAGCTTTAGTGAATCATGTTTACAGTTGTTTGGGGGTTCTTTTGATAAATGGTCTGTGTAGTGTAAAAATATCTGCTTGAGATGTTTGCTGTCTTGTTCATCATGGTTTTGCATGCAAGCTGTAATCTATTATGTGAGCTGGAGAGAATCCCCATGAATTGTGAAAACACTGATGTAAGCTGAAACCACTATACTTGCATAATAAGTTTGGACGCTTTTAAGCTGATGAAGCGTACATTTCTTCAGGATTTAATGTGGAAACTGTTGAATACAAGAACATCAGCTTCACTGTCTGGGATGTCGGGGGTCAGGACAAGGTTTGTGTATTGTGATTGTTTTGTGATTTTAACGTTTCAATAAATTGTTTGTGATTGTTATATTCATTTTTGTTAATAATAAATGAAGCATATCAAAAGTCAGATAATGACAAAATCCAATTTGTGTGCAGATCCGTCCTTTGTGGAGGCACTACTTCCAAAACACCCAGGGTCTGATATTTGTGGTGGACAGCAATGACAGGGACCGTATTGTTGAGGCAAGAGATGAGCTGCACAGGATGTTGAATGAGGTGTGTTGCATTCCTGTCAGCTGGCAGTTGATTAGTTTAGCGTACAAAACTGACTGTGGATATGATTTTGATTTATTGAGCGTTAAACTAAGATCTCACTGGATAAACGGCTTCTATTAATCCTAGACTCATAGCAGATCATTCTTTTTCTTTTTCTCCTGTCAAATTCTATAGTAAATGTCTGCATATGTATGAATTATAATCATATGTTGGAGTTGATCAGAGTTTGAAATGTCTTGGTTTAGGATGAGCTGCGTGATGCGGTCTTGCTGGTTTTTGCCAACAAGCAAGATCTTCCTAATGCTATGAATGCGGCTGAAATAACTGATAAGCTGGGCCTGCATTCTCTCCGACAGAGGCACTGGTAATCTTTGATGGTTGCTGCATGGATTGTTGAGGCTGACCAATTCTAATTTGATGGACTTTGATTGGATCTTTTTTGAAAAATCTTCTTCAGGTATATCCAGAGCACCTGTGCAACCTCCGGTGAGGGGCTTTACGAAGGATTGGATTGGCTTTCCAACAATATTGCAAATAAGGTAACATCTGGCTCACTTTTTACACTGACTTAGGATTGATCCCTTGAATATGTTCGTTGTAACATTGTATTTATTTATCTATTCATCCGTGTTAGTGTGAACCAATTATGGATACTTGCCTTTCCCTCCTGCGAAGCTTGTTAATATTTCCTTTCTTGCCTCAAAACATTGACAAAATTGCCAAGCTGGCCGCAAGCTGTTTGTGGTGGTGTATGTATTTTGTGCAGTCCAGCCGGAAATGTACTGTTTGGACTTTAGATATTGGTTCTTGAGGAAGGACAGAGATCTAGAATACTAAAACTACATATATGTCAAGTGCTGAGAAGAAAATAAGTTTGTGGAGAATTTTTTGTCATTGTTTTTTCTGTTGATGATGTTTATCTTATGAACAAACTTATTTCCTTGTCGATATTTTGCAGGCATAAAGAGATGGGTTTTGACATGGACGGGCAGTCCTGGATGCAGGGTGAACATTATCTAGTCGCATTCTTTTCTAAACGATCTTTGCCTAGAGACTTAGTTTGTGTGTAATTTTGTTCCAATGAAAGGATAGTTGCTTGAAACTTCTTGTATGGAAATTGTTACAAAATAGTGGGTGGGTGTTGTTTTTGTTTGTGTGTTCCATCTGTGCGATGTCATTGTTAGTATCTTTAATACCAATCCTCTTGCTGAACCATGGTGATTGAATTGAAGAGATAATAATGTCGCCATAGTGCAATGTCGCATGTGGACTGTGGATGTGAGATTTCGAGGGGTTTCGTGGTGTTGGCCAAAGCTGTCCTGTGGTCCTCAAGAAAGATTATATTTTGGCAAATGCATGTGGTGATATTGCTGCTTTGCTGAATTCTGGGCAATACCTGCATGGCCAGGCAGTCGTGTCTTCGATTTGTCTGGGAAGCAAAGTGCTATATGATATATCAACATTTTCAGGAGATCTCAAAATATAATTTATGGTTTCTAAAAATTGAAAATTGCACATTGGCCATGATCGTAGATACGTGCCTTCATTACTACAATTTGTGGAAATTACTACGATTGGTCTAACACAATGGGCCGGTTCTTTTCATTGGTATTTTTCAATTTATCAACTTTAATCTACTTTAACCATTTTAAATAAACTTTTTTCAAAATTTTATTCTCACTATTTTAACCAATCTAAAAAATATATCAACTTCAACTTACTTTAACATACTTTAACCCATTTCAATAAAAAATATCAACTTTAACAAACCTCATTCTATCTCAACCAACTACATCCTTTTACCAACGAAAGGAACAAACCCGACATGGTATAAAGTATAAACTTCAAATTATTTATAGAGGTTGGGGAATATGAGCTCAATACAATCCAATCCATGTTAAACTTGAAATTGAAATGTTTGTATTTGCTTTTTAGAAAAAAGAATTACTTTGAATCTTTTTAACAACAATTACTATGGAAAACACAATTAATACATCAGCCCTTCACAGTTCAACCAACTCAATTGCGAGTGCTACCATTGGCACTCATAGTCCCTATTGAAATTGACATATTATTTTATGGCATAGTCAAATTTGATTTTTCTTCTCTTCCTCATCTACACTTGCCTATATATTTTAATAGACGTAATTTAAATCTATATTATTTTGTTCCACTGAGCATAACAGATCTACAATGAGTAGGGATGGGCATGTGGCGGATTCGGGGCGGATTGAGGTATACCCGCACCCATATTCATTTTCAAAAATCATACCCATACCCATACCCATCGGATTTTGGATGGTTGTACTCATACCCATACCCATCGGGTTTTATTCAGGTATTTATAGAGTGTGCAAAGTATCACCCATATTCAACCCATATTTGCATACACTGTATATTTGATAAACAATTTCAAACGACGCTATTAAAATTCATATCGGATAAACTCATGGAAGTTGAAAATGTAAAAAAATTTAATTTTTCATTTCTACATCAACAACAAACTCCCAGTGTGAGTCTCGTTTTCGCGGGGTTTGGGGAGATCCAGTTGTAGACAACCTTACTTCTACCGGTATTGCTACCCATAGAGAGGTTGATTCCATAAGACCCACAAAAATAGTTTTGTGAAAAAGGTTTATAGAGAAAACGATTGCAAAATCATTTACCAAGTAAGAGAAAGAGGAAGAGAAAAGGTTCCGAATAACAAATAAAGAGGGAGCGGAGACATACCTCAACAAACCAGAAGCGCTTGGTGCCGTCACATCCCAGAAAAGCACGACCTGCAGGTAAGCAAACCAAAAACCCTACCCGCCCTACACCGCCTAATCTACTGCCCCCTACGGAGTTGGTTTCCCACAATCAGAGACCTTAATCCTGTCCCGCCACTGTCTCCTACCCTGAGCCATGTCCTCCGTCAGACCGGCAATTTTCAGGTCCTCTTTAACCAGTTCTTCTAGGCTCTTCTTCGGTCTATCCTTCCCTCTCTTACAACCGGGGGGGTTGATTATCTCACACATTCGCACTGGGGCGGCCACACTTCTCCTCTTCACGTGGCCGAACTATCTGAGCCTCAATTCCCTCATCTTCTCCTCTATGAGGGCCACTTCAGCTAAGCCCCTGATTACTCAATTTCTAATTCTGTCGAATCTCGTAAAACCACACATCCACCTGACCATTCTCATCTCAGCTACCATCAACCTTTGGATCTGCGTCTTTTTTAGAGGCCAACACTCCGATTCATAGAAAACAGCCGGTCTAACTACCATCCGATAGACTTTGTCTTGCCTTTCAATCCCATGGGCACTCTCTTGTCACACAGCACCTCTGACGCTGACTTCCACTTTCATTTCTACATCAATAAACACTATACACTTAGAGTTTCGTGGCAAACATTTATTTTTGGATTTTACCATATTTTGGTCGCCTTTTCCTAACAAATCGAGTACACAATCGATTACGGGTTTTAATAATTCATACCCATACCCATACCCATTTTCAAACGGAACACTCATACCCGCCTCATATCCATTTTTTTTTACAAGTTTTAGTACCCATACCCACTATAAATGGGGCGGATTCAGGGTAGATTTTTCGGATTCGGGTGCAACTCCCATCCATAACAATGAGCTTGCACCATGGAATATGAAAGTACTAACTACTAGGTTTGTGTTCAAAATTTATAAGATGGCTTGGTAGAAAAGAACAGACAAACAAACAATAATTTTCAATGTAATTTTTGCTATTACAGAGCTTTGGAAAGATGTAGGCCCTCTTCTTTTCGTAGGTTAATCCTAAAATACGAACCTCAATCCACTTCAATCTACTTCAATCCATTTCTATTATTTTAACTAAATTTAATTTATCACATAAAAAAATTTAACATAGGTCAACTCACCTCAATTCATTTTACCCTTTTATCTGCTTAAATTTACCTATAAAAAGAACAGATCCCGTAATCATAATTTGTTTTATCCTTTCTTTCCGCTAATAGAGTGATCAATTCTCATAAAATTACTCAATATTAAAGATAAAAATAAATTTAACAATCGACAGCCACTGTCATCTCGCATGGCTGACGAATCATGAGATCCATGTTGTCGTCTTTATTTTATTAATTACGAGAAACTACTAAATTCAATCGACGATTGATAAGTCATAGGATCATTGCGTCGACCAAACGACGACTGTCCTGATCTGTTGATTTTTTTTAATTTTTTATTCTTACTGCTAAAGTTAAGGATCAATTGTCAGCTGATGCAACTGCTACAGAATATCAAAGAAAGTAATAATTATAATGAAGCAGGGTGGGTTGAGAACTTGAAATATCCTTTTGGACTTTTCTGACGCCATTCGATTTGACGGGCAACGATGTCTCAAATACCCAAACAAAACAATCCATATTCCCAAAAAATATTCCTTACGCTACTCGTTGATTTCGTGGGATTCGATTGTTCGGTTTGAATTCATGGGATTTTTCATCTCATCTTGAATTTGGATAGGGATTCTTTAATTACGTATTGATTGAGTTTGGAAGGTGGCGAGTTTGATAAAGTTAGGTGCAGAATCGTTGGTCTATAAAGCCACCCATCATCAATCAATCTCTGCAAAACCAAATTCCTTGCTATAAGACTGAGGGGGAGAGAGAGAGAGAGAGAGAGAGAAAGAGCGGGAAATCAAAACGGCGATGTCATCGGCACAAATGGAGGATCAGAGTCAGAATCAGACTGTCAAATACACCGAAATTGGAGGGAATGAGAGAGACTCGGAGAATAATATGAGTTCTTCTACTTCTCGATTCGATTATTACGATCCCATTTCTCCTTGGGCACTCGACATTGGAGGTTTTTTTTTTTTTTTGGTTGCCCTACTTGAATTTTAAGCAATTAGTTGTGCTCGAATTGATTTAGGTTTAGTGATCGCACCTTAAATTCCCACAATTGAGATTGTTGATCATTTTAAGTCCTTGAATTTTCTAATTTTCTAATTTTTTGGGAGAATATGAGATTGTTGATCGCACCTTAAATTCCCACAATTGAGGTTGTCAAATATTTGTTGTCTGTGAAAGGGCCAATCTGGGTTTTGTTGCATTACATTAGTGTTCATAAGATGATCGAACTTCATGTGGGTAGCCGATCTGATAGTTGGCTAACATGCATATTGAACCAAAAGGATGTATCTAGTTTCAACGTAAGTTACGTGCTATGTCCTGTGCGTTCTTGCAGGTTCTTTGATTAAATTGGTATACTTTTCCAGAGAGGATAACAGCTTGGAAAACTATTTGGGAAAGAGTGTTGCAGCCGAAAATACGGGAGTTCTTAATGGTTGCACGACTCATCCTATTCTCAATGGCCAGCTGCATTTTGCAAAGTTTGAGACCACTAAGATAAATGAGTGTCTAGACTTCATTGAATCCAAGCAAATTCTTGGCAGCTGTAAGATACTATATGCCTTATTTCTTCTCCCTTGTGTGTCTTTCAATCTTGCATGCAGCATCAAGAAGTTTCAGGTCAAGTCTAGTGTGAGCAGTTTTGCTCATTTTGATCAAAATTCTGATATGTAAGACTTATTTAGGTGGCAGACATCAAGAAGTTTCAGGCGGCAAGACTTTGACAATTAAGGTAGCAATCTGCTTTTATTACTTTTGTCTTTTCCTTTTCTCTTTTATCTTCTTATTTTTCTTTTTCCTTTTCTACTCAAGTCTTTTTTTCAGCAATTATTACGCTTTGCTGTTAAAATCGAATAACTTTGTAGTAATAAACATGTGAGGCTATTTAAGTAGAAAAAACTTGCACTAGATGTGACATATTGTTCTTCCTTTATGAATGCTTTAATCACAATTTTTAGGAAAAATATGAACGTTTAATATGTGAAATCTTCTTCATTAGGCCTGCACTTCAGAATTCAAGTTGCAAAACTCCAGAATGCTTTTGGTACACTGTATCAAATTTGTGCATTGCAGAAAACATCAAGCTACTGACTTGTTGGAAACTAGTTAATGCAATTACTCTGCCATATCCACCCGGGGGGGGGGGGAGAGTAACCAATGGTTAGATGCTTAAAATCTTCCTCTACTGTTTTGAACTGGAGAGAGACGGTGAGGGTAATTGGCCTATTGCTGATCAAACTTCAGCTAGCTGTAAGTTTACAAGTATTTACTTGGAACAGTATTGAAAGAGGTTAGACAACTGGTCTAGCACTTCTTTGGGTTAAACTTCTGTGGTCACCCCTTCACATTCTTGTGCCTATAATAGGAAATGAAGGTCATCAAGCTCTAGAGAAGTTGGGCAGTGGTTTTTTTGGAAACATAGAACCAATCAGATTTGGCTAGTTTTTCATGTATTCATAGAGTACAGCTTGGTTCTCTATAGTCCAAGGCAGGCAATTCATTTTGACATAATGAAGTTGATGTGAGTATTCTTTCTAGAAGCTTAATGCTTCTTGCCATTCGGAGTTCCCAAGCTCCATCAATAGGATCTTGCTTTGTGGCATTTAATTTTTCTTCTCTAGCCAGATCCTTAGACACATGCTCAAGAATATGCCACAGTTCTGTAGCCCTGTCCTTAGACACAGTCAAGAAAAGGCCAGTATTTAAATGTTCTGTCAATACATCTGTAGATCCGATATGTAGCCATTTGCTGTTCGATATTTCGGCACATGCATGATTGTGTGCATTATTGTGTGCAATAGCTTCCGGAGTCCCTAGTGAGCAGAATACCTAGCTAAATTGTTCATTCCTCCTTTTGCTAGAGCAGTAGGTGGTCAACAGTACCCCACCCCCACGCCCTAACTAAGAGGTACTCCGGATCCTTAGAATGGAGTCAGACGGAAATATGTGCCTGAATTGGAATGAAAATCTGTGTAAGTTTGGCCTATGCTCTGGCTAGAATTATGGTCAGTAAATTGCAGCAGACGAAGCAATCCATTGTGAAATGTAACTGGGTAAGTGTTTGGGAATTTCACCTGAAACTTAACCGGTGAACCAAATTCCTATATGACCATTAGGATTCTCTATTCTGTTGAACTGTGGAACATGTTTTTGTATGAGTTGATTCTCAACCAAGAAGGTATACATGGCCTGCATGAGTATCGTTCTGGTCCATGGGTATCTTTGGGGATGTTTGAGCTGGGGGTTCACAGTATCTATAAAGGGTACAGTGAATAACTGATGTCACTTGGATATCTTGGCTATTGTGTATCAATGCCCTCAAACTGAATTCAGAATTTCCTCTTGAAATACTGCTTGCTGCATGCTTACTCCTTAGCATGATTAAATCATTTTTCTGTGGCAGCTAAACTAATATTGGGTAATTACTTTATAACTCCACCTAGTTCATGTCTAGGTTATTTTTGGGATGAGGGGAACATTTGGCTGTCAGCTTTTGATGTGGCTGACCTTCTGGGTAGCTTGTATTTAGCATGTATTTTGTCTTTTGTTGGATGCTCTTTTTGCATCCATCCCTTTATCGTTTTATATTAACTTTCATATTTTCCCTTATCAGAAACTAGAGTTTAAGATCAACACTGATTTATGTACATATCACTTTTGTGGTTCTATCAGATTTGAGGACACACCCCAAAGTTCTATGGAACAATTTTGTGTTTGTCTTACTGGCTCTAGAGCTGTTGCTTGCTGTGGAGATCCTCTAACAGTTTGTGGTTGGTTGACAGGCCACTGGTGGTGGGGCTTACAAATTCGCCAATCTCTTCAAGGAGAAGTTCGGGGTTAGACTTGACAAGGAGGATGAGATGGATTGCCTCGTAGCTGGGGCTAATTTCCTGCTAAAGGTGAGGGCATTGGATTCCATACAAGATTTGACCGAGTCACATAATTCTATCCTGACCCCCCCCCTCCTTTTTGGGGGGGGGGGGTGGGGTGGGGAACAGAGCTGAACCTGTTGCAGCTAAGGTTTGCTAAAAGTAATCAATCAAGGGCAAAGCAAAGCCCTTGGGGATAACTGGATAACTTTATCCTTCTTCCTACACTGATCCAGATCATGGCCAACTTTTAAACTTCGTTGTCCCTAAAGCTTAGTTCTTTTTATGTGTGGAAAGTGCCTCGATCGCACTTGCAAAGCAAGCATCACTTACATATCTTTGCTTCTTCGTACTTGAGGCTCTATCTTTACCATTCTGATATGTCTTTTCTCCTAGAACCGTTTTTCAATGAAACAGAACTTTAATTTTGTGGTACTTACCGAGCTTTGGTTTAGTTAGTCTATGCTCTGTCCACCTGTAGTCCCTTGATGTTTGTTTCCCTATTCTTTAAATTGACATTGATTGGTAAGAAAGCTAAAGCAAGCATTGTCTGATGGCAAGTTAGTTTGGAGTTGGTCTCTGTTGATAATATTGAGTATCTGGTGACTTTATTAGGATCTGGATTTTTCCCTTCATAGGATGCCCATCATGACCCTTGTGAATTTTGTCTATGATTTCAACGGCACCCCTGGTGTCAGGATTTCTCCGCTTTTCCTCTTCTTACTTACTGCAAATTCTTGGAATCTAGTGATTGTTTGAGGTTACATTTACTGCTGTCCTAATATCATCTAAGTTGTACTTTGAGTAGGCTGTCCCCCATGAAGCATTCACGTACTTGGATAGTCACAAAGAATTTGTGCAGATTGATCCCAATGATCTGTTTCCGTATCTCCTTGTCAATATTGGCTCCGGAGTTAGTATGATTAAGGTAATTAATCTTGTTTACAGCTATTGGCTGTTGCCTTGTCAAGATACTATGTCGCCATTATAAATGGAGAACATTTTGGAAGTCCTTTCTTCTTTCTGCTCTCAAATTCTGTGTGGTTTCTTTTCTGCAGGTGGATGGGGATGGCAAGTTTCAACGCGTAAGTGGGACAAGCATAGGTGGGGGCACCTTTTGGGGCTTGGGAAGGCTTTTAACAAAATGTCAAAGGTTTGTTGAGAGGAGCAAGTGTGCATGCCCTCTATTGTTATGTGGTTCATTGTCTCCTTGTACTACTTGCAAATTATTGACCACTGGGGAGAGCATACAAGGTGTATTTTATTACCTAAGTTTCTCTGCGAGTTGGAAGAACATACAACTTTAGGCCAATTATACGTGACTTAGAACTTCTTTAGCAGAATGAATTTTGACTTCCAGATGTTTTCTTCAACTTTCCCAGTTTTGATGAGTTGCTGGAACTGAGTCATCGTGGAAATAATAGAGTGATTGACATGCTCGTTGGAGACATCTATGGTGGTCTGGACTATTCAAAGGTATCTAAGGTATCTATGTTTTCTGATACTTGCAATAAATTAATGAGATATTCACATCTATCTCCTCAACCTTTTATGAAATAATATTTTAACCTCCTAGCTATTGATATTAATTTGTACCCACCAGGACTGGAGTGCATAATAATTTATAGCATCATTGATGTTTGTGAGTAATAATATAAACACTACAGTTTTGATTAGAAAGGTGACATGACATGGAAAAGTGCTGTCTTATTCCTAATAAGCCCTTTTATAATGAGAAAAGAAGTCAAAAAAGCAATCAAAGAGTTTGAAGAATGCATTTACAAGAAAGGGGAAGGGGGTTTACATGGTCTACCCTTGTCTTCCTTCTAATTTCATCTTCTACTCCTTTGCCATTATCTCCTTCAAAGGGTAAGACATAGATTGTTTTCTGTCGTCTTTGTTGGCAATTGAAGCTTCAAGCACATCTACAATAGCAGAATTTGGACATTGGCATTAGAATCGCAAACTATATATGTTGAAAAGCTCGATCTTTCTCAAACAACATCCTTCCTCTTCAGCTTGCTTTCACTTTCGACATAAACCCTACCCACTGATAGCCATTTTCCAAGGCAGAAGAAGAGTTGAGTATGAGGGAATGGACAGCTGTCAATTGTTCTATAGTGTTCATATTGAAGGTGCCAAGAATTAGTTCATCTCCCTGTAAATTTAGGGATGGCATAATCATTTTATTTTTAAAATTGAGGGCAATTGGTCTTTCTACAAGTCCGTTAAGAATCTAACTGTTTCTTGTTGGTTTAAAATTAATTATATTTAACGTCAAGGTGGGTAAAAATTAATGTCAATAGCTAGGGGTTAAAAAACTATTTTAGAAGAGGTCGAGGGAGGTAAAGATGAATATCTCATAAATTTCTTTGGTCTTAGATTTTGAAACAACTTGATTATGATACTAATCCCAATCTATAATTGCACACAGAGTCACAGACTCATATGCCTTGCCTGTGTATTCTCAGTTTCTCATTCAAGCAAAGTGCTTTTGTCAACCTTTATGTCTTTCAGTAGCTAAGGTTAGGTCTCTTGTGATGACAGATTGGCCTTTCTGCAACAGCTATAGCATCCAGTTTTGGCAAGGCGATCTCTGACAAGAAAGAGCTCCAGGACTACAAACCTGAGGACATTGCACGGTCTCTGCTCCGGCTGATTTCAAACAACATTGGACAGGTAAGCTTATTTAAGAGTGCAAAGGAGCCATATCCCCCCTCCCCCTTTTGATGGAAAAAGGAGCCCATGTTTTGTGAGATATAGCAAAAGCTTTAGGGCAATGTTCTATGAACTGCATATGGTGGCACACACTGGAGATCTGTTTCAGGTGGAGTTGCTGGTTGGTTTGCCTTAGAAGTCACAGTTTTCTGTTTTTGTTTTGTTCATTCATAAACGTTTCAGTTTTCATTTAACACCACTTTCTTTTCTTCCCTTCTAGATTGCTTACCTGAATGCGCTTTTACATGGACTCAAACGGATAATCTTCGGAGGATTTTTTATCCGAGGTCACGAATATACCATGGACACAATTTCTGTTGCAGTTCAATTCTGGTAATTGCTGAGATGACTCGCCTTTTTTCTCTTTATTTGTATGGTCTCATGTCGGTTGATCTCATTGATACGGATACATGGATCGTGTCTTTTCATGATTTTGTGTGTTGATCCCGCTGAACCTTTTGAAGCACGACCATAATCATTATTTATGCAGCAACTGGCAAGTATTTACATCTGTTGACAGAAGCTTGAAACTATCGTCGATCTGGAAACTGTTGTGTCCCCACCTTCTAGGAAGGATTCTATCAAACTGGACGCTTACTGATATTTCTTTGGAATTTATGTAAATTCTGTGTGTTCTGTATTTTTTTTCCCTTCTGTCTAATTCAAGTCTAGCAACTCAACATGGCAAAGCATGTTCGGTTGACTTTTCTCCATGATGTTAGAAAGGTCACTGAAACTAGTTACTGAGACGAATTGCAAAGACATGGGGTTGTCATTTTTTGCCTTTCTGATTTTCTGATTTCTTATTCCTGATTTGTGGGGGCCTATTAGCACACCTAGGATGTGAACATATTCACCCTACAGCAATGATATTTCCATTGCTTGGGCATCTAGTGACACCAAGGATGGGCTTGTCTAATATTGCTAGAGTTCTCTATTTTTGTTTTTGCCCCTTCCCTCTAACAGGTCAAAAGGTGAGGCAAAGGCAATGTTTCTGAGGCATGAAGGGTTTCTAGGAGCATTAGGTGCATTCAAGAGTTACGAGAAGCATGGCTTTGGTGGCTTAATGGTAGACCATCTTGCTGAACAAACACCCATAGTATCACCTCGCCCACATCCAAATCAGAAGGTTAACGGTCCCTTCACTGAGGAACTGGCTGACAACGAAAGCATCGATTGCAGTGTCCTCAGTGTTGAAACACTGAAGTTGACCTGAAATTGGCTTCAAGGCTCCGTGCAGGGTGGATTCTTGTTTGTCTCATAATTTAATTTATGAAGCCTAGCTCACTGGTTGTGAAATGTACTTGAAATGGTGTTTTTACAGTGCCTGGCCCCATCAAACTTGCATGTTTTTACGGTGCTGTGCACCATCAGACTCGAAGATTTTGGTCATGGGGAGGATACCTAGGCCTATTTTTGTTGCCATTAAAGTGGTAACATGTATCATTCTGTTGTGGAAGTTGTAACAATAAATCAGTTTGGATCCTGCCAAGTGCGGATGATTATAGATGTAAATATTATCAGAAACTGCAGTATTTTGGCTTAGAACTGTTCTAGAGACGTGAAAGTTCTTGCGTAGAAGCATATTAGATGTGGCAGGGTTCTATTTAGTATTACCAACTGCTTGCGCTTCTACTGTTTTTCTTCTCTATTGTTGTTTTTTTAGTAGTCAGGCTTCTGTTAGTTCTGCCAAATAAAAGTATCCCAAATAAAACTTGTTTGTGTATCTAATAGTTTAATCGAACATGTCGAAATGCCTCTCAATTTTGACCCATTTAACAATATAATGAGATTTTAACATAAAACCATCAAACGATGCAAACCCATGACTCCACTTTGTAGCTCCATATTATGAATTTTCTTCCACCATCCCAAACCTTTTCTTATCTACAAATTAACCAAAAGGCCAAAGCGTTCTTGCTTATAACAATACAACAGGCAATTATACGACAAGACTAAGCAAGATGCCAGTTCTGGTTAGGAATAGAAGTAACACCCGAATCCAAAAAATCCGCCCCGAACTTGCCCCATTTATAATGGGTATGCCGGTATGGGTATGAAAAATTGGAAAAAAAATAAGTATGTGACGGGTATACTGAAAACGGGTATGAGTATAGGTACGAGTATGAATATAACCATCACATGCCCCATACCCATACCCGCCCCGCACCCGATTTTTTGGGGGGTAAGTAAATTATTGAGTAGAGTTTTGAGCTTTGACCTTGACAATTCATTTATAAAAAAATCGTCATACCGTAACTCATCCCTAACTATGCAATGCATCCATTTGTGTTGTTCATTTACTATTCCGATATAAAAAGTCACGTAACTCACAATTCACAAACCTAAAATTTTAGCTCATTTGTTGTGTCTCGCACTCTCTCATTTCAATCATTTCTAGAATGTAGTTTTTTATTTATGAGCTAAGTATAAACTATTGAATCCAATGGGTATGGTATCTTTTTATAACATTTTGCCTAGTTGAATTTAGTTTTATGAATTTCTTTAGGTAAAAGAAACTATCGTACCCAATGGGTATTATATTATAATATATGCATATACCTGAATAAAATTCGAAATACCCAATGAGTATGATTATGGAGATAGATTTTAAAAACCCAATCATATGGGTATGGAGATGACTTTTGAAAATGGATATGAACGTGAGTATAACTCCATCCGCCCCATACCTGCCCGGCGCCCATCCCTAGTTCTGTTTCCTTCGATACAGCAACGCATTTCTCCTCCGAAGGGCCCATCTTTCCTTGATGTCATAAATTTCATCAAATTGCATTTGATTAGAGATCTCCTCGATTGATCTTTGATCTTCATCGTCATTTCTTGCATCAGAAACACCCTTAATTCGCGCAGCTTCTGCGAAGAGATTAGTCACGGCCGTCTCTGCTGCCTTTCTAGTGATTCCTCTCAGATACCCTGAAATGGGCGGGGGTGGGACAATAGCAAGCTGTAGACGCTGCTGCAAGCACGCCCTTGAGCCAATCCTTCCTCGGCCTCTTGTACATGATTCATAGTCTGACAATGTTTTCGGTTTGAAGGGCAAGCAGGTTTTCTCGTCCACAAATACGGGGTCTACTCTCCAGCAGGCTTCAAATTTTTTCAAAAATCCTGTTTTCACTAGCTTGGTCTTCACCTAGGGAACATGAAAACGAAAGGGGTTAAATTCTCTGTACTTTCAAAATAGGACGCATCCACGGCTACAGAGTCTGACGATCAGAAGTAGTAAATAGTTATATTCTCACTGTGTGATCCTCCCTGTTCTGATCTACTAGTGCATGGACTGACAGTGTTCCTGACCACCAAAGAAACCTCCACATAGCCGCCTGCTCCAAGTCGACCAGTTGTCTAGAGCCCTCATCAACCAATATCTTCCTCGCTATCACCTCCTGAAAGAGGCATTGTCCGTTTGTCATTGAAGGAACAACTTTCACAGGCACAGAAATAATTAGCAAAAACAATCCCCCCTCCACCCCCTTCTGGTGAAAGAACTCTCATTGGTACAGCCAAAAACGCTTTATTTTGGTGAAAGCTGTCTTGGAGGCATCCTGTTACTCACTACTGACCTTGATGTTCTCGAAAACCCTCTTATTATCAGGGTCAGTGACAATATTGTACACGGCATCTGGTGGCAATCCCACATCAAATTTCATATGCAGGTTGCTTAGAGATCCTTTTGGCGTAGTAACCTGCAAGAAAGTAACTGGTTCTTTGTTGATTACTTGTTTAACCTCGTATATTCAGGTAACATAAGAAAAATAAGACAGCTTATGTGAAACATCACCACAATTATAATACTTCAGGCAAAAGATCATAAATCCTCTTTGTTACAAATCACAAGAACAAAAAAATTGTAACTATGTTTACACTGACAGAACATACACTGCACTACTGCAGCATTTTCCCGCTGGATGCAGATAGTTTATTGTCCTTCAGATTTCAGAACGCAGATGAGTACAATTCCATAAACAGCATCAACAGATGTTTGAAAACCAGATATCCTGAAGTCCTACGACTTCAGACAAGTTATTAACTGGTTGAGCAGTGGAGCCACACTCGATATCTGCAATTCTGATACACTTTTTCTATTTAGATGCTCCTCAAATGTCAAAACAAAGACCAGAGTTCAAATTGTGGAAATGTGTTTCCTTTGATTACAGACCAAGACACCAACACGGCATCTCGCCGGAAAATGTTAAAAGCAATTCAAAAAACCAATTCCGCTCCAGAGTTCGAATATTAAAGCTGTCGGTTTGGTTATTCATCATGCTAGTTAGAATCATAGAAAAGGGGCAGGTTCTTTCATCCAAATTTACGAAGCTGCCCTGAATCATTTCTCTTGGCAAATAACTCTGAACGCTTACATCGATTTCAGGTGGCTGATCACCCCCAAAAGGGTTCTCTCTCCAAATCTGCAGTTGCTTCTCCAGATTCGCCTCCCAATCAGTTGAGGACTTCAGTTCCTTCCTCACGACCGGCACTTCTGAATCCTTTCCCTCTTCATCTTTCTGAGGCCTCCTCAAATGCGCCTGCCAAAATCCATGCAAGCTTTTCACAAAACCCCCACTGACTCACACAAAATTGAATAACAAGAAATTGAAGAATTACCCAAGAGCTAAATAGCAGAATAGAATGACCACCTTGAGAAAATTTTGGAGTTTCTGAGGGGCTTGTGTGAAGAACTTCGCGAATGCAGGATGAATCAGCTCGTGATGCTCATTTCTATCATCAGGTTGGCTTGCTGGGCTCACCTTTTTCTCTCCCATTCTTAACTAGATTAATGAAACAGGGTTTTTTCAGGAAATTTTATGTCTTTGATGAAAAATCTTATTACCAAAGCCTGCCCACATCAAGATTATTACACAACATTATTGTTAATGAGGAAAGACTCTTAACTGGAATCCGAGGAATAAACATTATGATACCCGATCAACTCTGCTAACAATTCAAAACAAGAAACTTTCTTTCTTCTTCATCACCGGGGGTCAAAATATACATCTATCTGAATCACACTTCAGTAGATTCCTGTTGCGTTATAGTGCTAGCAAAGAGCATATATATATATATATAAGAGCTTGTAAGTTACTTCATCCATTACCAATTAGTTTTGAAATGGACCCTCATTTAAGCTTATATACATGAATTCAGAAATAAATGGCCGTCTTTATCAGAAAGAGAGATTAGGACGGGGAAACTAACCAACCCAATTGTTCAATTTCGTAACTGCAGTGGTTTACAAAAATCAAGCAGATAGAATAGAGAGGAAAAGAGTGCTCATTTTACTTACTAGATGGATCTGGGTTTGTAGAATATTCTTGGGATGGTGGATTTCGCGAATCAACGAGTCAACCCCCTCAACCCCCTATATTCTTAGAAGTAAGAAGCAAAATGTAATGTAGCAAGAGAGAGTTTGATCGTTCCACGAGCTTCAGCAGCCCCAGTTGGTCTCCTTTGGCGGTAAATAGTGGTTGTTTCACCTTTCTGCCCTGCGTGGGACTTGTTTGCTCCTCCTATAGCAGGTGGACACATGGCCCAAGTAGGGCCCCGTGTGGCAATTATTTGCTCCTCCTATAGCACGTTGATTGCCTTTTTTTAATGTTTTGTTTTTGTTGAAAATATTTGTATTATTGGGGTAGAATTATAGAAATATTAAAGGGTAATTCAAATGCATGAAATTATATTTTATCCATTCTAAAAAAAAATAAAGTTATGTTTCTCTTTTATTAGTATTTAAAATCTTCTTTTTAAAAAAAAATTAATTGAAAATTGCGTATTGGATGTATATTTATAAATTTTGTCATCTCAGTAGGACAATCTTTTTAAAATAAAGGAAGTATTTGTATGCACTAAAAAAATAATGAAAAGTGCCACTTCAGAATATTAATATAAATTAATTATTTTGGATTAATCCATTTAATTAATTTAATTTATTTAGAAGTCATGACCCAAACGTTTACTAAGTCATGACCCAACCGACTACCAAGTTAACAGTTAAATTGACTATTAAATCGTCAGTCAAATGGACTAACAAGTCAAAGGTTCAATCAACGGCCCAAGAAGGTGAATAAGTCGCAAACCCTAGTTAGGGGATGGGGATTCTTTCCTTATAAATAAAGCATTGTTCCCTTCTACTCGGGGGTTGGAATATTCATTCACTTCGACATTTCAAGTGACAAACCTGCAAAAGTAAAACAAAAAAAAAGGATTATGTTCTTGCTTGGCATGTGCGATATAGCCTTCTTCAACTTGGTCACATAGGCAATGTTGATCTCCTTTGAGCACTTAAAGGTTAACCGATAATTAAGTTAAATTCGCATTTGGAGAATTTTCGCCTTTGAGGAAGTTCAAATTAGGAGGATTCAAGGTGAACCCACTGATATACCCAAAAGAGTCAGATATGCAAAGGTTAACTGGTAATCAAGTCAAATTTGCCTTTGGAGAACTTTCGTCTTTTAAGGCATTTCACCTTAAGAGATTTTAAGGTTAACCCGTTGATGTATCCAAAATGGTTAGACATTCAAAGGTTAATCGATATTCAAATCAAATTCGCCTTTGGAGGATTTGCGCTTTAGGAGAATTCAATGTTAACCTATTGATGTACCCAAAAGGGTCAGACATTCAAAGGTTAACCGATAATCAAGTTGAATTCGCCTTTAGAGGATTTTCGTATTTGAGGAAGTTCCCCTTAAGAGTTTTCAAGATTAATCTGTTGATGTACTAAAAAAGGTTAGATATTCAAAAGTTAACCGATAATCAAGTCAAATTCGCATTCGGAAGATTTTCGCCTTTAATGAAATGCACCTTATAAGAATTTAAGGTTAACCAGTTGATATACCCAAAAGGGTCGGACATTCAAAGGTTAGCCGATAATCAAATCAAATTCGCCTTTGAAAAAGTTCACCTTAATAGGTTTCAAAGTTAACATGTTGATGTATCCAAAAGGTTTAGACATTCAAAACTTAACCAAGCCTTTGGAGAACTCTTACCTTTCGGAATGCTCGTCTTAGAAACATTATTAATCCAAAGATTGGAATCTCGCATAATCCAAAGCGTAGGCGTGCATCCGTTTAAAAAAACAAGGAAAGCAAACGAAAAAGAGCAACACAAAACGGCAAAACACAGGAAATACAAGCGTTGTATTAGAAAAGCATGGTTGATGAGAAACACCGCTGAAATACAAGGGTTTGAGACCAAAGTGCTCCAAGGTGTTGATGCAACAAACTATTTGCAACCAGTACACCGTTCTGAGCATTGGCAGCGCTGATGTCGGCTTCGTTTGCTTGGAAATTAGCCATGGCCGCCATTCTCGTCAGCCTTCTTGTGCCATTGATGCTTGAGTCTAATGCTTCTCAATTTTCATTAGCAAAGATCAAGCGTGTGATCGTAAAAGAGGAGCCGAAAGATGTCGTCGGGAATGATTAGTGATGTCGTAAAATTCAAGGTTAATCATATGACAAAAAAAAGGATTTTTCTTCCAAATTTTTAAAAAAAATCCAAAAAAAAGGGACAGAGAAAAAAAAGGGGCTTTTTCATGCGATGGCACAAAGGAAGCCAAAGCAAAAGAAGATGATGTTTTGGGGTTGAAGACTGCTGGAGTTTCATGAAGCGAATTTGCTCCAGGGTGCCCTTGCAGTAGGTCGCACGGCGCTCGATGCCGATTGGCGTTTGCTTGGTATGTAGTCTTCGTTCTCGCTCCTACCCATATTTAAGTTCATGAGGCTGATTTAAGGCTAATGAAAGAAATGATTTTCTTTTCTTTTTCTACTATTTTATTCACCGCTAGCGTGAGGGGTTAGGTTTAACCTAGTTTTCTAATATATAAGCTCAATAATGGATGTATTCACCAAAGTGTTTTTTGCGCCCATCAATGAGTCCCGTCCAAAAATCTACAAAGATCCTCATATTAATTTACAAGTTTTGAGACTCGACCTCATCAAGCACTGCAAGAATATAGATGAGGTTGACTCTCGCGAGGTCAATTTGTAGATACTAAAAAAATAATGAAAAGTATCATATTAGAATATTAATATAAATTAATTATTTTGGATTAACCTATTTAATTAATTTAATTTATTTAGAAGTTATGACCCAAACGACTACCAAGTCATGATCCAAACGACTACTAAGTGAACGGTCAAATTGACTATTAAATTGTCAGTCAAATGGACTAACAACTCAAAGACCCAATCAACGGCCCAAGAAGGCGAATAAGTCGCCAATCCTAATTAGGGGAGGGGGATTCTTTCTTAATAAATAGAGCACTACTCTCTCCTATTCGAGGGTGGAAGATTCACAACAACTACAATCAAAGTACGTGCCGTCTCTAATCGAAGATCAAAGAAAACTCGTATTAATTGAGATCAAGCCTCTTAACTCCTCTCTCAATATCAAATTCATTGAAGTCCATTCAAAGAAAGTCAAATCAATAAACTCGATCGGGATTCAAGTCAACTAACCCTCTTTCAAGTACAAAGTGGAAATCGAATCAGAGAAATTATTTATTTGTTTACTTGTAACAAATACACAGAGATTGTACCCGTATCTTCTGAAATTTAATACAAATTAGTTTGTCCATATTTCTTGTCTTAATTTATTTTAGACGCGAAATTTGTATTTACGGTATTACTTTACTTCTATGTTAAAAGTTAGAGCAATGACAAGCAGATTAAAAAAAAAGGTTAGTAAAATGATAAAAATAACCAAGAATATAGTAGCACCAGCATTGCATAACTAAATTCTAGATGGTAGATATTGAAATACATATAGTAGTGTAATTAATAAGAAGAGTAATAAGAATTATAGAAAAATATTTGAATATCATTATTAACAAGTGAATGAACTCTTTATTGAAGTGTAAAGAATAAATTCAAACAACAAATCCCTCATACAAATTCAGTGAGTATCCAGAACATCACAAATAGAGGATTTTCAGTAAACCACAGTCTCTTTAAAACCCTAAATCATCAAGCAAAATCAGCCAAAGATGCTAAAATTTCACAATCACAAATAAATTCGAGTAAAACCCAAAATTGATAGGATTGAATCCCAGCTGCCCATCAAATAAAATTTGCAAAACGACGATTAAAAGACAAAGTTGAATTGGGGGGAAGGAGGGCTACCTGGTCACCATTATTGCCGACGAGGAAATCTCTGCCCTCTGAAGACAGAAGAAAGACGAGATCATGGCACTCACTGTTAACTGAGTTTATTGCCTCCGCCATCAATCTGAGTATTTCTTTCTTCTGAAAGCTCTTTTTGAAGAATTGATAGCGATGAAGATTGAAGTTCAATCACAGCCCAGATGCTCAGAGCATAAGTAGCAAGGGGAGAGAAAATTGCTTAGTAAGATGGATTTGGTTGATGACGAACAAAAGAGACGACTTTCATAGCTCATTAGTCAATGCAATCTTTGGAGTGGGAATTACATGCATTTTCTCACGGAGAATCTACTCAGTCACAGCTTATATCTTATTCCCACAAGTACATACACTTACAAGTTACATCAGTGTCACATATTAAAAATTATCTACAGGACAAATACATACTGAAAAAATATTTATACATGATAAGTGAAAGTACACACTTTGGAGCTCCATAATCTGAATTTTCTGATAGTTTAATCGAACATGTCGAAATGCCTTTCAATTTAGTCTCATTTAACAATATAATGAGATTTCCACAAAAAAAGCCATCAACCGATTCAAACCCATGATTCCACTTTGTATCTCCATAATCTGAATTCTCTTCCACCATCCCATACTTTTTCATATCTACAAATTAACTAAAAGGCCAAAGCGTTCTTGGTTATAAAAATACAACAGGCAATTATACGACCAAACTAAGCAATATACCAGTTCTGTTTCCTTCGATACAGCAACGCATTTTTCCTCCGGAGGCCCCATCTTTCCTTGATGTCATAAATTTCATCAAAATGCAATTGACTAGAGATCTCCTCGATTGATCTTTGAACTTCATCGTCTTTTCTTGCATCAGAAACGCCCTTAATTCGAGCAGCTTCTGCAAGGAGATCATTCATAAGCATCTCTGTTGTCTTTGTAGTGATTCCTCTCAGATACCATGAAATGGGCGGGGGTGGGACAATTGCAGGCTGTAGAAGCTGCTCCAAGCTCACCCTTGACCCAATCCTTCCTCGGCCTCTTGTACATGATTCATAGTCTGAGAATGTTTTCGGTTTGAAGGGCAAGCAGACTTTCTCGTCCACAAATACGGGTTCTACTCTCCAGCAGCCTTCAAATTTTTTCATAAATCCTGTTTTCACTTGCTTGAACTTCACCTAGGGAACATGAAACCGAAAGCGGTTATATTCTCTGTACTTCAAAAATAAGAAGCATCCTCGGCTACAAAGTCTGACGATCAGAAGTAGTAAATTGTTATATTCTTACTGTGTGATCCTCTCTGTTCTGATCTACTAGTACATGGACTGAAAGTGTTCCTGACCACCAAAGAAACCTCCAGATAGCTGCCTGTTCCAAGTCGACCAGTTGTCTAGAGCCCTCATCAACCAATACCTTCCTCGATATCACCTCCTGAAAGAGGCATTGTCCCATTTTCATTGAAGGAACAACTTTCACAGGCACAGAAATAATTAGTAAAAAAATCCCCCCTCCCCCCGTCCTGGTGAAAGACCTGTCTTATATGCACAGCAAAAACGTTTAATTCTTGTAAAAGCTGTCTTCGAGGCATCCTGTTACTCACTACTCACCTTGATGTTCTTGAAAACCCTCTTATTATCAGGGTCAGTGACAATATTGTACACAGCATCTGGTGGTAATCCCACATCAAATTTCACATGCAGGTTGCATAGAGATCCTTTTGGCACAGTAACCTGCAAGAAAGTAACTGGTTCTTTGTTGATTACTTGTTTAACCTCGTATATTCAGGTAACATAAAAAGAAAAATAAGACAGCTTATGTGAAACATCACCACAATTATTATACTTAAAGGCAAAAGATGATAAATCCCCTTTGTTATAAATTACAAGAATTAAAAATTGTAACTATGTTTACATTGACAGAACATACACTGCACTACTGCAGCATTTTCCCGCTAGATGCAGATAGTTTATTGTCCTTCAGGTTTCAGAGCGCAGATGAGTACAATTCCATAAACAGCACCAGCAGATGTTTGAAAACCAGATATCCTGAAGTTCTACGACTCCAGACAAGTTATTCACTGGTTCAGCAGTGGAGCCACACTCGATATCTGCAATTCTGATACACTTTTTCTGTTTAGATGCTCCGCAAATGTCAACACAAAGACCAGAGTTCAAATTGTGGAAATGTGTTTCCTTTGAGTACAGACCAAGGCTCCAACATGACATCTTGCTGGAAAATGTTAAAAGCAACTCCACAAACCAATTCCGCCCCAGTTCCCAGAGTTAGAATATTAAAGCTTTCAGTTTGGTTATTCATCATGCTAGTTAGAATCATAGAAAGGGGCAGGTTCTTTCATCCAAATTTACGAAGCTCCCCTTAATAATTTCTCTTGGCAAATAACTCTTAACTCTTACATCGATTTCAGGCGGCTGATCATGCCAAAAAGGGTTGTCTCTCCAAATCTGCATTTGCTTCTCCAGATTCGCCTCCCAATTAGTTGAGGACTTGTGTTCCTTCCTCACAACCGGCACTTCTGAATCCTTTCCCTCCTCAACTTTCTCAGGCCTCCTCAATCGCACCTGCCAAAATCCATGCAAGCTTTTCACAAAACCCCCCACTGACTCACATTAAATTGAATAACAAGAAATTGAAGAATTATCAACGAGCTAAATAGCAGAATAGAACGACCAACCTTGAGAAAATTTTGGAATTTCTGAGGGGCTTGTGTGAAGAACTTCGTGAACGCAGGATCAATCAGCTTATGATGCTCATTTCTATCATTGGGTTGGCTTGCTGGGCTCACCTTTTTCTCTCCCATTCTTAACTAGATTAATGAAACAAGGGTTTTCAGGAAATTTTATTTCTTAGATGAAAAATCTTATTACCAAAGCCTGCCCACATGAAGATTATTACACAGAATTATTGTTAATGAGGAAAGACTCTTAACTGGAATCCAAGGAACAAACATTATGATACCCGATCAACTCTGCTAAGAATTCAGAACAAGAAACTTTCTGTCTTTTTCATCGCTAGGGGTCAAAATATACATCTATCCGAATCACACCACTTCAGTGGATTCTTGTTGCGTTATAGTGCTAGCAAAGAGCAGCACACTGCCCATCAAAATCCCTAATCAGAAACCAAGCTTAATTGAAAACAATCCCAAATTGGGAAGTTCATGGAGGCTAAAAACCCACAAAAATTCTACCAACAATCAATCAATTTGAGCTCTGATATAAACCAGGCAAGAACAATATGATAGACCCAGATAGTGAAATTCAGAAATAAATGGCCATATTTATCAGAAAGAGAGATTAGGACAGGGAAATACAGAGTAAAAGTATGCTCATTTCACTTACTTGATGGATCTGGGTCTGTAGAATGTTCTTGGGATGGTGAATTTCGCGAATCAACGAGTCACCCCCTCACCCCTATATTCTTGGAAGTGAGAAGCAACACGTAGTAAGAGCGAGTGTTGATGGTTCCAAGAGCATGAGCAGCCCCAGTTGGTCTCCTTTGGTGGTAAATGGTGATTGGTTCACCTTACTGCCCCCTGTATTACATCATTCCCAGCGTGCCTTTGAAGGTTGGAATGCGGCCCCATAGCAACACCTGTCACGAGATAAGAGGCCAAGTAAAAGCATATCTTGCCGGGAGATGTGCTGTCGTTCTTCGTTGCGGGTCAACTTTTTATTTTTTTAATATTTTTCTTATGTTTTCTTGTTTATTTGAGTAAGTAAATAATTTTTAAATAATTTAAAAAATAGATTATGTATTATGAGGTGGATTCATAACCAATGTTTTTATTGGATGTTTAAAATTGAAGTTTCATAGGTTAGACAAGTGATAAAATATAAGTTTCAAAATTCTGAAACTTTTGCTGACGTGGTAAGTTAGAATTCTAAAAATTGAAACTCTAACTAGGAACGCTCTTCTACATGGCTATATTAGAATCTCCATACTCCAAATGCGTTTTTTTAATAAATTTCTTATTGCTGAAAATATTTGTATTATTGGGGTAGAATTATTTGAAATATTAAAGGGTAATTCAAATGCATAAAATTATATTTTATCTGTTCTGAAAGAAATAGTTATTTTTTAATAAAGGTATCAACATAAAATCATTTTTCTCTTTTATTAGCATTTAAAATGTTCTTTTTTAAAAAATAATTGAAAACAGTGTATTAAATGATGCCTATTTATAATTTTATCATCTAAATAGGACAATTTTTTTAACATAGAGGAAGTATTACTTTACTTCTATGTTAAAAGTTAGAGCAATGACAAACAGATCAAGAAAAATAATAAAAAGTTAGTACAATGATAAAAATAAACGTAATAACATTAAATTAAAAAAAATAATAAATTAAAAAACTTGATAATATAATGGCATTTCATTCAATAATTTGATGGAGGAGAGAACCTATTCATTGTTCAATGACCCACAAAAATAAATCTTATGTGTTGGCCAAAAAAAAAAGGAAAAGAAAATAGGACCTAGACCACCCTGCATTTTCTATTTTTCCTGGGCCTTGACTAGCCTACTAGAGTCTAGAGTGACCACTCAACGGCCGAAGCAACAAAGTGAAGAGAGTAGAGTTTTGGTAAGGTAGTGGATGTTTATATACCTAACAAAGTTGGAAGGAAAAGTGATCGAAAGTATAGGTTTATTAGATTTGGTGAATTTAATCATGGTAAAAGTGCAATTGAAGTACTGAATTGTGAATTTGTGAATGGGCATAAGTTGGAAGTTGCTTGGGCAAAATTCCAAAAGAGAACATCATCAAGGCCAAACAAGCAAAGGGAGGAGCCTCAAAAGAAGATGGTTTGGAAATGGATTCCGAAAAAGAAGCTCACATCATTACCTAATGAGGCACCTAAAGCATTGGAGAACAATCAACAATTGGCTTCCCCATATAAGCAAGCTCTTTTGAGTTATCCGAACAACAAGTTAGATGCCCCTCATGGTAATCTTGAGGTTGCGGGGAATGATGTTCATGAGGGTCTTTCGGATAATAGCAGGACAATTACTCAACCCTTGGATGGTGCTCATAATCGATCAATTTTTGTTGGAAAGTTCCCTTCTCAGGCACCAAGTTGCGGATCTTCTATGGAAGATGATGAGGAGATTAACAGTTCCGTGCGCCCGTTTGATAATGCCCTCGAGATGGACCTTCAATTTTACGAGAAAAGGGAGATAGCTAAACATTCAAACAAAGGTAAGAATAGTAGCAATAGGAACTCAATGTCAACTCCTGATTCACCCACCCCTACTGAAATAGCAAAAGATGTCTTAGATATTGGTAAAAGGCTTGGTATTTCTGTCGTTGGAGATGAGAACCCGACAATTAGAAAGATCACAAGAAACTTGAGAAAGAAAATAGAAAACAAAGAGCAAGTTTGAGATTCATGTGATTAGTAGGTGGTGATCTCAGATGTTATTTATGATTATGGTTAGTAGTTGTTTGAGCTTTTCTGTCTAGGATGCAACAGCTGTCTTTGTGTTAGCTTTATAGTGGCTGAATAACTGTTTTATGTTTCATTTTTCTTTTGTATGGACATAGCCCAACTAATAATCGGAAAAAAAAAAGGCGAAGCAACAACAATAAATAACGAAATCAAGAAAAGAAAAAGGTCAAAAAAAGAGGAAAAACCCTTTATCCATTATCCAACTGAAATCCATCCAATGATCTCCACGTCATTTTCTCTCTCCACCTCAGCCCCTCTCCATCGCCTCCGCGAACCACCACCTTCCCGCTTGCACCACCACCTCCACCTCCGCCGCCGCCGTATCTCTCTCTTTCCCACATCCGCCACCACTCCACAAACAACCACCACAACCCCTGGCACCGTCAAAGACCCCAAAACCGCCATCGTCATCGGCGGCGGCCTCGCCGGGCTCTCCGCCGCCACGAAGCTCTATTCCTCGGGCGTCCCATTCCTCCTCCTCGAAGCCTCTGACGGCGTCGGCGGCCGCGTCCGTACTGACTCCGTCGACGGCTTCCTCCTCGACCGGGGCTTCCAGATCTTCATCACCGCCTACCCTGAGGCCCAGAAGCTTCTCGATTATTCTTCCTTGAACCTCAAGAAATTCTACTCCGGCGCCAAAGTTTACTTCGACGGCAAGTTCTACGTCGTCGCCGATCCTGTTCGCCATTTCTGGGACGCCGTCGGAACCCTAGTTAACCCTATTGGCACCGTCGTGGACAAACTGCTGATCGGATTGACGAGAATCAGGGTTTTGCAGAAATCCGATGACGAAATCTTTTACTCCAGCGAAGTTCCGATCATTGAATTGTTGAGGAGCTCGGGATTCTCGGAATCCATCATCGATAGATTTTTCCGGCCGTTTTTCGGTGGGATTTTCTTCGATCGAGAGCTCGAGACAACGTCGAGATTGTTCGATTTCATATTCAAAAGTCTCGCTCTTGGCTATAATACTCTTCCTGAGAAGGGAATTGGTGAAATTCCAAATCAATTGGCTTTGAAATTGCCAAGTGATTCAATCAGATTGAATTCTAGGGTTATTTCAATTCAAATTGAGAAGCAAAAAAGTGCACATTGGGTGAGTGTTGAGTTGGAAAATGGAGAAGAGTTGAGGAGTGAGACCGGTGTGATTTTGGCGGTTGAGGAGCCGGAAGCAGAGAAGCTATTGGCGGGAACTTTGTTCGTTAGTGATAAACGGGTCAAAAAACCGGGTGGAAGCACTGTTTGCCTGTATTTCTCTGCGGACAAGGCTCAAATTCCCTCCTCAGACCCGGTCTTGTACCTAAACGGGTCGGGCAAGGGGATAATAAACAACATGTTTTTCGCCACCACCGTGGCTCCATCATATGGGCCAACCGGTGAGGCTCTGGTTTCTGTTTCATTGATCGGGTTGTTTAATGACGTGTCAGACGATGATTTGGTAGCCCAGGTGGTCCATGAGCTTTCGGAGTGGTTCGGTGAGTCCATGGTCGGATTGTGGAAGCACTTGAGGACGTATAGGATAGGGTTTGCTCAACCGGACCAAAGCCCGCCCACGGACTTGATGAAAAACCCGAGGCTCGGATCCGGGTTATACTTGTGTGGGGATTATCAAACAAGTGCTACATTTGATGGGGCATTGGTTTCGGGTAGGAGGGCTGTTGAAGCATTGCTTCAAGATAGTAGAGTTCCTAAGGCTATAAATTGATTCATTTTGTTTCTCTTCTGTTTCTCTGTCACTTATATCCCTGTAATTTATTTTTGTGACAAAAGCTTGGTTTTTACAAACAAGATTATTGTGACAAAAGCGTAACGGTTGTCATATCGTTACATTAGCCCATGAAAATCTCATCCGTGAGGCAGCAAAAGTCACAAAACAGAAGACCACAGCAATAGTGCATAAATAAAACATACACAATTATTTGCTACACTAGACACACAATGATCCATGATTATTTGCTAGATCACACAACGTTGCTCACAACACCAGCATATAGAACACAAGCATTCTAGGGCTGACGACGACACACACCTCCTTCACAAATAAAGCCCCCTCCAGTCTTAACTTTGCTGTCATCACCTGCTTTTTCTGGATCTTTCAAGGCACATTCTGGATGGACACCAAACTCACAAGCGTCGCAGTAAAACGACCACCCCTGCCCTGGGTTCTCACATCCATCACAAACGTAATCTCCCCGCTGCACCTTTACAAGCTCATGGTCATGGAGCTCCAGTTTCAGCTTCTCAGGCCACCCCTGCGACATTTTCTCAAGTTTCTCTTTCAAATTCAGGATGTGTTCTTCAGTGAACGGAAATGCATCTGCTCCATAAGATTCTATCAATTGTCTGGCTTTCGTTGTCACTGTCTTGCCATCAGGTGCGATAGCTACAAGACACGGGATCCCCCTCACTCTAAACCTGCGAGTCAAGAAAGCCTTCCTTGTGTCCCCAAGTGGGATGGCTAGCCAAGGCATGCTTGAATAGTACTTGTCAAATGAAGGTTGATCACGATCACTGGAGACAAATATGACCTCAAATGCATTCTCCTTGGCCTTGATTTGATCATATGTTTGGACCAGTTTTGGTGTAAAGTCACGGCAAGGAGGGCACCAATGAGCCGAGAAGTAAATGAGCACATGCTTTCCAGTGAGCTGAGACACAGGCACCTAAGATCAAAAGGAGAGTGACATTATCAGTTCTACTTTCTCAACAGATAAAATGTGTTCAATGCTATCGTTTATGTAGCCTTCGTAAAGGGGTCATTTGGACTGGTTTAATTTTTAATGGGATTCGACCTTCAGGGTCAAGTTCAGAGTAACAGTCTAATGCCCTCTCATCCAATAAGCATGTCCAGAAAGATGTAACTACTATTGATCACAGAAATTCCTGGGCAGGTTGGGTCAGGCAAATAGGGATGAATGGCAAGTCAGATTGCCTATTTCAGATATAGATCCAATCCGGATTCAGCTTATTCAGGTTGGGTAGTTTGGCTATAAGTCAGTACAAGGTCTAGGGTAAAGTGGGCAGGAAGACTCATTACCTGAGAACCGCTTTTGTCAATAACATAGTCTTTTTCCCCTGAAACCAGAAGCGACTCGAGTGTTTGTGATTCTATCAATTGATTGATTCTTTCAGGTGTAAATGGATATGCCTCCTTGCCATATTCCATAACCATTTCCACCCCTTGATTGGTCAAGACTTTCCCAGCACCGTCAAAGATTATGAGATGAGGGATTCCCCTCACACCAAACTTTTCTTTGACACTCTTAATTGAGGCAGAGTCGTGAAATGGAATGGCAAGCCACGGCATTTTGGAGAAGTAGCCGTTGAATGCCTCTTCTTCCTTATCTGACGGAATTAAGACAACTTCAAAGTCCCCTTTCGGACAAAGATCCTCATAGACTTCAACCAAACTTGGGGTGAAACCACGGCAAGGAGGGCACCATGAGGCAGAGAAAAATAATCCCACAATTTTCCCACTCAAATCTTTGATTTTGACCTGCAATCATAATCAAAAGAGTTTTATTTGCTTGAAACCTCAGCAACCAATATTCAGCTCATAAGGCACATGCAGGTACACAGAATGCATGCAAACTTGGACAGTTTCATGATTGAATTCTCAATGTTTCGTCTACTACATTGAAGAAACACAAATTGAACCATGAAAAAAAAAAAAACAAAAACCAGACCAACACATCAGAAAACTTCCAAAATAGACCTAGTTGAATCAGAGGAACAGATCCACCACAGCGGAATCCAGACATCGACTTTCCTAATAGATCATTCACACAAATCCCTAACACTTGTGTTACTCAAGTAATTCATTATTTCAGTGGGTATCAGGTTGGTACTAATAGAAGCACTAGAAACCTAGAACTCACAACTATGCCATTTTCCCCTCTTTTTGACAAACAGCTTCATCTGGTATTTATTCATCAAACCAACTACAGGCAATCCCATAACAAATTTCCAAAGCTGAATTACTCTATATGACTTTATCAATAAGATTCACCTTATCCATTCACTAGCTTGATTTAGAAGCTTGATTGGATTGCATCAATGAATCTAAATCAGTTTACGAGCCTAACTAATGAATGATTCAATTTGAATTTCACTGATAAAAGAAGGATCTCAGTTTGCTTGGCAGGGAAAAAAGTGCAAAACAAAGTACTAGTCTATATCCTACAATACAGTCAACAATCCCTGCAACCTCAATAAATCATAAAGCATGGAATACCCAAATCAAATTTACTAGAATCGGAAGTAAGAATTTTCCAAAAGTCAAACAACAGAACCCTCATAGAAATTCAGTGAGTATCCAGAACAATCACAAATAGAATATTTACAGTAAACCACAGTCTCTTTAAAACCCTAAATCATCAAGCAAAATCAGCCAAAGATGCTAAAATTTCACAATCACAAATAAATTCGAGTAAAACCCAAAATTGATATGATTAAATCCCAGCTGCCCATCAAATAAAATTTGCAAAACGACGACTAAAAGACAAAATTGAATTGGGGGTAACGAGGGCTACCTGGTCACCGTTGTTGCCAACGAGGAAATCTCTGCCCTCTGAAGACAGAAGAGAGATGAGATCATGGCACTCACTGTTAACTGAGTTTATTGCCTCCGCCATTAATCTGAGTATTTCTTCCTTCTGAAAGCTCTTTTTGAAGAATTGATGGCGATGAAGATTGAAGTTCGATCACAGCCCAGAAGCTCAAAGTATAAGTAGCAAGGGGAGAGAAAATTGCTTAGCAAGACGGATTTGGCTGATCACGAATAAAAGACTAAAAAGAGACGACTTTCATAGCTCATTAGTCAATGCAATTTTCAAAGTGGGAGTTACATGCATTTTTTCACAGAGAGTCTGCTTAGTCAAAGCTTATATCATACTCTTATAAGTATGTATATTTAAAAGTTAAGTCAGTATCACATAATAAAAATTATCTATAAAACAAATACATATTAAAAAAAATATATATACATAATAAGTTGAGGTACACACTCTTAGGTGTAATCTATCTTTTGCTGGTCCCCGAGCAAAACAAAATAAAAACTAACTTAAGGACCTAACTCACTTTAGTAGGAATCACGGTTGCATTTAACATATGCAACAAGCCCTTTAAACCCCTTAGTTCCCCCAAGTGAACGAGTAAGGTCCCGTGAGAGTTTACAGAAGATATACCCACAAAATCTTTGAAAAAGAAAAAGCAAAAGGGAAAAAGGAAGAGAGAAATACGAACCGAAAAACAAAAAGGATTTACAAACAAAAACACAAAAATATATACAAGGGAGAAGTTTCATACATTCTGACCAGTCAAATCACCCATGCTACAAAGGCAGCAACATGCATATAAAGATAATGTACACATCAAGAGTCTCGATCCCCATGACAACATCAACGCACCAACTGTTCACCCCACTGTTCATCAAAACTGTGAATCCATCCTTGTACTTAGTGTGCTAGTGTATCATCATCTTAGGACTCGGGCTTATTAGGACCAAACAATCCCATGCGACCGACACGAACTACATTATTGGCTTATTAGTATGAAAAGAAGGCTTTTCCAGTAGCAGTATTGTCTCAAAGGGTAGCACCCAGTAGCACATGCCTCAAAGGATGTCTGTCAAGTGTTCCTAGTGGTAGTATCGCCTCAAAGGGTAGCACCCAGTAGCACATGTCTCAAAGGGATACTTGTCATTTCAAACTAAAGGTGGTTTCCACTTTTTCTCTTTTTTTTTTGGGTGCGAATAGAAAGTGAAAACCAACCAAGAACAAGAGTAGTAGTGTACAAAAACAAGTGGGAGAGCTGATCATAGAAAACTAGGACCCTAAGATAATGATGGTGGTATAAATAAGGACTTGATTGCACATGTATAATGAACTACTGGGGTTAGAATTGGGGCTTGGAATAACTCATTTAGGACAAAGAACTATCATGCACAACATAGTTATATACAAGCCGATAGCTAAAGTACAAGCGGTCAAAGCCGATCAAAATAGTACATAACTCCCCCAAAACAAGGTGGTATAGAGACTACTCCTCCCCCACACCTAAATCTCACAATGTCCTCATTGGGAGCTGAAAGTGATCACCAACCACAAAATACACAAAAGCAAAGAAAACAAAATCACACACGAACACTAAACCGACACATATATACACATGCTAAAACACTCCCCCAAACACAATCTCACCCTATCAACAACAAGATCACACATATATACAAAACTAATCGCCAAAAACAAAGATATACCAATCCATCAACACCACCAATCATAACACACAAATATCCACAAAAACACAAAAAATGGTGATCATAGCCATCAATGGCTCAACAACATTCCAAATTTCAACTCAAGATGATCACCAACCAAAACACAATCCTAATATCCACAACTAAACAAAAACAAAAAGAGAGAAAATAAAATAAATCAAAGAAAAATAAAAAGAAGGGGGAAGAGTGATAATGAGTATACCAGGTCGGGTACTGAATGTACCCGAACTACACCTCACTAGGACGAGGTTGGGGAAGCGCGAGGAGCATCAGCCACTCCTCGGCGGCGTTCAGGACGTGCATCGCCAACTCAGATGTCGTCAATGCTCGCAGAAGTTTATCAAACACCTGAGCCTGCAACTTAGATGAGTGTAAGTAAGAGCACCCAAGCATAAATATAGGAGTGATAGTAAGTGCTCTTCTAAATTCATCAAATGCCTTAGAAAAATCCGTAGAATGATTGAATGCAATAGGGAAGATGATTTTTCCAGGCATGTCCTCTAGGTATAGACTATAAGGGTCAAGGGAGGGGTCATACCCTCTAAAAGCATCTAGGGATTCAAAATAGTCAACCACATTCCCCTTGAGCACCGCAAGAGAGTCATTCGGTAAGAGATCACACTACTGAGGGGAGGGGGAGGGTAGTGAACATGAAGAAGCAGGAGAAATATCAAGGGGGTTGAGGGATACATGGTCAGTAAGATCAAGACTAGATGAAACTGCAGCTACAGCATCCACACAGGACCCCCCCTCGAGAATCTCGTCGAGATCATGCACCTTACTAAAAGTATTGTCTGACTCAAGGCATAAATCATCCCCATCAATACTAGCATCAACACAAAATATCTCACCTACCTCGAACTCCGTCGACTGAACTAAAGGGAAAGGTGGATCAAGATAGGTCATAGCGTTGTCCTTAAGAGTGCTAGGTAGGGATGGAGCAATAAGAGGTAAAGTAGGCAAGGGAGGGTCAGATACTTTCTCTAGTCCGGACTCTAGAGCAAGAGAAGACGCACCATCATCACATAATTTAACATCAAGTTCAGAAAAATTAATCCTAAGGTTAGTCTTATGTGATAGGTCATACTCCCGCATACGATTAGCAAACTTAACTTGTTGCTCATTCATTGCCTCTATCATACTAGAAATTCTAGCAAAGCCATCAGTAGAAATATGATAGGGGCAAGAAACACTATCATGGTCAGAACAATGGCAGATCTCACACGCAAGAGGTGTATACTTAGGAACGCAGGGGGATGGGGTGGATGAAGTAAATTGACTAGTCTCAAATTCATAAATATCCCTAGCCAACCACTCAAGTAATTCCCAAGCTTCATCAACATTTCGAGCACAGAAATCCTAATGCTCCAAAAGAGCACGGGTCTTACAAGTCACACCCTCATATACCATGTTCAAAATTTCTCACTTCTCTAAGCAATAACCACAATGAGCAAGGAAATCATGTAATCTATCGTAATATTTCCAAAATAATTCATGCTCATACTGAGGGAAGTGAAAAATTTTAATTTTTTTTTTTTGGATTTTCTAAATGCCTAGCCTCAAATGCTCAAGTAAACCACAATATTGAAAAACGCCAAGTCCCAGCAACAGCGCTAAAAACTTGTTAAGGAAAAACAAACAGTTTTAATATTTATAAATCCCAAGTGCAAAGTGTATCGTTGAGTACTTGGGGTGTCGTCCGCAGAGAGTTGTGTTTCCAACTACCAAGGCTAACTAAAGTGTCTCGAGTTAGGCGAAATCAAAGGAAAACAAGGGTAAACTAAACTACGCTAACAAACATAGAAAAAGCGACTTGGAGTTGTGATTTGACCAATGAATGAACCAACTAATCGAGACAAGTCTTAACCTACCTAAACTACATCATGAACTAGAGATGATCGGTTGCACCATCAAAGACCACCCAAGCCCTCTCTCAAGGGTCATGAGTTAGTCTAATTAGCTTGACCACCTATTTTCATGGGGTTGACCAAATTAGACCACAAAACTAGCAACGCCAGACCTAGCTCGATTCGGATACTATTTTCATGTCCCAAACTCGGCTATTCTCTCTCCCACACTAGCTAATTGACCTCACCTCTCAGCATAAGTCAATCGTCCAAAAATATGGATGAAAGCTCTCTCAAGCATTTCATCGAACACTTGGCGGGCGTGAAGGAAAACTCTAAGTTCTAGGCATAGAATGAGTATGGTTAGGCCAAATACAAGACTAATTAGCCATCAAGAGGCTAATCACAATCCAAGCCAACACAATCTACCAACTAAGCATCAACAAAACACAAAGACCCAATTTCAAACCTAAACTAACAAATAAGAAAGCAAGCATGAACAAGAGAGGGAGAAGAATGAAAACCAATCTAATCCAATCAATCTAATAAGCATAAAAGAACAATCAAAACTAAACATCTAAACTAAACAAATCGAATTCAAGAATTAAACTAACACAAATTAAAACAAGAACAAAAGCGTGAAATAAAGAGAGAGAGAGAAAGAGAAACTTATGCTTGATTCAATTGATGAACTTGAAATCCAAAGTTTCGAATCAAAACACAATCTAAAAACATCCTAATCTAATCCTCCTATTGAGGTTTTTATTGGTTAAAACATAAACTAAAACTAGCCTAAAATCGCCAGAGAGAAGTCCAAGCGACCACTGAGCGACCCCCCGCAAAAACGCCTGAAGAGGCCTTTAAATAAAAAATCGCGAAACCGGACGACGGGCCCGGGGGCACGATCGTGCCATGTGGCACGGCCCCACCATGCCATTCCTCTGGCACGATGGTTCGGTCCCCAGTTCGTCCTTTTTTGCCGGTTTTTGCTGTTTTTCTTCGCTTTATCCCGTCTTCGCTCCTTTTCGCGGCGTTTGCTTGATTTGCTATTATTTCCTACAAAATATACATAAAACAAGTAAAAATCCTAAAGATTAAGTTATTATACGAGCTAAAAGTGGGTGAAAAAGGTACGTAAAATAGGACAATTTATCGCCTATCACATATTCGCCTCTCGGAAGATGTGATTGATAGTGAAATGAAATCCTTGGTTCAACCATGCGCGAACGTCTTCAATAATATTGGATATTTGCCATAGGATGTGGATGTTGCCTCGTAGTGCTTGAATCACAAACTATATTGTATGTTTATTGAGTTCATGCTTTTCATATTGTTGAATATTTTGACATTTTAGTTCATTTTTTTGTCCATTAACCTCATGGAACTGGTCTTTATAATTGAAAATACGTTGAGATCTCATCATTTTTAGATGCTCGAATCCCAAAAGAATGCCAACCCTTGACAATGTTCTAATGATTTGGATAAGCTCTTACACGGTGTTTAGAAATGAAAATCTCTAGCAAAGTGAGGTTTAGCATATTTAAGATTTAGCAAATAATAATCAAATACAAATTGTTTGTACATTAGACTAGGGTTCAAAAGAGTTCAAAAAATCACGCATTTGAATTAGCGCATTTTGCTTTTTATTGTTTTCTTGAAATTACATATACTAGGAAAAGGCTGAATTATCCACTCTTAAGTCACGGTGAAGAATTACTCAAGGAGTCCTACTAAATTGGATTCAAGTTGAATTATGCCTTCAAACATTCTTGGATTGGGCAATTTTTTTCCTTTTTTTTTTCCAGGGGAGAGGGCTACTCAAAGGATTAACGGGTTTAGTGTGTATTTACATTTAAAGACCTTTTGAGATAAAATGTTTATTCAGCATTTGACTATCAGCTCTAGACTTGTGATCTTTTAAATAAAAGTTTATTCCACATCACTTGAATTAAAGTTCGTCCGGGTGACATAAAGAGAGAAACAAACAAGTAGAATCATGCTAGAATGTGATTCCAATGAATTCTTACCAAGTTATTATTGCTACTTACAATTATATTTCTTCAATGCTCCTCACAACTATTGTTGCAAACTTGTCAACACATATTTATCAAACAAATAGAGTTCTTCATGGTAAGTTAAAGCTAACATCATAAGCCTTGTCGCCATTAAGCCTAAACACCCCAAAATGCTTCTCATATTCATCTCCATTCTTGCCATTCTCATCAAACAAATCAAACAAGAAAACCTCCACTTCAACCCCTGGCCTCCTTGGAGTCCCTATATTCCCCAATGCCCTACTCACAACATTTCCATTATAAGCACTAGCATTCTCCATCCCGGCCGCCTCGCCCCCGGCTGTTGGCCACCCAGTCTCCGACACCATGAGCCGGAGCCCACCAAACCCCTCCTTCTCCATCGCCGCCACGAACGAGTCCAACGTGGCATCAAACAAATTATCATAAATCAAACCATCATCAAATGTCACATTGGGGGTCCTAAACAGGACATAGTCCAACTCAATGTCCTTCTTGTTGTTTATGTAACTAAAAAAAGGGTACACATTCACCATGAATGGAGAATCTGTGTCTTGTAAGAATTGCAATAAGGGAACCATTTCTTGTCGGATATCCGAACTAAATGATCCGTTTGAAGGGGGGTACGGGCCACTAAGAACCGAGGCGGCATGAGGGGTTGAAATCTTGATGAGTTGATCAAGGTTCATGGATCTCAATGCTTGGTGAAAATTGAGAATTGAGGGGACTACAAAGGGGGTGAAATAAGGGTCTTTTGCGAACACTTCGTTCCCAACGGCTAGATATTTGATTTGGGTAGGTGGGATGTGGGAAAAGATGTTAGCTTGAAGCCATTGGAGACAGAAATCAATGGAGGCATTAGCTAAAGCAGGAAGGATCTCATTCGGGACACCAACCATTAGGTCAATTCCGGAGCCCGAAAAGGATCTCAGGACATCCGGGTCGGGCGTGAAGATACGAACCATGGGTATTGCATTTGATTGGAGGAGAGAGACTACGGTTGCTGGCGGTGGGAGGTTGTCTGCCACCCTTCCGTAGCAGATTCCGACTGGAGCTCCATCTGCTGAAAAAACAGGGGAGATGGGAGGGTTAGAAACAGAAAATATCATCATTATCCGCAAGAAATTAATTTGTTCATTCAAATGTCCTTTTTTTGGGCTTTCATTCTTAGTAATTTTTTAATTAGATATTACTCCAAAATGAGAAACATTTCACTTGATTCAAATTATTAAGGATGAGCACGAGATTAAGCTGGGTTTAGAAACAGGGGATGGTACGCCGCTGTCTGTTTCAAGTTTCAGCCTTATCATAGAGATGGGAAGATTTGAACTATCACTAAATGAGCTTTAAAATTGAATACCCAGAAGTTTTTCACAATTAAATCACAGTATTGATGAACTTTAACGGCCAATTCGAAGCTTAAGTAGTATTATATGGACCTGTTGAAGACGAGAAGAACAGGAGTAAACAGAGGAGCAGAAACAGAGTGAACCGAATTCCCATTTTAGGGTAGCCTCAAAAGGAAAGGAGTGGAATTTGAATGATGAGGAGAGAGAAAATAGGGGAAGAATCAGCTTCAAGAGTATCAAAAAGGAGGGATATTTTTTGGGTTTGTCTAATTGTCTGTGGTACGAAACAGTTGATCAATGCTCTTTTGTTTCTTGAGATCTGTTCCCACAAATTTAGCCGTTATGATTTCACTTTCACTTTGACAGAAGCTGCAGTCGATGTTGAAGATGGTGAACTTCTTTTTACCAACCTATGGTAGGGATAATCTTTTGCATTGGGTGTAGGAATTGGTCAACAATTTTTGACAAGAAAGAGATTTCCACCTAGATTTCATACCTTTATCTCTTATTTTTATGAATGACTGTTTTTTTGCCTAATAATATTTGTATTCTAATCGGGTGTAAGTATTTAATATAGCAGTCTTATTTTTAAATTGTAAAATTATAAAAAGACTGATTTTAATTGATTTAAGATTTAATACCGTAAACTACCTACTACTTTACAGAAATGAAATTGACGAGGTTTAGAGAAACATTTTGCACGAAGACTGACTTTTCTAATCAAAATCTTGAGAATCAACCAATTTGAACCTTCTACTAGACCAACTCAATAGCTACCCCATCGTCTTGATCTTTTGGGAGTGAGTTTATTAGTGGGATATCACGTATGGTCCCTATGAGTAAGACACATGAATGAGTTGAGTTAATTGAACTCTTAATTGAACTCTTAGAAATTTTGCTTGTCTTTTAGGATATTGAGAAGTTGATGAGTCGTCTAAAGAAATTAATAATATTCTAACGGGTAATTAACATATAAGTGTAGGACTATTTTAAATGTCAATATATCAACTTTTGGTTGAGTGCATATAAATAATAAAAAAAATTCAAATGATGTCCACAAATATATATTGGCTAAATTGAAAAGGTGATAATTTGATTAGAAGGTCGAAGGTGCAAATGAGATGGAACCCATTTAAGTGAATGATTGGTGATGACCTACATGTACCCATTAAAGAAAAATAAGACTGAGGTGGGAATGTGGGATAGCATGTGAAGGCTCACCACTACTTTAGTAAATGACAATATATATGTGTGTGTGTATATATATATATATGTGTGTGTGTGTGTGTGTGTGTGAATGATCGGTCACTAACTTGCAAAAATATAAAACACTGAACATTGATAATATTGATAACTATTTCTAACACAATTGGCAGATTATCATCTCTTGGCCAGGGATAAAACCAGCATATGTATGAATAGATAAATTAAACATTGTATGATAAATTGCATAACACAGCATAAATCAAAGTTGGAAAACACCAAGCGAATATGCTAGTTAAAGAGAAGCTTCAAGTTCAACTACTAGCAAGTTCCCTTAACAAAAATTCGCATGGTGTCTCAATTTTTGGAGCCCTAGAAATTGAAAGACCAATAGTTTTCATCCAACTGTAAGGTATATATTTGTTGTGAAACTCAAACAACTTCCAACCACTCTTTTTCTTTCTAGTAAAGTCTTTAAAGTAGGGATGACAATGGAGCGGGTATGGGACTGGTTAAGCCGTACTCTTATCCACACCTGTTTTCGAAAATTGTATTTATATCCACACCCGTACCCATAGGGTATTAACAAATAAAACCCATCTCATACCTATCGGGTTTTATGGGTTTACGGATTTTATTCGGGTTCACATAGAGAATGAAAATTAATATTCATATGAAACTCATATCCAAGTACGATATATGTTTTTGTCATTATACGATTGCAAAATTGTGATATTTTGGGAATGTATTATTTAGAAATGTGAAATCAAATACATTAATGACTATTTTTTTTTTGTTAGAATGGTTTAGATTGACTTGAGCCGAAAAAATATTAATCGAAAATAATTTTTTTATCTTATTATAAAAACGGGTACGAGTAAAATACAGATATGGGGCGAGTGAGCGCTATACCCATACTTGTACCTATCCCCACACCCGTTTTTCAATATGTGTCCATACTCATTTAAAATTTATTTTCACCACCCATTTAGGTTTTAAATGGGGTGGATTTTGTGAATTTTAAATAGATACAGGTTTCATTGACATCCTTACTTTAAAGATACTTACTCAACCCTTAATTCAAGCATTAGGGTAAGGAGCAATTGTACTTTTCTTCCGTTTCTTTCCTATACCATGCTCCCAGAAGACATCTTGATTTAATGGCGCCATTATCACTTGTTCAACATCATCGAGGTTCAAATTCTAGTGGCCTCTAATTACCCCATTTATCAATTGTCATAATCAGAATTCACAATCTTTATAGAGGTTATAGATTTATAGAAATAGAGTCAATTACTATATACGAACGTAGACCTTAAGGCTTTGTTTGAACCTTGAAAAATTTGATGCAAAGAAAAAAATTTGGGAAAATTACTTTTTTTCTTATGTTTAGTTTAGAGAAAATCGCTAAGAAAAAAAATATGGACGAAAGTTATGTGGAAAAATTATTAGAAACAAGTGATAAAACTTTCCTCATAAAATTGTAAGGAAAGTTTGAGGAAAATTCTCAACCTCCTCCAACCTCACATTGCTTAGATGATATCAACATGATTCAAGTAGTTCAGCAACATTCAAATTTCTCATCTAAATTCTTATATTTTTTCCTCAATCCAAACAAGAGAAAAAAACTTATTTTCTTCCTAATTTTTTTTCCTCCATATTTTTTTTCCTTCAACTTTTCTTTCCATCAAATTTTCTAAGGATCAAACGGAGCCTAAAAGAATGCAAAAAATATAGGGTAAAACGAGTAAAGATAATCCCAACGTTGGATTAATACTAATGCAGAGGAGCCTGGATTCCTTACCCATAATTGCAGCATCTGACAGTAATGATTAAGCGATCAATTACTACTAATCACGTAGTTAATTTCATGCTAAGGTAAACAAGAAAGCTCCCACATTATCTGTCAGAATCATTCTTCAGAACAAAAAGCAAGCAAAGAATAAAGATGATCATGTTGTTCCTGTTCGGCGTGTGTAGTGTCCCCGTTTGCAAGGCAAAAAAGCATCTCTCTCCTGTGGAAATTCTGTCAGTCATCCATTGCTTAGATTTTGTTTCCCCACACCCAAATTTCACTCCCTTCTTTCTACTATTTTGTATAAACATATACACTCTAATTACGTACATTAACATATTGTTATGACCTTCTCGACGCCTTCCTCCCCACAAAAGAAATGCCGAGAAGGAGCTGAGTTATTAAGATATCAAAAAAAAAAGTCAGAATCGATTTTGAACTCGGAGTTACGACATTAAACTTTAAAGAAAATTAATTTGAACCTCGTCACAAAGAATTTCAGTCTAATATGATGTTATTCACATTATAATTCAAATCGAGCGTGGATTAAACATAAAAATGATGAAGCTCCCTACATTTTCAATTGTACTAAGTAAATTGTGAAGATGAGCTACTAGGCCCTACCACTGGCTAGCTAGGAGCTAAGACCTTAATGATGCTCAAAATCACCATTAATTATGATCCAAAATCTCCATTAGGAGCACTAATTCTAAAAAATGTAAAGTTGAACAGCAATTAGTGTGGAAGATCACTTTCTTGGGGCACTTATAATGTGGATTGAGTAAAGAAAGGCCAAAACAATGCTTTCTCTTCATACAAAGCAGAAAAAATAAAGGAAAATAGGGTTAAGTTTCCCCTCTATTCCGCAGCAAAGAACCATAAAAGAATCACCTTTAGTTCCCTTTATTTTTCTTTATTAAAGAACACAAAAGCAAACCCCCGTCGCTTAGGCTCCTCCTTTTTGAATTCATTCAAACAACCTCCCCCCCCCCCCCCCCTCTCTTATTCTACATAAACCATAACTTGCTAAGAGTGACTTTATTGTTCTCCCTTTAGTCATTCTTACACTGTTTCCCCATTCTCCTTAAGTTCTTTCCTTTGTTTGCACTCAAAAGAAGAGGAGATTTGATACATCTAATAGCCCATTACACTCTCTTCTTACCAGCAAACTCGAAAAATCCGATCTCAAGTTACATTGGACTAACTAAAATGTCAGCCTCATTTCAGGCCTTTCCGCAACTAGGACCACCTCCGCCAGGAATGGTGGTCTACCCTGCAACAATGACAACAACAACAACAACAAGCAACGAGGATAACTCCTCGCAAGCAAGTGGCTCATTTGGGATGGTGTTTGTAGTCCTAGCAATCATAGTTGTGGTCTCAGCTGTTGCTTGTG
>JACYFF010003369.1:91687853-91708726 GCA_017589665.1 Selenicereus undatus | reverse complement strand
TATATATGTATGTGTGTATGTATATATATGTGTGTGTGTGTGTGTGTATCTATGTGTATGTGTGCGTTCGTGTGTGTATGTGTGTGTGTGTGTGTGTGTGTGTAGAGAGAGAGAGAGATAGATGCATATATATACATATATATATATACACACACACAGGTGGGTGGGTGTGTAGTCATTCTCTTGAGTGCAATCCTTGTTTTGTACCCAAGGCATTCTGGTAAAGCTCAGTGGCTCCTTTCACAAAAACCACACTCCTAAACAATAATGAAACCAAATTAATCCACCCAATCATGTACTAAGCCACAAAGCTCAAATTTTCTTTTAGAGCGATTAGATGTAAGCAATCTTATAAAAGAGTTGACTTACGAATTGAAAAAATCCGCTCTTTGCGACAAGACATCATAGAGATAAATGATACCTTGTTATGGGTGTCAATTACTCAACTAATAAAGCTTCTAAGAATTGTTATCAGAGATCTAGATTCAAATATTACCTACATCGACTTTACGCCTTATTTGCACCAAACCAAAAAAAGAAAAGATAAATGGGGCCTCTTCACCTGATTCAATTGGGGTTATGGAGGCTCGAATTCTTAACATATTTCAATATCATAGTGGTTACAGTCTTATGGAGAGCACTAGGTTTTTTTTTCTTTTTTTTTAATGAGAATCCAAAAAGGGTGTGAAATTTAACATATGATGTGTACTAAAAAGTTACAAGGACATAGAATGAATATGGCTAACATCAACAAGCTGTGGCCTAAGCACTAAATTTCAAGAATGGATCCTCTTGCTTCATAAATATGAAACGTCTCATTCCCACATCCTACCCGACCTCGAAACAAGTTAACTTAATTTGGGCCACGTGCCGGAATTAACTAATGTGAATTAAACCCGACCCAAACTTTTTCTTTCATCCATAATTATTTTTCTTTGTAAACAAGGTTATCAGACCAAACCGAATTAGTAAATGACCGGACCTTAAAACTGAATTAAGGGTCTGTTATATTTCTAGAATGAGTTAAACCATATGTAAGCCTAAGGCTTTGTTATATATATTTTAAAATGCATTTCGGATCTTCCCTTAGGACACAAAAATTATGTCTTTGTGATATAATAATTCATGCATTATCAAGTGAACATGGTGAAAGGAAAAAAGATTAGGCTGGAGACATGCGTAGAACCACTATAACATTTTACGGTTTGTACAACTACAGTACATCTTGTAGTTAATCACAGAGTCTCTCACAAGGTTAATTTCGTAAAAGTATCTTCCGTTTGGACAGTGCGGATACAATATCCAATCAATCTAATTCAATTATTGATATTTGATGTCATAATCATTAGGTGACATAGTATAAACATGTCGGGAGAGGAACAGATGGAGTTGTGGCGCTAAGAGCAAATATAATGGTGAGCTAATTTTTTGACTCATCGGTGATGATCTATCACTGTCACATCAATTATCTTTCTAATTTTTTACCTCACAATCATCACTCTCTCCAATAAAAGCTCTCCAATAAAAGCTCACCACTTTGTCTCATCAAATAAAATAATAGCTATAAATTCTATATTTAACTATAAAATAATACCTATAAATCCACTTCATAATATACAACTTTATTTTTAGAATTAAAAAAAGAAAAACTAACAAAAAATATTTTAAAAAATAAAACAAACCTCATGAGTTACCTCAACAAGTCTATACTTCCCGTGAGACACGAGGCATGAAGCCATCGTTGGAGTTGTTCCCTCGCCTCACCACACTCTCTCTCCTTCTTTTCCTCATCACAAGCCCAACCAGTGCATTTGCTCTAATAGTGTCTTGAATGGTTGTTATTTAATTTGAAAATTTAAAGGAAAATTTTATTTGTGTTATAAAAACTTGCAATTAATATTATTGAATTTGAATAAATCATAAATGCTACAGCATTATTTAAAATTTTTAATCTGTCGTTAATAGAGAGATAATATAATACCTACTGCAAATAAATTATTTAGCTACTATTGACTGTAAAATCTTTAGAACTCGATCTCCCTTACCAAACAAATAAATTAAAAGAAAAAACACTACATGAGAGATGAGACTACAAATCAAGCCATGAATTCAATGGGGATGGTTGGTAACTGAGCAACTTTACTTTGGATTCAAGTCAAAGATTTCCAGATTAATACGAAAGCTTGAGATGATTAATCAAAGGTAGAAAGTAGGAATGTCAGTTGAGTCAACAAATTATATTTTATTGGTCAAATGAAGCTCCTGGACTGGTCAATGGCGACAGTCTGCTGTTTTTGATCGGTCAGTGCTTTGGAATTGAACATGACCGTTGATCAAATTTTAGGAAATTCCTTTATTCTTATATATATATTCTATGTGGGACTTTTAATCCCACCAAAACCTATGTTAGATATATATATTTTTTGTACATGGTAAGCAATACAATAATTAGATAACTCATCTCAAGAGTTCTACCTATACTGTTCTCGATGAGGATTGAAAGAAAAGACAAATAAGGAATATACACCCACAAAATGGAGGAAGAAATAGAAAGACCAAACTTAGCTAACCAATCGGCTACCCGATTTTCCTCTCCGAAAATATGTTGAATATAAATTTGTCTACAGAAACTGATAAAGATTTTGGTATCTTCAACTAGTGTTTGAACCTCCCAAGGAATTCGAGCTTCTCCCTTTAAAGCTTTGATAAGAGCTTGATTATTGCCTTCAAGAATAATTGATTGATATCCTGATTGAACTGTTGTATGTACCCCATTATGCATTGTTATTGCTTCCGCTACTAGGATTGAGGCTGCTCCAAGATTTGTAGTTTCAACTTGAAGAAATCTTCCATCTCAACTTCTGATAACGAAACATCCCACTGATAAAGAAGAAGATTTAGATCCATCAAAGTTGATTTTGATGAATCCATCTAGTGGTTTAGCCCAACTGATGAGGAATATGGTCTTGGAACTCGAATGAAAATGATGATGAAGTGGAGATGTTGCATCCAGATCTAGTCTTTTTCTGACCGTCCATTCTGCCCAATTTCTTTTAGCACGAGTAATTGTACGTAAAGAATTATAAATTTTATTTTTGAACACCACACCATTGCGATTCTTCCAAATGCTCCAAATAAGAGAGATAATGTAATGGACCTGGTAAGGACTGGCCTGGCCTCTAGTAAAAGTTAAAAGGTCAAATATTGACATAATTCGAACATGGAAAATATTTAACAGAATCCACTTGTGTTGATATGCCAATTCCCAAGTATTCTTAGTTACAAAGCACTGAGTAAAAAGTTGGCTTGTGGATTCTAGTTTCGCATATCAAAGAGGGCAAATTAGGTCTAAATTTAATCCCCTTTTTGAGTAAATTAGCACAGGTAGCCAAAGCATTGTGACATATTTTTCACAGAAAGATTTTAAGGTTGGGCATGATATCAAGGTTCCAAATCCAAGCAAATTCCCAAAGTTGCTGGATATCCAAGGGAATATTATGCGCTTTCTATGTTGTTGATTTCGCTGTAAATGACCCACTTGTTGACGGGCCCCAACAAAAACATGTGTTAAATATACAGAGACTACTGGTCTACTAGTTCTCACATATCCACCAACCTTCCCTTTTTTTGTTTTTTTTTTTTTTGAGGCCACCTGCCTGGTAATTAACACGTTTTACTGCGGACGAGACAAAATCAGAATCCTTTTTTTGATTATTTTTAGTTTTGTTGGATTAATTAGTAAAATGGTGAAATTTAGTGCATCATTTTCACTTCTTGATAAGATAATCAAATAACTTAGTCCATCTGTTTAGTGCACTTAATGTGTCATTTTCACTCTTGATAAGATAATCTAATAATTTATTTGAATTTTGATTTTTCCAGATGTGAGACGATAAAAATTTAAATTTTATTAGGGGCATAGAGAATTTTCTTTCATTCTCTTTTTCATACATTTTTTTACTGTGGTGTATTTATCATATATAAAATATTCGCTTAACTTTCTTATCATTATTTTAAAGAAGACTAGTCATTGAATATTCACCGGCCAAATGTTTATTTAGATGAATTATGTTATTTTCTCTTCATATTTTTTTGTTAGACTTATCTGAGCGAAACTTATATGAACTAAACTTTTCGCTAAAACCGCATTTGTTTGTGCTGAAATCTAGGCCTAATATTGCTAAACTGAACTGAAATAAACTTATTTTTGCTGAATTTAACATATTTATTATGCGTTAAATTAAACTGAACTTATTGTTTAAAAAAAAAGAATATTAAAGTCCCTAACTACATGTAGTTATTGAGATAGACGCTCAACAAAGAACTCCAAATAAACAATTTTGGTGTAAAGCCTTATGCCCATGTATTTTTTTTTTTTAAAAAGGCAAAATAATAAAGGCAAGAGACGAAAAAAGGGCCAAAATAATAAAGGCTAGAATTCTAGAAACAGGGATTTACCATTTTGCAAAAAGTAAAATGGTTAAAATTTGCAACAAGTTACAAAATTCGAACAAAAATAAAGAAAAAAAAATTGCCAGTATATAAAAACACATGGCTACAGTTTAGGCGGCCCACGTGTAGGTTCCAAGAACGTGTACCGTGTTCTCTCTCTCTCCTCTCTTTCGTCTGTATTTAAACCACTCCCAAGACCCTCCCTGAACCGCTCAAGTCGCTAGCCATTGCCATTTCTTCTTCCATTTTCTCTCTCCTCCACCGACCTCCTTCGCTCACAATCTCCAGCACAAATCGAAACAAGATTATGCGGCAAATTATGGAACAAAATTCATCTCAAAGTGATAATTACTCTGAAATCGCCGATGAATTGGAGAAGAACCTAACCCTAGCTGAAGATGTAGAAGAAGAAGAGGCAGAATATGACGAAGATGATGATGATGGAGATTTTGAGTTCTCGTTCGCCGGAAGTGAGCTAACCTCGCCGATATCGGCGGAGGAAGTCTTCCAGAACGGCCAGATCCGGCCGCTTATTCCATTTTCCGACGACCTGGTGGAGAATTCCGACGAAGCAACGACGTCGCATGGACCGCCGGTGAGGAAGCTCTTCGTCGTATCGTCGGCTGAAGACAACGAGGGCGTAGCTGAAGGTCCGTACTGCTCATGGTCGGCGAAGTCGCCGGAGAATTCACCGGCGCCGGTCCCGGAGATGAGTCGGAAGAGCAACTCGACGGGGTTCTCGAAGCTCTGGAAGGTCAAAGATCTGCTGATACGAAGCCACAGCGATGGTAAGGACGCGTTTGTCTTTCTGGCGGGGAAACGTGAGGAAAAAGTGGATGAAACGGCGTCGTCTCGGGTAACGCCAACGGAGGAGGATTCGAAGAAGAAGAAGAATGTGAATTTGGCGAAAATCCAGGTGAGATCGAGGGGTGAAACGGCGTCGTCTGGCAAGAAGAAGACGACCAAGTCAGCGTATGAAGCGCTGTATGGGAAAAGAGAGAAGAAAGCGGGGAAATCGTACCTGCCATACAGGCAAGATTTGGTAGGTTTCTTCACAAATTCGAATGCTATGAGTAGGAATGTTCATCCTTACTGATTAGTTTAATGGTCCACTAGTTTTGACCCCCAAATCATCGGTACAATCAATCAATCTGATGGTATACGGTGGGGTTTTGTGATTTTGGCTTTGTTTGTATTTTTAAGTGCATCAGTACAGTGTTTCGATGTCATGTAGATGGGATTGTTTTCATTCAATTATTTGATTTGATGCAAGCATCTTGTGGTTATTGGAATGTGTAAATGAATAAAAGTTTTCCTTTGGGTTGAAACAAATAAAATATGTGGAGTTTGAATTCAGATACAATGCCTTAGTTTATGACAGTTATGTAATCTTCTTATGAATCAACTGATTGAGGAATATGTTACTTGATTGAACAAGATTCATACTGTTATCCTGCACCAAAAATATGATTTGTAGTAGAGGGAGCAAGGTTCTTAAGTATTCTAGAACTTATTGGGAACCGATCAAATGGTTTTGGTTTGAGAAAAAAATAACTGACCAATCGATTCTTAATCCTAATCAGAATCTAAAACTAGCTTAGAGGGAGGAAAATGATTTTTTTTAATAGTTTACTACTTTTTTTTTTGTTCCTTTATTCTTTTTCTATTTGAATTTTTTCCTTACATAAAGTGACTCTTCAAATGGTAAATTTAACGCAATATTATTTAATAGTTTACTACTAATTGAAAAATTATATATTTCAAGTAATTAAGATACAAAAATACGAACTTAATAAATTAACTTTTGTTTTGTGAATATGAAGGTAGGAAAACATAAATTGATCAAATATTCTCTGTCACTCCAAATAAATAAAAAAATTTAATTTATTAGGTACTAAAATTTTAACATTAAATATAACGGATACCCGAAAATCGTAACTGAAACTCGAAAGTGTTCCCCAAAGTTAAAAACCAATTTCTAATTTTTTGAGCAAATACTAGAAATCACTTACCCTTACCCTCATTTATACTATTGAAATGCCTGTGATTGTGCAGCTTTGGCCACATTTTAGTAGTTGTGATTGAAAAGGCGTACATGTATGGCTTTCAACATGTGTCTGGCTCAAGGCCAATCAATAACAATTTCTGTTTCCGCAGAATAATTTTCTAAAATAGTAAAAAGGTGTCGTATAACTTTCATGAGGTTCAGTTAGATATTGCAGTTGATTTTAAAAATTTTAAAAAAAAGGATACTTCAGATATATTGATTAAATTCAAAGGAACAAAAATTCAAACCTTCAAAAACTAGCAATATTTGGAAGACATGGACTTCTTAAAAAACAAAAAAAAAAAAAAACAGGTGGGGGCTCTGACAAACTGAGATAACATTGTTGGATGAGACAAAGGCGTTGTTCATGAAATCTCAATTTATCAACATTAACTAATTTCAACCCATTTCGATCCACTTTATCAATTTCAATTAAAAAATATCCACTTCAACTCACTTTCCACTATTTTAACCAGCTTTTAACCATCATACCAAAAAAAATAAAAAATAAAAATTCAACCAACTTCAACTTATTTCGACCCACTTCAACTTAATTCAACCCACTTCTACAAACCTCAACCAACTTCACTCGTTTACCAACTCATATTTTTCAACAAAAAAACAGACCCAAAATTCTTATAAAATTTTAGTACAAAGAAAAACAGCACACATCTGCGATATCAAGCATCTCATTTTTTACCTATCATAAAGAATATAAGAAAAAAAGACAGACAGAATAAAGAAAATGTAGAATAGCATTAGCTCAATTCCATTCTTAATTTTTGGGGTTCTGTCTAGGTATATTCCAAAACTCCCTAGTCTGTGTGTACAAGCAGATAAAAGCTAGCTCAATCAATAAGCTCTCACACACAAAAAAAAACCCGCCAAATATCATATTCACTTGGAGAGAATTAAACCATATATAGCGATGGAAGTGGAACCAAGTGAGCTCAGTTGCTCAGGATGACTTTAAGGTCATTCCCACGCCCGAGCCTCGTACAAAAAGACACACTAAATAAATTTGCAGAAACATAAACCATAATGAGGGAACCAAGCGAGAGCTCAGTTGTTCAAGATGATTTTGAGGTCATCAACACGCCCCTCACTCGAATACCCTTCCCCGATTATCCCCCTCCGCTAAAGTGAGTAGGCCCTGCTAGAAGAACGGCTCAAATTCAAGGGCCAACCAGGGAAGTTCAGATAACAAAGTAAATTCAAAGAAAAAAAAGAAAAGAGAAACAATTCTCACTTTTTCTCTTCAATGCATCCTGGATATTTATCTCAATTCTTGTAAAAAAAGAGACACACCACTGCCCGTTCTGCTAAAGAAGTCAATTACTCAAATTCATTTATGACTTGAAACAAGTCCCCCACAAATGAATGGACCAGCAATTCCTGCACCCTCTAGGTGTTTCAAACCAGTCGTACAAAAACGGCTTTCGAAATTTCTCTCCAAGAAATGACCCGCTCAATGCATGAGCCTCCAACCACCAAGTCAGGGTCAGATCTGAGCAATTGGACATATTTGCAATGCTCCAGAGAAACACCATTGATGAATCCACAGTTTGGCAGCTTTGATGAACATTTGGTCCCATAAAGTGTACCAAATATCAAAAGAAAATTAAAATGAGCAGAGACTGACAGTTCACAAGGAGCAGCTACCAAATAGTACTAACTTTCCTGACCGTAAAAATGATGTAACATCCATGCTTGTCCTCAGCAATGGCATATGTATATACAAGCAAGACAAACACAAATCTGAAATAATCCAAAGTATGTGCATTATTCAAAGATTTGCCTCATCCTCCAGCAGCATAGTATTCTTAATCACGTTTAGGAAACATGCTTTTGTCAGTTATCAACACAAAACTATGCATGCACAAAATAAAAACATTGTCTATAAATGCTACATCTTGAACAAAATGTACACGTGAGAAGGTGTACTCAAGATGTCACACGTACTGCACCAAAAGGGTTACCTGTTTCTGTATGTGGCAATTGGCAAGGTTGGGTCATATCATCGTAATTGGCCAGGTCGGTCATATCAGCGTAAATCAAAGATCTCAAATCTGAGATTTGGATTGATATACACATGTGAGCACTGCTCGTATAAGGGCCGCCCATCGCTTGAATCTTGGTGAGGATGGAAGCCCTTCTCTTCGCATTCCCTAATAACGGTCATTCCACTGGGATCGGTCAAGCGAAATATTCCATAGCTCCTGCAGGACATTAATGACCGAAAATTACTATAACTCCATAAACTGTACTGAATGCATGTGCAATTCAAGGAGAGGAGCTAGCATCGGTCATTCAACTCTTGGACACATCTGTTCTTGCCCATAATTCAACCACTCTTGTCTCATTTTTTGCTTTTCTTTTGCTTCACTAAATCGTGATCCTATTGTGGAGTAACAGGTTGTCACAATTTTCAAATTTAGCATCCAATAGAAATAGCCTCTTTGCAATGTAATTGTAGACTGATATGGCTCTGTATGTATGAAACCCCAAAGCTTCGATCTTCTCCAACTTGGAGGAATGCTATGTTGTCACTGGGGTGAAGATTCAGCACCCCATTGGAAAGATCTCTCTGAACCCAACCGCCAAAAACCCAAAAAAAAAAAGATCAATTATCAAGACAGCGGTACAGCAAAGTTAATTATCATCTGCATCGAAAACTCCATTGATGTCAGATGGTTAGCAACCCATTATGACTGGAAAGAGAGTTCATGGCCTAGTGGAAACATCTACTAGTGACTACCCAGATCACTCAAGTGCCAATGCAATATGCGTCTAATCAAACCAATTTCATAATTTAGGCTTCAAAGTTCAAATCATTTGGTTCATGAACATAGATCAAGGCATAACAAGAGTTTTTCCATTGATCATTCAAGTAAATTAGCCACAGTTTTATATGCAATTCACACAAGCACTCACATATTGCACAGATCACATATCTGGTTAATTGCTACTAAAAACTCAGAATGATGAACTCACTTTAGTATGTACCTTGTTTTATCAGTTGGAGCCACAACAATGGCTATAGCCTCTGGTACCATTACCTGTGAAACAAAGGAAGATGAGAGGGTGGAGAAAATATTGGAAGCTCGAGTGCACAGACTATCCTATTAAGAAGGAATCCCCTTCTCCATGTCCTGTCATTTTCAAGGGGCATGCCCTTTGCAGCACACAAAGAAGATTTTCTTTTGTCACAGGCGCATTTGCCAGCCTCATGCACAACCAAAACACAAAGACAGGAAGAAAGGAGAGAAAACTACTGGCAGTGCACATAGAGGACTCCTAAGTCATGAGGTGACAGAAAAACAGAATAACTAGAGCATATTGGCTAGGAATTTGCATATGATCATGGAGATGCTTGACTATAAAATGAAGTGTGAATCACACTAGCAGAGGCCTTCTGAGGATATTTTGCAATCAAAAGGGATATGCTTGGAGCCCATGTAGGTAGGTGCCTCAAAACCCCTACCCCTTTCAAAGGGGACAGATTTTCAGAAATTATCTCCATTATTTAGCTCTCTCTCTCTCTCTCTCTCTCACTCCACTCTCTCCCCCCCGTCACTCTCCTTCCTGTCACAAGTATGTCAGTACTCACTTCTCTTTGGCCCTCTATTCCCTTGCCCCCATTCACAAGCTAGAGAATTGGTACTTGGGCTTTCTAACTGAAACTTTGATGCATTAATGTAACCCCCCCCCCCCCCCCCAATGTTGAGGCAAAGGACATCTATGGATAAAAAATTAACAACTACAACCGTCAAATAACTAAAATGCATGCTTGACTCACAAACCAATATGAGACTTCAGTGCACTGTGCTCACAAAGGAATGCAAGAAGGTGGTCACTGAATGGAAGGAAACTTCCGTAACTCATTACCTGATACGGATACTGTGTGTGCAGATCTATCGAAGACATAAAACAACTTTGAGAAGGATGAGTCTGAAAAACAGGCAAAATCAACCAACTGTGAGTCCCTAAAAAAGTACTGCACATATCGAAAGAAGTTGTCACACAGGGATTGGGTAAGGGACATACATGGATCCATCCTAAAGGAAAAAGGGACCGATCATTCTGTATGTTAAAAATCTCTTCTTCATGTAATGCCTGACACTAACAATCAGAATGATTCAGTATAAGCGACACACACAGTTTATCAGAGTGAAACAATAAAGGAGCAACCTAAAAGCTGTTATCTCAGACACTTACTGAACTGGAAGTTGATTCCTGTTTTGGGACTATCAATGTAGTAGCATAAAACGTCTCCTCCCTCTGCATGTATGAATCAGAAATAGTCGATGTTAGTCTACCAAACAAAGAATCTTCAGAAGTCAGCCACTACAACTACAACTGAGTCAAAAAGGCTCACACCAAGAAGTTGGACAGACAAGAAACACTGATTTAATGGAGACTCAGCAGAAGAAGGGTATGGCACCTACTATCTTGATTTAGCCAATCAGCATGTCAAAATGTTCAATGGTCTCAAGCAAGATCACGATGACTAGGAAGTCCTCTAAGCCATATGATTAGAATAACTGAATGTTCATGAAAAAATCATTGCATAACTGCTGATTCTACTAAACACATAAAAGGTCCGTGAAGCTTCTCCTCCAATATTACCTCAGGTGAGAAGCACCAGAGATAGTAAGATATTAGTTCTAAGCGGTGCTCCTAACAAATGCAAGTCACAGTCAGAAAACAATTGATTGTGAATCCCCACTATACAATAAAATAGAAGCCAAGAGCACACAAAAAACTGGGCAGGTTAGACTACTCTGAAGACATTTAAATATCTAATATAAGCTTTTACTACGTGTACTATCAATATCACTCTTAAGCTAAACAGGAAGGAATAAAAGTGTGCATAACATGCTTATGGTGAGCAAAATGATGAATCGCCATAACAGTTTGCTTAAACAGCATTGTCTGATCTTTTACAGCACTGATAGTGGGAAATGATCTCAACTACAAGACTGACCCGTCAACATTGCCAAGTCCAAACAAAATAAAACCCACTCTTCATTGCACCGTAAATACTCATCTTGGCTGCTAACATCTCAAGACGGATATGGACACTTGAAACTTCAGCTCAGACCAAAGCAGGACAAGTTCCAGAAAATGGGCAAGTCCGAGTCTGACATGTGGAACCATACTCACATTCGACACTGGTAGGCAAGTTTCAGTGACATATCATAAAAAATTGAAGGAATACAATGATAGTGGAAGCATCAATAGCATACATACTGCAACCGCATATACTGTAACACAGGTACGAATATCCTGAACAATTTCATAATTAACCACAGTACTTAATAATGCATTCAAGAATATAAAATACAGAGAGAGAAAGGACTCATACAAGGGAAGCGCCAAGAACCCCACATGTCTCAAGATCCTTGTTGGTGTTGTCTGCAGCAATTTGAAGAAAATCCTCCAGTAACTGAGCTGACTAGCAAAAGCAAGCTACAAAATTAAAGGCAATCCTAGCAAAATCATTGTCAAGTAAGAGGCATACGGTGTATGGTAAATAAGTGAGAAACAACATTGTCACCCCTAAAGTACCAGCACAAAATGACGAACCAAAAGAACATTGTTTCAGTATAGGAAGTGTACTGCATAGATTAGGACTTACAATATGTACGTCTTTAAGAACATGAGATGCAGAGTCTGAACACTCATATCGTGAATCAACAATTGATACATGTGAGATATGTGTGGCGTAAGGTGCAGCCTCTGTGCAGGAGATTGCGGTAGAAGGAAAATGCTTGACCATATTCCTAAGCCCTCCAAAAAGATAAAACCAACTGTTGAGCAAATTTCTCAAGCAACCTCAGTGCACTTGGAACAGAAATTCCTCACAAATTCGCAGAAGGCCAGGCAGTGAGCATATTACCTCTGAAGGACAAACCTTATGTTTGACAAGAAGCTTATATTAAATACTTTGTGATATTAGAGGGGAAACACTTCTCTTGAAGGAAAGGTGGCATATGCGTTTTGCTTACAGGATGATTGATTATAGCTTCTTATAACAGTACTAGAAAGCTAACATACAGGAAGCTGCACTGCCTGCACATCACAATTCACAAGGTATAATAAGAAATAAAGAATATCTGCTGCAAAACTTGGGCATAATGTTCTACAGTGTGCACAGAACTGAAACACTAAGTGATCATCATCAAGCATTAAGAAGCTGATCAATCACATAGCATCAGATGTCATTCATAAACAAGATTTCTAATTTCAATGTTGAGGTAAGCAAAAGTTTAAGCCAAACCACAAAAAGTCATTTTAGTCCTCAAAGTCTCGGATCATGTCTAACCATCTCACCGTCTTGAGAGCGGAAACAGGCTCCAACATGCCATCACAAACAAGAAAACCAAACTGAACCAAACCAAACCAAACCTGGAGTCCGATGCAAGGGTGGGGTTGGGGTTGTTCTAGCTGGTCTTGCACCTAATCAATTGAGGAAAGGTTGTTTTCTGTTGGATCCTAGAAGTGAAAGCGTTCACTGCTTCCTGGTGAAAAAAAGGGAACAATTGAAACAACAGCATGCAATTTAGGGGAGATTTTGCTGTAGTCTTCTAAAATCAAAAGTTTGAGAGGCTCGCCCATTAATAACTCCTTCAGCTGTCCTGAAAGTGGACAGCAGGAAGGCGCACCCTACATGCCACAGACGAATTCATATAAGTATAGCTCGTATAGGTCTCCCTGTCCCAGCCTATTCAGGAAGGTCAGCAGATGTATATCCAACTGTGAGCACAAAACTTCAGCATGGCTTTGGTTGGTTGATCAGTAGCCTTCAAAAGTCTCTATATACACACTATACAGTAACAATGATACTTGATATACACAATTTAGAAAATGACAAACCCTACAAAGATGTTCTTGGCGGCAACCCACAAAAACACAATCTATAAATCTTCTTCTTTCAAATTTGTACTGATCTATGCAACATTCAACCAGACAACAACAAGATTACACATTTCTAACCATTGCAAGGATCTCAAAGTGCCCTCATAAACATTCAGACTTACAGAACTTGGCATGCGAACTAGCAAAGATCACCAGCACCCGTCCACAACCAACTCTCACAGTATAAGTAATCCCATCTTGAGAAGCAACACAAGAAACGTAAAACTCCTACTGGTGGCAAAAAAAAATTGAACACAAGATAAACCCACAGTTTTCAAGTAGAGCCTGGTCATGGCAAACACAAAGACGGAAATGATTTGTTCATATTACTCATATAACTGCCACTCGGGTCGGATCGGGTCGGGTCAAATTGCACCAAAGTTGAAGGCTTTCTGATTCCTGATAAATAAATACCGACTGAACAAGACTCAACCCGGTAATATTAAACGGGTCAGAGAGAAGGCCCCTTCATGGAATAATCTCATGGAGCCCCGGTTCGCGGAATAATCCTCACATCTCCACAACAGAAACAAAGACATAAATAAACACAGAAATTGAAGAACTTTCACAGTATATAGGAGTTGAGAGGGAAAGGGAAACTACAACAAAATTGCAGAGTAAAATGATCCTCCTGAAATTGGGTTTTCATAATTTCTCCATTTTTCAATCTCCATGCAAGTCTGAATACAAAAATTGATCTCTGAAATTGAATGAATTGAATTACACCTTTCAGATGTGTTATCAGAATGATGAGCAGAGCTCCTGCGATGCTGGCCTTAATTCTGCATGCTGTCACCTAATTCTCTACACCAGAGAGATTGCCAACTAAAATAATTTGGCACGAAACAGAGAGAGAGAGAGAGAGAGGGAGAGAGAGGCGTGCAGTGCACAATCAATTTTTTCCCCCTGTTTCTATTGAAGTGCGGGGACAGTTGTGGCAAATTCACAGCAAAATGAATTCAGGACCATAAAGATATTTGTTTTCCTGTTTTTTCCCCTCAATTTTTTGCAACCTTTGCCCACAAGAATATTTTCATTGGTTACAGTCTACTTGATTTACTTCATCTGGTTTCCATTCACTTTCAGCTTTGCCAACCCCCCCCCCCCCCCAACACATGCTAGTGGAGTCAGGAATTGAACCCTAGAGTGTCGAACTATACAATACAGTGTCACTAATGTTCATCTAATTTGCATTGTAATCTCTTAAATTTTTAATCCTTTCTCTTCCCTATGCTCTACATAGCAAATTGGCACTAAACTTACAAGAGGATTCAAATCCATCAAATTTCATCTTCAAATTCCCAATTGGATTGTCAAATTCATGAGTTTATCAAATTAAATTCCCATTTGGCCATTTTCAAAATAGTATTAGTATAATTATTAGATAAAAATTTGACTAGGATCACTAAACTAAAATAAATTATTTTGCTTTGAGCATGATTATAAACTAGAATTAGGGTTGGATGAATTTGAAATTAAAAAAAAGGGAAATTAAGGTTCGGTGAATTTGAAGTTAGTAAAAAAGAAAGGGGGGAAAAGGGACAGCGTAAGGGAAAGGAGCGTGTTACAAACCAGTGGCTAATCTAAAAAAAGAGATGTGCCTTACCAGTAAACCAAACAACAACTATTGATATTCAAGCTCCGCTTTTGATATATAATATTTTTCCTTCAAAAATTTGGGGTGTCAATTAACACCCCTTACACTAACGTGGCTTCACCCGTGCCCCAAAACAAAAAAAAAGAAAAACAAAAGAGAGGTAAATCATATGAGTACGTGTAGATAAATGCAAATAATTGTCATAAAAATGATAATTGCATACATGATGCATGATTTCAGACATTGCTTCACTAGTCAATTCTCCATGAAAGACAGAAAATTTCCACTAAATAAGCAAATGACTGCTGATAACACAAAGCACCATTTCAAGAGAGAGGGGAAAAAACAAAAATAACAGAAAGCATGATCAATGGCACTAGATAATGGCCGTGCCAAGACACTGCTGATGACGGATGAAGTTGCTGCATTCTCGAAATGCTGATGTTACAGCCCAGCATGCATGCTGAGGTGCTTTGTGTATTATATGATTTCAAGATAAGCAAGAGGGAGGGGAAAATGCTGAATTAATTAATATATGATCATGGATAGAGAGAGAAATCAAAAGAATTATATGAAATGTGTTATTATATTTCTTTAGTATGTTTTGTCATCATTGGCTTTATTGTTTAAATACTTTAGAGTCAATTATAAGTATTCAATATTTTATTTATTAAGCTATTTATCCTACTAATTTACTTTTATCTGGACATAGTCAAATTTATCACCAAGTGCTTATGTATTATAGTGATCATTATATAGGATCTTTGTGCACCTTTACTGTTTTAATGTGGTTGACCTAGGTTGCCCCAACCCTCCTCGCTTCATCAATGGATCAGTAGTCCACCTTAACGAGCAGCGACGTAACCTAACCAGACCCTACCCAATCCAACCCAGGTTGCTGCCACCTCTAATCTATGCCCTAAATAGAGTGTTGAGTATCTATTATGGTAACGGGTCATAAGGTGAATTTGTCGTTTGTTTTTCTACTTAATACAACCACCCTTGCAAAATTTAGAAAACTTCCGAGTGTCATAATCAAGTGAAAACAAAAAAAGACAAGTCTGTTCCAATCCAAGTTAGAGGAGAGCACATTCATTCAAGTTATAAAAGAGCAAAGTTAAGTAACAATGCGATCACGAGTCCGCTCCTCTCTTGTATCTATATCTCAGAAAACTCCAAAAATACAAATATACATTCCAAATCATGCTCTCTACGTACATCATTTACTTAGTAGTCATTGCAACTCCATATCATTGTCAACTGAAAACCCTCATATTTTTAACTGCCCCAACAAGCAACACTCAACGGTGTGGACAGTGGACACTCGCCAATTCGTTTTAGAAAAGAAAAATGCAAATTCTTTAGAAAATAAGCAAGTCCAATAGTTGGATATTTATACTTGCATTGCATGTTTATAGGCAAATTCAAGTAACATAGGCTCTCACAAACAGAAGTGCAGGAAGCTATTCCATATGTAGGATGGCAAATTTTTCTTGCTTAGGAAATTACAAATGGGCCTGCGGCTAAGGTTAATGAGTGACTCAATCCTGGCTATGTTAAAAGTTCAGTTCAAACTGCACAAGAAAATGGAGTTTGCCATGTTGACTCAAGATATAACTAATTTTGCCTAGTCTACAAGACTTAAACTCGACTGATTTGCCGAGATCTAATAGCTCAATTGGCATTTGCCCTAGGCGAGCCGAGCTTAAGCTTGATTTTGTCGAGCTCGCCAAGCCACGAGCTGAGTTCGACCTCAAATATAAGCTCACGAGCCGAGCTTCACGCCTGGGGCTCCGCTCGACTCGAATATACCCCTAATCACAGTCAGCCGCCCATCTGTTTCTAGGAGGCCCAAAGCCTTTTTGTATATGGAATTTTTGTGTGTGTACAACTGAACACATGCGTCTAGATTTAGGCTACTAGCATATCCGATCCTCTCCCCTGCCAATCGTATTAGCCTTTATTGGATAAGAAGCCCAATGGGATACCAGCTTACCACTATTTTAAAAAAATAAAGCTCAACTAGTTCAACTTTATTATTATTTTAAAAAAAAAAACCTTTTGTGATATGGCCAAATTGATTATTTTGGGCATAAGTCCTTAGAACTTACATGTCGTACTTAGCCAATCTAATCTTATAGGCTATACATATGTCGAGCCAAATCGACCGCATGTATTTTACTTGAATCCAAGTCCAATTATGCATTACCTAATGTTCATGTCGAATAAGAGAATTGAATGGAAATAAACTATATTTATTGGATATATCAGATTGAATTCATGCCAGTCTTCTACACACCTTGAGTTTTGAACTTAATTTTCAATTGGTTAAGTTCTTTGCAAACAAATATCTTTTTTTTTGGGATTATAAATATTTGTTCACACAATAACTTTCATTATAAACTTGTTGAGATAAGACCAATGACTATGTTATGAATTAGCCTGAAACATATCATCAACCAAAACCCAAACTTCAAAAGTCAAAACAAGGCCTTCTTTTGGGGAGGGGTTTGTTATGAATCATGATAATGGACCAAGTATATTATAAAAAAAAAAAAGAAATTTAATTATCTTACTCCACCGGTTTTAAAATAGGAGGAAGTGGCTTCGTATTCTTTTTGTGCACTTGTTCCCATCCTCGTGGTTAGGGGCGGAGTTATGTTGTTGGTTGGGTGTCTGTGGACACCCCTAGTTAAAAAAAATTCTAATGAGCTATATTTTGAAGGAGACTATATTGATATATATGGACACCCATAAAATAGATAGTTTAATAAATAGACACCCATATTTTATATGTCTAGATTCGCCACTGCTTGTAGTAAGGCTTAGTATATATAAACGTTCCATGTTTACCCAAAAGCGCCAATTATCAACCATTTTAATGACGAACTGGTTATGTTTAAACAGCTTTCTTAGCTCTACGTAGTAATTAAGACCAAACTTTGCTAAAAACGTTGGACCCCCCTCCCCCTTCAAAAAAAGAATCCTAAAACTTTTTTTATTTTTTGGTTTGTCAATTAAGCTAGATTTAATTACTTATTTATTTATTAACAACTATATTTTACGCGTACAAGTATATATTTTCACAAGTTATATGAGCACGCACGTATTAAAACTTGTGTATATGACAATTATACATAGAAATTAAAAGAGTACCATGTAATTAATGGGAGTAACTACTTTCAAGAGTATGATACATGTTGTCGCCCAGTGCGAGTATCAGGTAATAATATTGTGGTGTGGGAACACAGACCATTCCACAAACAAGGTTAAGAGCTATTAATGCCCAAAAATCTTCCTCAGTCATAAGGATTATCGTTCTTAATTACCAAGACTTTAATATGAATATATTGTTCTAAAAGTGGATAGCAAGCTGAATTTCATATATAGAGTATAATTAAAGATAACTAATAATTTAACCAGTAAAGTCTCAAAATTTTCTCTATAAATTAGTTCAAATCTTATCTAATCTGTAGTAGATACGTATTTTTGCTTTTTTTTTTGCCCATAGGGAAAAAAAGAAAAAAAGAATGCATGGGAGAATAGGTGGACCATTAGAAATGAGGGATGAATATGATACGAATGATGATGAGATGTAGAATGTATAACGTGAAATCCTTATCTACGGAAGTTTATAAGTAATAATAGAATTTAAAATTTTAAAAGCCTTAGTCAGTTAGTTGCCTCCTCTTTCCCTTTCATTATCCCTTCAACATCCTTCACTTATTCGCACGTCAAACTGACAAACATCCTCCTCTGTCTTTCTTTCTCTCGAGCTCTTTCTTCATTTAGTAATCTCTCTCCTGAGTACCTACCAATATTTGCAGTTGAAACTTGTAAATTGATCATTTCTATTAAGCTACATTTGCCTCCCTCTCAAGGTATATCTCTCACTCTCTGCATCGTATTTGATTCTCTATTTTGTTAGATTCGAATTACTGTTAATTCCTAGGAGGTAAAGCTTCCAGTGCTACATTAGTTGCAGCTGGCTAGTATATCGCATTAGATTTCATTAGTATTACCTAAAAAATAATCACAAACCATTCTTCCTATAATTTTGTAATTCAGGGATAAGACTGCTGCTTCAGATCTCTCCACATCCTGCCTGGTGGCGGGGATTTTGGGACATTAGATTTGAATTTGCCTGAAAAAGAAAAAATTCATCATAAACGTCACTAGCCTTACGTAAAAAAAGATCATCATATTAGATTTGATTCTCTACTAATGAAGTATTTATTCACATAATCAAAACTTGCATGTTCATCTGTGTCATGGGCTCTTGAACCATAATTAACGAGGGGTAATTAATTGATCTTTTTATCTACAATTAATAGTTCATAGCAATAGCATACTACGTAAAATACTTCTTTTAAAATAATAGAAGTAACTGGGTCAATTATATGGGTGTTTAGTTAATTCAACCGAAATTTTTTTAAGATTTTACTGTCACAAAAAATTTGTTTTAAGTGTGTCATTGTTAATTTTTACATCTCTATAAACGAGGCCCAATTGTCGGCTTGTGATTGGTCTCTTTAGACGCGCCTAGAAAACATAGGAGGTTACCAACTGGCGCCATGAGGATTCGTCCTTGGGCCACTTATTGGGCTTATCATAAGTGTTTGTCCATAAACGGCCAAACAGTTTGATTGATGTTGCTGAGCCACTCAGGGGTAGTGACGCGTGAGTCATGAGTCATGACCGCATAACAAAAACTTCTAAAAGAAATTTTTTTCAAAAAGAACATATGATATTTGGAAAATATATGGTTGGCCAATTATATCCATCAATTATTTTGTGAACAATGGATATTAAGACAAGTATATGGGTTATCAACTACAATTAAAAAGATTCATTTTGTTAATTATTTTGTCAATGTTTACTGTTCTATATCATAATTTCGCCAATCAACAATCCTATGTGTTACATTAGAAAAAAAGGTTATTACAGCATACAACTTATTCTAAAAATCATTAATTTAAAATTTTAATTTGAATACTCCGTAACTATAATAGTGGATTATTAAGCTTACCTGACTAACTGATGGTTTGCTAACTGGTACGTGGATGGATGAAGAAGGAAGCCAAGGTGTTGGCATGGCAAGAGGCTTCAAAAAATGTATGACGCTTTGTTGTGCAAGAAAGCTCCCGGTAACTAGTACCATTTTCTATTTTGTTGCATCTATGTTCTTTATTCGCATTCGTCACAATTAACTCGATTGGTGGAATATTCGTCAAAATCAAAATCAATTTGATTTTTAGAATCTTCATTCAAATCAGGGTATGCTCTTTTCGACTTAATAAGAAATATTTATTGATGTTCATTGTTGAAACAGTACTCTGAAATATGCTGAATAGTTGAATATAATATAATTAAGCAGTTTCAATATATATTTAACAGTACTAAATTTTGCTGAATTATACTGAAAGTTGTTTAATACTTATGATAACACGAAAAGAACGTGTCCTCAATATGATTGTGTTAAGTCTATACTACCTTGGGACTTGGTGTGATAGATTTTCTTATAATAGTTATATTAGGATGATTTTATTTGTTCAAAATCCTAATTAAGTCATATTTGATAAAAAATTTATAAATATATAATGTAACCTAGTTATTTAGTTATAGTATGTATGGGCAAATCAATATCCCATTAAAAGCCATATTATAAATATGCAGATTGAGCCAATTTTTATCAAGGAAGGCCTAGCTGAATGGCTTAGATTAATTAGCTCCCTCAAATTGAGCCAAGTTTTATCAAAGCCCATATTAAGGATATATATATCTATATCTATATATATATCTATATCTATATCTATATATATATATATATATATATATATATATATATATATAGAT
>JACYFF010003369.1:91668794-91687453 GCA_017589665.1 Selenicereus undatus | reverse complement strand
TATATATATATATATATATATATATATATATATATAAAGAATTATAAAATATTGTAAACTTTAAACTTAACCATATTTAAAACTGAAAAAATAAAACTGCATGTCCGGTGTGCATACCAATGTCTCTACCCAATCTATACCCAAAAAAAAAAAAAAAAATCAAAGTAATGTTATTATTAAACAAGAAGAAATGTAAGATGTCTCTGTATAAAATTTCTGGATATACATATATAGATTTTCTTTCCCATTTTCACTCTTTTTTGGCTTCTGTTCTTGGTTGTTTATGCAAGTGTCTCCAAGAAAAAAGAAAGCGTAATTAGTATAAGGTTAATGCTAGGTCAATACGTCTATCATACTCTTATGAGCATATGCTCCAACAAGCCACACCATCAAATATATATTAAGTAAATAAATATATGACAAATACACGCGTGAAATTTATAGATACGTGGATAACGAGAGTATGTGCTCCCGGGAGTACATAAGAAATTGTCATGCTAGGTTGTCCAATGGCCCCCACACCAGGGCCCGCTATGATCCTCCATGTCAATTATCGATTAGAAAGGCAAATTATTACATACTCTTGGAAGCATAAACTCTCATTTTTTCACATATATATTTTTTTCAATATATATATATTTGTCATATGAACAGTTATTGATATATATTTCACTTATGTAATTTCCGAGAGTACATACTCTCAAGTATAAGGACATAATCGTTAATTGTTTCATGCAATTATGCGCAATACTGATCAGGAAACCTAGTTAATTTTCAAACGGGGAATCTTTCTTTTCTCAATCATTTTCAACTATTTCTTGCCCCTTTTTTTTCCCTCTCCTTTACGTTCATTTTTAAACTACAGTGTATACTAATTAATAATGCATGCATCCCCCATTATTGAGCCACATAATCAATGAAATGGGGCGATGAAACGTAGAAGTCAACATGCACCTTATATGACAACAAAAATAGCCCCCTATATCCTATGGAAATGGCCATGTTTTTCAACTGATTAACTCTATGATGATTGTTAACAGTGGTAATTAAATCTATAGGTTTTGAAAAGATTATCCATCTATTACTGCTAGTATGATAATGGGATTAGTTAGTATCACGTGTGACGTAATTGCTGTGAGCATTTCCTGCGAGAAATTAATCTAAGACAATCTGACAAATGGTTGTCATGCAGCTGCTATCTTAATTGCATATCTATATTTGACCAATTATCTAACCTTTTTGAAATTTCATCGCATTTTTGTTTTCAAATGTAAAAGCTTCTAGTGTAGAGCTGACTTTACCGTCACCCTATAAAGACTTTCTAAATTTCAACACAGGTTAGTTCAAGTGGTTTGACACTTATTCATCTGAAACGAGATCACGCATATAGGTAAAATTTTACATTAATTTTCTATAGATAACATAAGAAAAAATCGATCATAAATATTCTTTATGGGTAATAAAAACCGTGTTTGATGAACATAGACCAAACTTGAACTGGTGTCTGAGAGAGCATGCTAAAAGGCACTTATTGTTCACGTGCATGGTGGGTCTTCTGTATGACGTGTCCGCCAATCCTAAATGTAAAACCACAAAATCACATGGCGTTGGCACCTCGTCACCTCTCCACCTCTCCTCACCTTCTGGTCTAATAAAACCTTCAAAAAAATAAATATATATAGAAATGAATTTTATCCCTATGTTCTCCAAAAAATTAAAAATTAAAAATAAAAAAATCTCCCTACCAAAAAAGTTAGTAATATTTTCTCCCAGCTACCTCCTTTTGACATTTCCTTTATAAATTACTAATAAATAACAACAAAGACAGGAAGGTTCATCACTGCCACAAGATAATAGTAATTATAAATTGGTAATTATTTATTTTGTTTCCCATCACAATATAACAATATCATAATAATTTGATTTCCAAAAAAATTCCAAATTAAAATAATTAAGAATTCCTCTTAAAGGAGTATGAAATAAGCCCTTAATCGACATGGGGTCTATATATTAGGGTCAGGATCATCACTCTCCTCTCCCAACTTTCTTCCTCCCATTCATCTCCCTCCCTCCCTCTCTCTCTCTCTCAAGCAATCTCAGGTACCATTGGGAATTTCATTTCAAATTTTTTAATCTGTATTAATTTTCATTTGAATCCTCATTCATCAGCCTTTAATTAACGTACCTTCGTCGTGAATCGTAATATTTGCCTGGTTTTTTCGTGATTAAATAATCGTCGATTATTTAGGGTTTGCTTTTTGTAATTTGTGATTTTCTGTCTCCTGTTTCTAATTTGCTCATGCATGTTCAATTTGACGATTGTATTTGTAAATTGATCAAATTCAACAGCTGTGGATTTTCTTTCCTTTTTTTTTTTGATTTGTTGGGTTTTTTTTCCCGTCCTCTCGATTGTGTGGAATTGGCAGAAAGAGAAAATGGGAAACAGTGCATACGAGGAAGCCATTGCTGGACTCTCCAAGCTTCTCAGGTACAACGCACACACACTCTCTCTCTTTCTCTGTCTATGTCTTGCATCCACCAAACGCGGAATGGAAGATAAGAAATCAAAGGTGGTCTGAGGTGGCCCCACTTGATGATGAATTAGTGGCCCATTTCCGTTATGACCTTTCGATTATAATTTAATCCAGTATTAATTGGCTCTATTGTATATTTGTATTACATAAACTCCTTTCATTATTCATTTGATTATGACAGCCTTAATCTGAAGACTAGAAAGAATTTATAATTGGATGCGTTTGGACTATCATCTTCTTCATGCACTTCATATCCATCTTCGCTCTTGCTTATTAATGCCAACTACACTGATTAATTTCTTTTTTTTTTGGCGAATGATATTGTTTGACCATTAATTAACTATTACATCATGACTTCTTTATTAAGTCTTCGTTGACTTTTCTTAGGGTTGTCTGAATTCTATAGATTTTAATAGTCTAATTTTATATGTTCAAAATATATATAAATAATCACTGATATAATCATATAATAAATATATATTAAAATAAATAAATAAATATATATATATATGACAATATATGTATCTACTTATAAAAATATTTAATAATTTATTGTATTAACAACTCTTTGCGGCATTTTGCTAATATAATAACTACACTTCTGTTACATTGGGATTTGGAAGCAGTGAGAAAGATGGATTGGAGGACGTAGCAGCCGCAAAAGTCAAGCAGGTAACGTCGGAATTGCAGGGCGCCCCGAATGGTGGGTCCAAAGATAATTTCGATCCGGTCGAACGCATTAAGTCCGGCTTCCTCCGGTTCAAGACTGAAAAATACCTGTACGTTTTTTTATGTATATATACGTTTACTCCTGTAAATTTAATTTTAAGTTTATCATATATATATCAACACTGACAAATATTAGTAGCTAATAATACCAGAAGTAACTTAAAAGGAATTATATTAGTTTTCTATGAACTTTTGCATAGTCCTGTTGAATATTTATTTTAATAAATTCTTAGTTCCATTATAAAAAAAAAAAAGAAATTCTAATAATTAGAAGCAAATCTAAATAGTTCATGTTGGACAACTCAAGAAAATCATCAAGACACTGTGAGCGTTAATTAGAGTAGTAAACAAAGTTGGAGGCAGTGTCAATGGCTCATTGGCTCATAACAAATGGAACCGCTAGTAACCCAAGTTCGAAATTTCCCATGGGAATATCCCTTGATAGAATCCAGCGTCCAAATTGATTTTTTTTGAAATGACATTTATACCCTTTTAAATGTTGCAAAAATTCTCTGCCCGGCCTGTCCTCGCACTGGTCCAAGGAGTAAAAAGTACAAAATGGAATCATTGATAGGGAATATTTGCGGTTGTCCAAATTAGGCAGCCCTTTTTTTTGGTTTTTTTGGGCAAGGAGGGTAAGTATTAGCATTTAGAAATGTCGTCTTTTAAGGATTTTCTCTAAATTATCATTATGAAGGATATATAGATGGTCTTTATAGGAGACCCAACTCCACATTGTCATGGAATTGAGTGATAATTATCCTACTTTTGCCAACCAGTCGATTGCACAATTACTTTGCCTAAACACATGACTGATGATAACTTTATTACAAGTTTCAATGTAAAATTGGATGTCTTGTATTAGTCCAAAATAGGGCACCCATGTTCAGAGTTAGATGAGTCCCTTTCGTATTTTCTGATATTGTTGGTGTTGGTTTGGAAAAGATCTCACAGACCCGGCAATTAAATTTGGCCTATTTGGCTATTTGGGTGTGGACTCACTTGGTGTCTGTCTTTTTCATCTTACATCAGGAAGAATCCATCTTTGTATGGTGAGCTTACCAAAGGTCAGAGTCCCAAGGTAAAAGAAATTCACTTCATTATATATTTATGATCACAAGGTTTTTACTTTTTATTGGACATATATTTCTTGCCAACTTTGAATAATGTATGAACTGTAAAATATAAATAATTATATATGTTTACTGCATGAAAAGTAAAAAACCCTTGCTACTTGTGCACTCAACCATTTGCAATTGCATTGGATCTGTCAGTCATCTGCTCTGCACTGTCCCATACACCAAAGAGCAAAAAGAATTATATTGAGCTGATCAAGTTTTGGAATCTATCAAAACATGTACTTAATTAAGTCTTGTATCTTATTGATGAGCCTGGGATTTGTGTTTGCCTATGCAGTTTTTAGTGTTTGCGTGCTCAGACTCTCGTGTTTGCCCTTCTCACATCTTGGATTTTCAACCGGGGGAGGCCTTTGTGGTTCGAAACATAGCCAGCATGGTGCCTCCATATGATCAGGTTCCTTCTCAATCTTATACCACACAATTTGTTATAATGGCGACTCATGCCTGTGTTTTGATATGCACCAACTTTAAAATCAAATATAATTAAGCTAATTACTTCATATGATAAATTGGCCTCAAGTTTGCTTATCTAGATTACGCGTGTCAATATTGTATTAGTGTTCATGTTACTATGAGTAATTTGTTTTAACATAGGGAGCTCTCTCTTGAATCTCTTGGGGGGACATGATAACTAATGAATTCATCACTTTATTCATTTGCAGACAAAATTCTCAGGAACAGGTGCAGCCATTGAATATGCTGTTTTGCATCTCAAGGTGAGCCATAGAATTTCTTTATCTCCCTTGTGTATATTATGCAAAACTTTAATATCCAAGTTGATGTTATAATTGCCTCTTTTTGAGGGCAGCCATTGCTTTGGCATATTTAGGCAAGTCTTCCCAGTGGACATCTGACTCTCCTTTACTGCTTTCATTTAGTGTGCTTAGAGTGGCTGTGCTTGTACTTACTTTTCCTCCCCATCTTCCACTCGCAAAAACGACCACATAGGGTAGAGGTAAATCTGTATAGTATTGTACCAGTAGATAGTGAAGCCGCAATCACATTTTAGTATTCTAAGCCATGCCCAAGTTACGGGATACATTTTTATAGAATTTTTCTTAAGGTCAGCAAATTTCCTTATGGACTTAACAAAGCAGAAACTGAAAAGGTACAAGACCTGCAAAATCCAGGCATCAAATGACTCATTGTTCTCAATAGCTATACTAATAGTAGTAACAAAGGATGGGCAAAAAGTTCTCTGGGTTAGTCCACCTTTTATATCTTTTAAGCATTGGGATTGAAGCTGAAAAGAGGGGGAAATGTGGTAATAGGTGGAGAACATTGTGGTGATTGGGCACAGCTGCTGTGGAGGAATAAAGGGGCTCATGTCCATCCCTGACCATGGTGCCACTTCTACGTAAGTTTCTACTTTCTTTTATTTTGGTTACCATTAATAATCGGCACTGTTCTCTTGGATCTCGAATCTTTGCCAAATATATAATACTCATGTCGCAAAAATCAACACTATTCAAGTGGATTTCTTCAATTCTAAGCTTTGGACAGCTTAAACTAGTTGATTCGTCCAAGTTATATGTTTTTAGTGAGCATCTACTAATATTGAATGCAATGGAATGGGAATCTTCTTCTTAATTACCTTATGATGCTTGCAAAAGTCATCAAAAAAAGCTTGCATCTGCTTTTTGTGAAAGTTGGTGAATGTACCTGCTCTTTTTTTTAACACCCGCAAGGAAGACTATGGGATATTAATTAGTTATGATTAAGGAATCTTGAAATGTAGCGCGAATAGTTTGGTGTGTGAGTCGTGGTCCTTATTGCTGATCAGGAATCTCCGATTAAATCAAAGGAAATCGTTGTCAGAAAACCCATTTTTAACAAGTTTGTGATAAACCATCCAATCAATGGACAAAAAAAGTGCTGATGTACTAACACTAGTTGTGTCCTCTGTATTGTGTATGAAATGAGCAGGGAGTTCATAGAAGAGTGGGTGAAGATATGTCAGATTGCTAGATCTAAGGTCAAGTCTGAGCACAACAGCTTGGAGTTCAGTGAACAATGCACCAACTGTGAGAAGGTAAGTTTGTCCCTTCTGACCTCTTTTCATTTCAGATCATGTTTTCTTGGTGATGAAATTAGTGTCACACACTTTAGACAGTTCATAACCTTGCAGTAGCCAAAACAGTTCAAACATTTTGTAGCTTTCTTTCAAAAATATTTGTGGGTCTCTCGAAGAAACTCCCCCACATTTGGTGCAGGTAAAACTACATGTGCCTGAACTTTCAAAGACCCCACTTCATTAGAATCTATATTAGACTGTTGTTAATGACTGTTATTGTTACCACAGCCCAAACAGGATTTCATGGAAGAACCCGGTACACCTACCTAAACATTATGTTGGGATTTTTTTTTTCTTACTTTTTGATGGAAATCCTACCTGTGCACTATTATGCAGGAAGCTGTGAATGTATCCTTGGGGAACCTATTGACATACCCATTTGTGAGGGAAGCAGTGGCGAAGAAAACACTGGCATTGAAGGGTGCACATTATGACTTTGTTAAGGGATCCTTTGAACTCTGGAATCTCGACTTTTCCCTCACTCCATCATCTTGCATTTCTTGAACAACACCCAAATGAATTGAGTCACATTGCATGTATTCCTAGCTGTACTCTTTCGAGCTTTGTCATCGACTGTTTAATGCTTCCGTTGCTTAGTAATGTAAATCTTATGTTAACCCATGTTTTGATCATGAGAATAAAGAACTTGGTTCATTTCGGTCCATGGTTGTCCTGTTCATACGCTCGTCCTACGTTATGTACTCATACTTGGTTAGAACTCTTCCAAAGAGTAATTAGCTCTGATGTCGATCTAAAAATTGTGAGATGATGTATCAGATGTTAGCGTACATTCTGATGTGAGCAGAAACTATCACTGTGTCTGATTTGATGTATGTGAATATTTTTTTTAGCAAGGGTCACCCCTATGTCAGGGGTATTCGACAAGGCTTAGCAGCACCAGGAGAAGGTGAGACTCAAGCCCAAAGGCTTGGTTTGCTATACCGTTCCACCACACACAAGGGATTTCGCTAGCCATGTCAGCTGATCCCACAACCTCTCTGGAGAGAAGCAGCCACATAACCAATTGAGCTATGCTCGCTCACTTGGTTTGACGTATGTGAACATGTTAAGGAGGCAGGGGGCCTTTTTTGTGGGGGCCCCGGGGGGGGGGGGTGTCTTGAGCATATTATCAACATATTAGTTCCAATTTCCTTCAAATCCGATCAAAGCTCAAACAAAAGCCTATACACATTTACAAACACAATTGCAGAAGGAAGATACATCAATTATGGTTGTAAGTGCAAACACAACTACAAAATCCATAATGATTGGTGCCTGTAATTGATGACAATGAACTTGATCAAGTTTCCAATCACAACTCAAATTTGACATCCAAGCACTTCAGTAGAGCCCATCTTAGGTACCATGTGAAATTGTTACAAATCCATGAATTCATCGGGGGATAGGATGTATGACAACTTTTCCAGTAGCTCGGCCAGTTTCAAGGTAAGCAAAGGCTTCTTTAACCTTGTCGAAGGGGAATAGACCCTTGGGATCCACTATGGGCTTCACCTTGCCACTTTCCAAGTAGGGGTTTAGCTTCTTCAACACCTCTCCGTTCGATGTCACCACGAATCTGAACCCTGGTGGTGTCACTGGCCCTGTTAACACCACCACGCTTCCACCTTCCTTCACTGCTTTCACTGCCCTCTCACCTTCCCCTGTTGTTTAACAAATTAACATAAGTGCAGCATATTAAACCCAATTTCTCATATCATTTCCAACCTAATAATTACTCGAAAACTGAATGTACTAGAAAAGTTTAGCCCTACATCTAAGTTCCAGTAGTATAATTTGATTTCACAGGGTTAAAATCCTGACTCCACCACTACTTGGTGATAACATGTATTGTATGGAGAAAGTGAGAAAAATCTGTAGAGCTTTATGTGTCTACTCGGGGTATTTTGGCTCATCAGCTTCACAGAAGGCCCACTAAAATTTCGATTTAGCAAACTCTTCCTGTGACTACATATGTTTCTGAATTTTAACTCATGAAATTCATCAAAGAAAGAGATATAGCAGAAAGCATAGAAATCTCACCAACTGTATCATACACAACATCAAATTTTTCAGGCAGCTCCTCATACTTCTCCTTTGTGTAGTCAATAGCCAGATCAACACCAAGACTCTTCAAGAACTCGAGCTTCCCAGTGCTAGCAGTAGCAGCAACTTTAGAGGCACCAAATACTTGCTTGGCGAGCTGCTCGGGAAAACCAATCAAGAAAGCAAAAAACAAGCACATTTCTCAGGCATTAATTAATCATCATTAGCTCAAGAGGGCGCCCATATATATCAAGTTTCTATACCTGGATAACAAGTGATCCGACTCCACCAGCACCTCCCAAAACAAGGATGGATTTCCCAGGAGAGAACCCGGCTCTCTCGAGACCTTCATAGGCTGTTTCAATGGCTAAGGGGAGCCCGGCAGCCTCTGCAAAGCTTATATTTTTGGGTTTAGGAGCAATTAGTTTTTCCTCCACCGCAGTGTATTCTGCCAACGATCCGAATTGCTTGAGATCTTCAAGCGCTTTCTCGTTGATATTTCCATAGACTTCATCCCTTACTTTATATCCTTTCACTTGACTACCAACCTTTATCACCACTCCAGCAACATCGTAACCTGGGACAGTCTGCACTAAAACCCTCTTCTTTCAGCAAAGCTCGATCTACTTTTATTGGTTTCTTACTTCCAGACCTACTTGTATGCAAATGTTACTCACCGCTCTATGGCAATGAGTTTAGCTCACAATAGATTCTACGCAAAACTAAAAATAGTCTTGTTCTTCATTCAACAAAAGTACAGGACCATACAGACTAGCACATTCATATAGCTTAGCTTAATGGTAATCACACGTAGGTGAGGCATTCAATTTACCTTTGTCAAAGAACTAACTCAACCAAAAGTACAACCGATTGTCAAAAGCCCAAGCATAGGCTCTCTCATGTCAATCTAAAATGCCCTTCAAATAAACGCCCTTTGGGCTTGACGTGCGAACTTTATATAGGCTTCTAACGTAGTCTTTGTACAAGCATTCAATATTTGGGTTATTCAACTTGAGTTCAAGACTTTTCGATAAGGTTACCTAGGGAGCATGTTTGTAAACTAACTCGACCAAAAGCTTACGCTAACAATTTTGTTATGCTCTTTAAAAACTCCATTGTGACGAAAACTTGAAATTTGAAATTATCATTATATCTTCTGAAAATCAATCACCTCATCAATTTATATGTAAAGACAGTAAATTCATATTCTTCTATTGGAATCAGTCTCTTTGCTTGCACGATCGACACTGAGAGGGTTGCCTATACCTGAATCTCTCTAGACCCACAAAAGCAAGATCGACACTGGGAGTTGTTGTCGTAAAGTCATAGTCAATTACAGTATGCATTGCATCAAGTAGAGACATCCAAAAAGAAAATAAGAAGATCAAAACGAAGCCATCAGAACTAAAAAGAAGAGTGAGAGAGTAGATTACAGGAAGGGGAGAATCAGTGGCCTTGAACTTGCCCATCCTCCTCTTGGAATCAACAGGGTTAAGACCAACAGCAGCAACCATAAGCAAAACCTGGTCATCCTTCAATTCATAAGGAACCTTAAACTTAGAATCAAATTTAAGGACATCAACCCCACCATATTCCTCATAAAACCATGCCTTCAACTCTTTGGCGAAAGTTGAAGCTCCCACAGATGCAGGGGCAGCTCGTGACATTGCAGTAATCCTGAGTGAAATTGGACCGTAATTCCTGTAGATTGCGCTCGTCCTGCTCTGTAAGGTAAGCTTCCTGGTGGGTTTGGTGAGGGATGAGAGAGAGGTGAGAGAAAGTGGAGGTGGGTTGGATGAGGATTTGGATGAATAGGTGGCGAAGGTGGTGGTTGAGGCGGTGGTGATGGTGTTGAGGATGGGTGTGGCCTCCATTTTTGACTGTTCTGCACACAAATTTTGACACCCTGTTATGCTTTGTTGGTTCGAAGCTATTCGCTCATGATAGATTATACATCTGTCCTAATGGATGTAAAGGTGACACTTGGAATGCAGACAATCTTGGTTACTTTTTCTTTTCTTTTTTTTTTGGTGAGAAAATTTGAAAATTCTTTCTTTTTTGGTGAGAACATTTGAAAATAAATATAAGATTAAGAATAAATACTCTAAATATCGAAATATTGGGAGCTAATTTTTAAGATCAGATTATTCTCATCCTAAATCCTTAATTGTGGAATTATCAGTATTTAGAATCCATTTTATTAATATTTAGGTCAAAAATATTTTAAACCATATATAACAAATTTTTTTATGTAATTAGATGACAATTTAAAATAATATTTGTGTTAAGCTATTGTAATTTGATGATTAAAGCTTGTCTATGCAAACTTGTTGGATAGTCCAAAAAGAAACATCGTAATGACTAACCTTTAGAAAAAATCTAAATGTTTAAGTCCTTATAAGATTTGACTAAGCCACGTTACCAACATCCTCTCAGATCATATTCAATAAATTTTGGGAGGAGGGGGATTTGGATCACCAACTTTAAAGAAGAATCAACTGCCCTATTAGCTAATAGATTAACTATTGAGTTTGCTTCTCAATAACAGTGTTTGATTCTCATACACCATCCTAATCAATTGATAGAATCCTCACATTCCTTTATAAGATGGGAGTGAGGATGCAAGGTAACCACATCCTTCTTGAGCCACCCAATAGCCCACTTTGTATTAAATTGAATAATAAACTTCCCAAAACCCTCCTCCTCCAGCAAAAGACAAACCTTCTTCTCAGTGCCAAAAGTCCAACTCTAGGGGATGTACAAGTCTCAATATTTTTGTAGAACTCTATTATTGTCATTCCCTTAAATCAAAATAAAATGTCATCTAAACATAAAAATTAAAGTTGGTAATATGACAATCACCTAAATATTTAACTAGTCATTATTTTTTAAACTTCTAAACCCTTAACTAAAACAATTCCAATTCATTTTTCTCTTTTCAATACAAAAAAAATTACGTAATTTTTTTACTACTTACTCAATTCTTTAAAAGATCACCGATACAGAATTCTATATTGACATACCTCCTATATAAGATGATATTATCTAATTGTAAAAATGTGACTTAGCAAAGTGGACTAGCATAAGTTGTCCAACTTTTAAGAGCATTGCCAGCCATGTGGAACGTGGGCGACACGGTGGGGTTCGGTCTGACACGCATGACAACTTTTTCCTCCCAGCCAGCATGGCACGTGAGGCACAAGCGGGGTAGCACGTCTACCCGTGTCTCCTCTCGGGCCACTTTTAATATTTTTTTAATATATTTTTTATTTTCTTTTTTTGAGCGTGTAAATAATTTTTAAATGATTTAAAAAATATGTTATGTGTTATAATGTTGATCTATGATAAATATTTTTATTGGATGATTAAAATTGGAGTTTCATAAATTAAAAACGTAAAAAAATTAAAATTTTAAAAAATTAAAATTTTTACTGATATAACAAAATAGAGTTTCAAAATTTAAAACTCCTGCAATCCAAAACAATTCTCAAGTCGTGCAACAAAGTGGGCGTGCACTTGCTTGGTGTTGGTGGGTGCAATCAATAAAAATTCGGAATCAACGGTGCGTGGTCAATCTTCTCGTCTCATTCCCTAAAAAACGCCCCCCTTGAGTTTCTGCGTCTCCTTAATAACAAAAACAGTGAAAACAGCCAAACTGGCCCAAACACATTGACGGCTGCCTTGCCTTTTCAACTTCCTAAACTCTCACAGATCTCATCCAATCGCTCCATTCTCTATCTGCCCCTCAATTTTGATCTAAACCCAGGTGAGTTTTTAGTTTCTCTGTTCAATGTCTGTTCTGGGTTTCAACTTTATTGTTATTTATCTTCGCGTTTTGTAATCTGTATCACTGATCTGTTCAGGGGTTTTGTTCTGGGTGTCCAAGCAAAATCATGCTTCTGAGTTTTTTCGGTTGATTTTAGAAGTGATTGTGATTTGCCCATGTGGTTGCTTTCTGAAATTTGAGCTTGAGATCTGTATTAAACTTGTGGGCTCTTGATTCTAACGCCCCACCTCGTTTTTGCGATGTATGTGATTGTTCAATTGCTGATATCCCTGCCATAGCAACCCCGGCAAAAACAACAAAAAAAGGGAAATTTGTGAACTGGGGTTGTGAATTCGCCATGCATTTTTGAGTTTAACTCATCATGCATTGATTTTTGTGTTTTGATGTAACCTTTGGACTTCAACTCTGGGTATGGTGATGTATCTATCTTGATATAGTAATTAACTTCTCCTGTTCTTGACATTTTTTCCCCAGTGCGATCTTAGAATTTGTGTGCATTCAATTGTTAAACCAGATTTACTGTGTGTTTTCTTGGTCAATTTTAAGAACTGGGAAGCTAGATTATTATTGCTATGAGGATTTATCTAAATTCAAGTGTTTGACCTACCACATTGTGCGCTTTGACTTTCTATATCTAAAAAGAATCTGATAATGCAACTAAATCATCACAAATTTGTATGGTGAACAATTGCAAGCTGGTTAACCCAACTTAAAGGGAGAAGAAATCTTATTGCAATGCTCAAGTCCCTTTGGACAGGTTCTAGGAGATACCGGGGGGGGGGGGGGAATAGACATTAGATTTAAAGCATCCGTCTTCTGGCTCTTCCGCACCACCTACGCCTGCTGACATGCTGTTTCCAGTGACTAAAAGGTATCTGTTTATGTGATCGGTGAAGGTATCTAATAAATGGCTGAATCAAAGACCGAAGTAGTTACCAAGGTTGACCAGCTACGGCCTGGTAAGACAGGCCTCACCCTCACGGTAAAGGTTGTTGATTCCAAGTTAGTTATGCAGAGAGGCCGGGCTGATGGACCTCAAGGTCGCCAAATGCGAATGGCTGAATGTTTGGTCGGAGATGAGACTGGAATGATAATCTTCACTGCTAGAAATGACCAAGGTAAGGCTTATGTGGATTGTGACATGGCTTTCAACTTGGTGTCTGCACATGTTAAAGTTTCATCCATGTTATGTTTAATTTTTGCTCAAACCAAGGAGATTTTGCTAATGGGTGATATCATTTGCTTGGAGCATCAGTGTCTGATACCTGTATGATGGTGCTCATCAGAAGAGTTTGCTTCATCTCTGTCCATATAGCTAACCAGGCATATTTCCAGATTTTGTATTGTTATATAATCACATGTCAGGTTGTGTGCTCGTTTTTTTCTACTCTACTAACTACTAGATTGCTGCCTGGAGGCTTATGCATGTTGTCCTCTGACTTGAATATAGCTAGAATAGCTTCTTTATACTGAATTACCCTCCATAACAGTTGCAAAACATTCATATCCAATGCCAAATATATTGCCTTGCTTTAGTGAATACTTGGTCGATGTTGATTCCTACAGCTGTGAAATTGGAGCTTCAAGAGATGTACGACCGTACAACAGTTCGATGTGGCTTCCCCCTCCCATCCTTTTTTCTTTTTCTTCATTTTGGGGGGGGGGGGTGTTAAGGCGTAAGATAGCTTTTTACCTCAGTGGTTGAGTGGGTACCTTACATGGATTTGATTGAATATTTTTTCTGGCCCGTTAGGAGTTAATTTGTTACCTTAGGCTCTTAATTCATTTATTTCATCGAAAATGGGTCACTTGTAACACGTAGATTCTGTTCAAAATTCTGTCTGATACATACTGATGCAGAGAACAGTTTTTAAAATAAGAAAGAGCCCCCCCCCCTCTCCTTGGACCCATCAGAAAATATAAGAGCATCCGCATTGGTGATCCAAAAGTTTGGATCATAAGTGGGGACCCACAACCTCCACATCATCTCACAAGCCAACTTTTTTTCTCTTCTCTACATCCTATGGATCACCAACTTGGATCATCAAATAAAATAATATTTTATAGACCCCACTACTACTACATTATTGGGTTTTAGACTTTTGAATGCTTAGTTGGCAAAAAAAAAAGAGAGAGAGAATGTGTGGGGGGCGGATCATGGCCATGAGCTGAACCGTGGGGCGAGCGAAACGGATCACTGATGCATGGTATTACTTGGACCGTGAGCCAAATTTTTGGCTCACGAGCCTTGCATTGCAAATGCTCTAAGAGAGCAGTTGAGGAGGTTCAACATGATATCCCTGACAAGTGGCAACTAGCCCAATCTCTTTGAGGGTTCATTGCAGACAGAAATCTACCTACTACAAAAAATGGGATGCCAACTTATTTCACATGACGTACTACGTATCGAACTCCAGCTTTCCTGCTGAACCAAGTTGCACTTTGATAACTATGGATTGGCCCATAAGGGTCTTCCCTAGTTGAAATGAAGATATGAAAAATATATTTCGGGGGATGGACTATCCTCTTGTAAATTAACTGACCTCCCACATTAGATCCCATATTGTTCTCATGGCATCTGGTCCATGATATTGTGTTGGCGAATGCTAATGCCTTGAGAAGCAATTATAGGCAGCCTGAGGTTTACCACTCAGTCATTGCCTTCGCAAAGGAAAGCTTGACCCTCACAGTAAGTTCCTGTTATCAGATGAAAAACCTTCACCCTCAGTGATTTCAGTCACTCTTTCTCACTAGAAAGCACATGATTAGGCTTAGCTCTTCAATCACCACAGTGGCTGCAGTGTTGCTGTTCATGGCAGGGAAGAATCATGGAACATGCCCAAAATCTTTCAGAAATCGGACTAGGGCACTAAGTTAGCAGGCATTCTGGCCCCAGATGGACTGGCTGACTGTGAAAACCGCACACCAAATTCTTTACCCTTGTTCCTTGACCCAAACTTCATAAGTCAATACAAAATTAGAGCTGCAGCTCAATACTTAGCAGTCACCGCAAACTTAGTTTACAATAGCCCGCTTGAGGCACGCCTCGGCGCGCCTCAGCGTGAGGCTACCAGGTCAGCGCCTCGAAGGGGATGAGGTGCGCCTCGAGGATGCGAGACTATATCTTCCCCCTTTTTCTTAGCCTTGCCTTTGCCTTTTTTCTTCTTTTCCTTCCTTGTGAGCTAAAAGGTGAGCTAAACTTGTACCGTAAGTACATGCATTAGGGAACTACGATGATAAGATAACATGTCTTAAGGTTATTTGCTATGTTAGTAGTCATATTGCTGTCTAATCACATTTTTAATGCATTTATGTAACTTGTTTCTGCAAAATATGTTTTGTGAAATATGAAATACTTTTAAAAACTTTTGCATAGATGTGCGCCTCGCGTCCATGATGCGTGGGCCTTCGCCTCGCGCTTTGCAACCCTATGCGCCTCAATGCACCTCGCGCTTTTTAAAACTAAGACCGCAAAAGACCTGAACAAATTATTCTAGCTTTTCCAAGAAAGGAACCTCACAGAAATGATCTGAACAAGGCACTTCTGCTTTCTGGATGAGCTCATGAAGTGAAAAAGGGCGAGCCTAGGATTGAAAATCAAACTAGTAAAGAAAGCTTAGAAGTTAGACGAACATGGGCATTTAGTATAAGCAATTCAAACCTTTTAATGGGGATTAACTGAGATAGAGGAACTCTCGAGAATGCAAAAGGCTACTAGTAAGTTTGTCTGTCTCCCTCCCATCAAGAAATATCTGTATGAAGACCACCGAACAGTACATGGATGTAAATATAACGGAATGTGCTCAGGTCGGGCTTCTAGGCATGGTTACTGGCATCTGTTTATTCATAGTAATCATACCAACCACAATTACCCCCCGTAAAGACCTGCCTAACCCATCCATTGATTTGATTAAGAAGGATGAAGAATCTACCTCTGGTGAAGGGTGGGGCTTCATGGAGTGATTACAATCACGATTTACGTGAGGATTTAAGCATCATGTTATTGTACCTCTCCTCTTATGCCAACTGGCATTTGTTCTTCCAAAAAGCCCAAGTTCTCTATTCATGTTCTTCCTGTGTCTGATCAAACCTATTATATGATGATTGTACGGAGCTCTTGGCTAGCAGCAAGTCTTTTGAGATTCCAATACTTTGAGAAAAGAATTTTATCTATTATGCTTTTGTTTCCTTGTTGTGTACGTTGATTTTTGTGACCTTATCAGAAGAAATTTAGCAATGAGAATTTAGATAAAGAAAACACTAGAGAGGAATTGAATTTAGAGACCAGCAGCTCATTTTCTATCCTTTTACATTTGTTGGTTTCTGTGTTATGGCTGTTAGAACTTAGAACTGAGGTTTGGAAACTTTTGTGGTCTTTGATGTTGAAGTTGTGTATTGACGGTATTTGAGATTAGGTTGCTCTACAATTTTACGTCGTTCTAACCTAGTCCTACGCTTTGATACCATTAACCTAATTTCTTCCCTGAGAAGGGTGTAGGGATTCTGAAGTACACAGCCAGCCATGTACATCTGTAGGGAATGCGTGTTGGAAAGCATTCACTAGTACAATAGTACTTCATATTTTACAACACACAGTACAGTACCTTTGGCAAAGCATTTCATTTTGTTTCTATTATAATCCAAATCTCAAACCCCAAACCCCCCCCCCCCAAAAACGACAACAGCAACCCCTGTGTTTCAGCACTGTGGAGAGTTGAAAGAGGTAGATAGCCTAAGCTGACACAGGTGGATGTTGTAACAGAGCTCTTTTTTGTGGTTTTTTGAGGAGGCCACTGCAGTACTGCATAAATGCACTGACGTGCTCTGCAACAGAAGTAGGTAGATAGTTTATCAAGTTTTGGCTTTTTAGGTAAGGTGAGATTAACAGAGTACTAGATCACATTGCAGTAGGGGCTTGTCTGGCTCACAGATTGGCCTGTTGGCATTTCGACTACCCCACTAAATCCTTTATCTGACTGAAAGCATGATTCCTTGATGAAGTGAAAGGTGTGAAGGTATAAACATACAACCCAGTCATTTTCCTTCAATTCCATTACCGTGAATTATCTTTTGTTTAGTCACATGCAAACATGAATCTGCATTAACATAACTGAGCTGTTCCTCATTTTATTGGAATTTGTGTTATGATTTGTCTTTCTCGAAGAGTTTATTTGTCTCTCTCCTTGGAATTATCACAAGAGCCTTTATTCTGCTTGTATGTGGGCACTAGCTGCATCTTTTCCTTAACCCTCTTCAATCATTTTGCCTTTTTGATTGCGAATGATGGGATGTTTGCATTCTCAGTGGACAAAATGAAAGCGGGCGCTACATTAACTCTTAAAAAGGCCAAGATCGACATGTTTAAAGGGTCTATGAGGCTCGCCGTGGATGGTCGATCAGGAGGAGCCATTGAAGAATCAAACCCAGCCGATTTCACTGTCAGGGAAGACAACAACTTATCGTTGATTGAGTTTGAGCTTGTGAATGTTGTTGAAGGGTGATTTCGGAACCCTTCTTCTAGTTTATAGAAATAAAAAAGAAAATTAGTGGAATCAAACAAAAGAAAGTTTTGTTTAGTTTTGTCTTGTGGGCATACTCCAAGCAGCTCGTGAAACCTTGTCTTCTGGGAAGAAAGATCTTGAGGCTTCTATCACTTACCTAAAGTTGGGGGACTAAACATTTTGCAGCATGTGAAGGCAGCTTGCTTGGATCCCCCCCCCCCCCCCAAGGACAAAAAAAAAGAAAAATGAACAAATGTTAAATTTGTTGACAGTGACAGAGGAGTATTCAAGATTTTTTTCTATGTTTTTTCTTTTTTCCAGTTAGTCTTTTGGAGACAGAGACGTAAGATGTTCCGTGGTTATATTTATGTAATGGATATGTTTGATTGTATTAGTCTCTTGCTTGCAAGAATAAGGTTGTTTATGTCTAAATTTCTGCAAATTCTGTTTTGGCGGAATTTATATTGTGGTGGTGGTGTTGATCTGAAAATCAAAATGGGATCACAAGCTTTACTATTTTCGTAGGCGTGTGAGATCTTGGAGAGTCTTGTTCTTTGCAAGAAACTTTAAGATACGGTATGAACTACGAAATTTGGAGAAAGAAGAAATAACCTTGAGCTAATACTGACTGCATCAATTTATTTGCAGCTATTGTTGGAGCCAAGTTCTCCTGAGCCCACAGGCATCTGAGAGCTGGAATTTGCGTACCTGTGAGGTCTTGTATTGTAATGCTCCTTATAGCTCCTACATACAAACCCTAAAAAAGCAAAAGAATTGGAATTTGAATGTTGCGTAAAATATATGCAAGAAGAACTATTCATTAACCAAGACTTACAGAGGTCAAAACTCAAA
>JACYFF010003369.1:91645753-91667493 GCA_017589665.1 Selenicereus undatus | reverse complement strand
ATCAATGGAAGCTGAATGATATGATGAGATGAGGAAAGAAAAAGATGAAGAAATTAGATGTTGAAATGTACAGAAGCCACACTAGTTCGTGGATCCAAAAACTTTGTACTGAGGAGTGAGGAGTACGTAGTCATTATTATAGTTGGAAAATTAAAGGTGATATACAGTGGCGGAGCTATGTGGGGGGAGAGGTGTTTATGGACATCCTTAACTTTAAAAAAAAATTGTTTAAAATTTATATCAATATTATGAGTGAACACTCTTAAAATAAGTCTAAAAAAATAATAAATTATTAAATATTCGTAGATGAATATTCCTAATTTAAAAGCCTACATCCACCACGGATGACATATGTATATGCATGGGGGCCTAACCCAAAACTCAGCTTACATGCCCATCATATCATTCATAAACTTGATGAGTTCATTTATCTCCACGCAAATTATATATTTTATATGGTTGACCCTCATGAACCAATAAGAAGCCACCTTTTTGGGGGTTAAAATTTGCCCAAAAAGCAAAAAATATATAATACACGTTTTCGTGCTACCTAAGGAACCCAAGCTCTTTTAATTATGCATTGTAACATCATGCTGTTGTTGCAAGTGCATCATCCTATTTAATCAGGGTAAAAGAATCCTATTTAAGGAAAGTTGACGCAAAAAAACAGGTTAAACCACATCTCATTACGTACGGCCAGTTAGAAAATTTGATGTTATATTTGGACGATGAAACATGATTATAAGAAAATTACTTCAAAAATTCAAGCATAAACAATAAAGATGATTGCAAAAGTCACATCACTTTTTCTCATCTGTGTTTATCTTGATCATTAAACTTGATTGATGAATCAATCCATATGATTTTCATCGAAATGTACACCTACTTATATCGTCACAAAGTCTAGGGTGAAAAACATTGGGAAATGTACGTTCCTAAGAAGTGGGTGTGCATTGAATTTTAATTTAAAAATGTGTCATAGAATAGAAGGTAGGTGTTAGAAAATTTATTAAAGGTGATGATGCAAAATTGATACTAAATGTATGTACCCTGTAGACATAAAATTTGGTGGTAGTCTTTTCAGCTCAGACAGCAAAGCCCCAGACATGCATGAAAACACGAAATTGTTTTGTTGTTTCACTATTTATTCCTGCTTGGATATATTGTCGACTCCCTCACCTGATTAATATGTTAGCCTCCATGCATGCATGCTCGATAACCTAGATATTCAAACATATACTAGCTATAAGAACAGTCTAGTGCATAAACATTCTGCATTCATGCAGGGTCTGAAAAAGGGTCCTATTCTAAGGAGTGAATTGTAGGTGACTTACTTAAAATTGTAAATATGTGTATACATGATTTAATGCAAAAATTTTAAAAGTATCTTTTTGATGATGAGCTTATCTTGTGTCAAATCCTACTTTCATTTACATAGTGAAGTATAAACTACTATATGCAAGTGATTAAAGTCAAGTATATTATTCTTTAGAAATTCTGAAGATCCCAAAATTAATTGGGTATTAAGAACAAGCTAGTCAGAGATAGGTAATGTTTGGTTTGATATAAACAACCTTGTAACGTAAACAAATTTGTAATGATTTTATTATTTTGTTTGGTTGTAAGAGAGTATTGCAAACAATAACCATCTTGTAATTATGGTTACTACAAACTATGTAATCATAATTGCATTGCAAGGCTCATCGCATTACATTATATTCAACCAAAAATCACATTAGTATCAAAGGGAAAGGAGATCGTGAAACTATAGTTGTAATCAAGGAGGGCATATAGGGATGTATCTCTGAACTTTATCTTCGTGGAAACCTCATTTAACATTATTTAATCAATTAATAATTGGACTCTTTTTATACCAACGTTTAAAAATCCAATCATACTAAATTTGGGTACTCAATTCTATCTCTAAGCTAAATTATAGATATATACAACTTTCGCAGGGGTAAATAGAAAGAAATAAATGTTAGACGTCTCTTATCAGCTTAGAGTTGCTCGGAAAAATAGAGAGAAAAAAAATCAAAGGTTAGTGAGACTATAATGAAAATATCCATACAATGCCCCTTGTACCCCCCCTGTTAGGCCTATACATAATTGTCATGGTTGTGGTTAGAGCTGGTAAAAAGTTGTTAGACCTGAATATCCGAATTTATTTGACTCGAAAAAAATCGAATATGGTCATAGATTTTTCGTCCGAATGTTGAATCCGGACATGCAATATTTTTTATATTTCTATTATCCGAACCAGATTTTGACCTGAATTTAGCCTTGTCCGAATTGTTCAACTCGAAAAAAACTGAGATTGGACATCAATTCTCATCCGAATTTTGATATTGTCTAATATGACCCACTCAAATTCGACCCGAACTCAAATTTTTATCAGCGTTAATTGTGGTAGTAGCTAGAGACCTAATTAAACAGCATACATAGGCTACTACAAAGTCTATAGCATACACTCAGGATTGTATACTCCCGCAAGCCACATAAGTGAAATATGCAAGCCACCTCTTTCATAATGGCCCTGTTTGGTAAACAGCTGTTAGCTGTTAGCTGTTAGCTATTTGTGTTAGCTGTTAGCTGTTAGCTGTTTGATTTAGCTGTTTGCATTAACTGTTTGAATTAGCTGTTTGCAAAAAAAGTGCTTGGTAAAGTTAGCTGTTTCTGGAATGTATATTTGATAAAATTTCAATATTGCCCCTATGTTCAAATGAACTGCCAGGGAGAGGAAAGGTTAATTAATGGCATGGGTGTAATTTTCTTGAACTTCTGGGTAGTATCGTAATTTCAATAAAAAGTTGTTCCCAAAAGGCTATTAAGATTAGCTGTTTGAAAAAGAGCTGTTTGGGGTAAAACAACTGTTTGAAACAGCTGTTTACCAAACATCTCTTTAGCTGTTTGACTTGGTCAAAACAGCTAAAGAGGTGCCAAACAGCTCTTTTTTATCAAACAGTTGATGCAACCAAACAGGGCCAATGTATGATCCCCACAAGGCCACAATATATATGCATGATAATTCATATCTCTATCTGGGCCTTATGGTAATAATTTGTACAGTCACATATTGCATTAAAAGTGGAATAATAGGCGAGGAGGAAAACATCATAACTAGTGCGAATATTATTGGGTGGTCCATTAATTATCATTAGATTGTGCATGATTTTCTTCAACACACAAAATAAACTAATAATTAAATGTGTGATAATATACTAGCCTGATAACATGATTAATCTCTTTCGAGTATCTTTTTTTATTCATGATCATCTCAGTACAATTTATATAATGTTATCCATTTTGAATTCAATTATTAGTCATGACAATTACAACACGATATTTTTAATGAGTAGTTTAACGAGGTTTTTTTTTTTAAAACAAAGCTACTTTTCGGTACGTGTAACAATTTTTTTCGTTCGGAGTTCTTCGCAGAAATCTCTTTTTTTTTAAAAAAAAAAATTATCAATGGAAGCTGAATGATATGATGAGATGAGGAAAGAAAAAGATGGAGAAATGAGACGTTGAAATGTAAAGAAGCCACACTAGTTAGTGGATCCAAAAACTTTGCACTGAGGAGTGATCGGGGAGTACGCAGTTATTATTATGGGTTGAAAATTAAAGGTGACATATGTATATGCATGGGGGCCTCACCCAAAATACATACAACACGTTTTCGTGCTACCTAAGGAACCCAAGCTCTTTTAATTATGCACTGTGACATCATGCTGCTGTTGCAATTACATTATCCTATTTAATCAGGGTAAAAGAATCCTATTTAATGAAAATTGAAGAAAAAAAAAGGTTAAACCACATCTCATTACGTACGGCCAGTTAGGAAATTTGATGTTACATTTGGACGATGAAACATAATTATAAGAAAATTACTTCAAAAATTCAAGCATAAACAATAAAGATGAAGGACAAGATTGCAAAACTCACATCACTTTTTCTCGTCTGTGTTTGTCTTGATCATTAAACTTGATTGATGAAGTTCTTATAGCCCCTCTCATTTGTACCTATACGCATGGAATCGATCCATGTCAATAGATATATATGTATCTTTCATAATTAAAAAAGCACTTAAAATTTAAAACTTTATCTAATGATAGATCATGAATATAGTAAGCTCAAACGATAAGCGATCCAATTCATGGCATCAGTCTATCGTGAGAAATCCTAGGAATTCTTAATTCTTAAAGTCATCCCAAAGAAAATGGCTCCTTGTGATAGATATGTCCTCACATAAATGAGATTTGATCTTTTCTTTTTTCATTCAACATGGATAAACTTTCCACTGAGGGGGGATGTCAAGATAAACAAATCCTTTCAATAGTTGAGATTTGAAGCCTTGATATTTTACTTGAAAGATGAGTATTCTACCACTTATTTAAAAGAATGTTTTTTTTATCAGATAGCATGTTATGTAAGTTAATTTGAAACGTGGTTATATGCATATAGTCTATGAAAAGATGATTAAAGTACAGATTTTCTGAGTGTCTTTATGATAATTTTGAAAAACGCGGTATGCTCGAATCAAAGAAGGATGGAAGTCAGAAATGAAGGCCTAGAAATCATCCCAGGCATGAAGAAATTGTTGAGATTTGTCATACTTTTGCAGCTCCATTCAAAATATGCGATTTTCCTCCTGCATATGATCGAGTTTGATATATTGTTTAATTTCCCTCACTCATCTGAGTCTGTACGTACTTCTGTGTGTGTATGAGAGAGAGAGAGTAGACAAGTCCATGGTAATCAAACAAAGAGTACTTTATAATTATATATTTACCCTTTAATTTCATCAATGTGGGACAACACCTATATTTATACTCCAACACCCCCCCTCACGTGTGAGTTACTAATAGGACCCGACACGTGCACACAATTTTAATCAAACAGAGACTGTGACAATTCATGATCGAGCAATCCGCTCTGATACCATGTTAAACTTTTATAATAGTTGGACCATAATCAAACGAGTCATGCATATAAACTCAAATGAGATTCCAACCCAAAATCAATTGGTAATTGGGATAGAGTAACTCACAAATTTATACACATACTCAAACCTTTTAATTTCGTCAATATAGAATAACACCCACTATCATATTCTTTCATTTTATCAATGTAGAAAAACAATTACTTTTAACCTCAATTAAAAATTTTGTTAAATCATAACCTTAATTAAACGATACAATACCAGTCTAATGTAGACATAATCAATTACATGACTCAATATTATTTAAACCCGAAATGAATCAATCCACATGATTTTCATCGAAATATACACCTACTTATATCATCACAAAATCTAGGGTGAAAACTATATATATTTATGAGCTCTACTATCACCAAACTCCACATTAAATTGGGAAATGTACGTTCCTAAGAAGTGGATATATACAATGATTATACAAAATTTAGCATAGTTGCACTAGCCGCCATTGGGAAGTAAATTTCAAAGAATCAAATGATTAGGGTATGCAGGGCTATTGTACTGCTGCTGTATTTGTGCATTGAATTTAATTTAAAAATGTGTCATAGAATAGAAAGTAGGTGTTAGAGAATTTATTAAGGGTGATGATGCAAAATTGATAATAAATGTATGTACCCTGGTGGTAGTCTTTTCAGCTCAGACAGCACAGCCCCAGACATGAAAACACGAAATTGTTTTGTTTTTGCACTGTTTATTCCTTGCTTGGATATATTGTCGACTCCCTCACCTAAGTGATATGCCAGCCTCCATGCATGCATGCGTGATAACCTAGATATTCAAACATATACTAGCTATAAGAATAATTCTGTATAAACATTCTGTATTTATGCAAGGTTTGAAAAAAGGGTCCTATTTTATTGAGTAAATTATACGTGATTTACTTAAAATTGTAAATATGTGTATACATGATTTAATGCAAAAATTTTAAAAGTATCTTTTTGGTGATGAGTTTATCTTGTGTCAAATCTTACTTTCATTTACATAGTGAAGTATAAACTACTATATGCAAGCGATTAAAGTCAAGTATATTATTCTTTAGAAATTCTAAAGATCCCAAAATTAATTGGGTATTAAGAACAAGCTAGTCAGAGATAGGTAATATTTAGGTCGATGCAAATAACCTTGTAACGTAAATAATTTTGTAATGGTTTTTATTATTTTGTTTGATTGTAAGAGAGTATTACAAACAACAACCATCTTGTAATTATATTTACTACAAATTATGTAATCATGATTTCATTGCAAGGCTTATCGTATTACATTATATTCAACCAAAAATCACATTAGTATCAGAGGAAAAGGAGATCGGAGAACTATAGTTGTAATCAAGGAGGGCACATAGAGATGTATCTCTGAACTTTATCTTCATGGAAGCCTCATTTAACATTATTTAATCAATTAATAATTGGACTATCTCTTTTTTGCCAACGTTTAAAAATCCAATCATACTAAATTTGGGTACTAAATTCTATCTCTAAGCTAAATTATAGATATATACAACTTTTGCAGTGGTAAATAGAAAAAAAATAGATGTTAAATGCCTCTTATCAGCGTAGAATTGCTCGGAAAAATAGAGAAAAAAAAAATCAAAGGTGAGTGAGACTGTAATGAAAGTATCCATACAATGCCCTTTGTACTCCCCCTGTCAGGCCTATATATAATTGTCATGGTCGTAGTTAGAGCTGGTAAAAAATTGTTCGATTCAAATATTTAAATTTGTCCGATTCGAAAAAAATCAGATGCGGTCATAGATTTTTTGTCCGAATATTAAATCCGGACACACAATATTTTTTATATTTTTACTGTGCGAATCACATTTTGATCCAAATTTAACATTGCTCGAATTATCCAACTCGAAAACAATCGAGTATTGGACATAAATTCTTATCTGAATTTTAATATTATCTAATTTATCCAACTTAAATTTCACCCAAAATCAAATTTTTATCCGTGCTAATTGTGGTTGTAGCTATAGATCTAGTCAAACGGCATACATAGACTACTATGTACTATGTGCAATTAATTAAGACATGTTAAATGATTCGTTAGATATGATGTTTTAGGGTAGATTCAGAACAAATTAAATGTGCATAAGTTTGTGTCATACACTCATACTGTCATATTCAATTTCATGTGAGTATTCTTGATTGACATTTGCGGATCCAGAATGTTTAATTTCAATTGACTGTATGAAAGACTGCCTACAATACAACACATATGCCACTTGTACTCCCCTGACAGGCCTATATGTACTTGTCATGGTAATCAAATGACCTTCTTCAATTAATTATGCATGTTAAATGATTCGTTGGATGCCTGGATATGATGCATATGGGCACGTAGTTCTGAATTCGTGTATAAATTTATGAGTTATTTTATTATAATTGTTAATTAATTTTAAATTGAAATTTTATTTAGGTTTATATGCATGATTTGTTTGATTATGGTTTAATTGTTATAAAAATTTAACATGATATCAGAGTAGGTTGCTCGATCATGAATTGCCACCATCTCTGTTTGATTAAAATTGTGTGCACGTGTTGGGCTATGTTAGTAGCCCACACGTGAGGGGACATGTTGTCGAACAAGTATATGTGTTGTCCAACATTGATAAAATTAAATGGCAAATATATAATTATAAAGTACTCTTTGTTTGATTACCATCGACTCGTCTGCTCTCTCTCTCTCTCACACACACACAGAAGTACATATAGACTCCCTCAACTAATCAATGTGTTAGCCTCCATGCATGCATGCTTGATAACCTAGATATTCAAACATATACCGGCTATAAAAACAGTCTAATGCATAAACATCCTGCATTTATGCATGGTCTGAAGAAGGGTCCCATCCGAATGGGTGAATTGTAGATGATTTACTTAAAATTGTAAATATATGTATACATGATTTAATGCAAAAATTTTAAAAGTATCTTTTTGATGATGAGATTATCTTGTGTCAAATCTTACTTTCATTTACATAGTGATGTATAAACTACTATAACAACAACAACAACAACAAACTCCCAAAGTAGGTCCCGCTTTCACGGGGTCTGGGGAGATCCAACTGTAGGCAACCTTACCTCTACCGGTATTCCTACCCATAGAGAGGTTGATTCCAAAAGACCCGCGAAAAAGTTTTGTGACCAAAAGGTTTGAAGGGAAAAACGATTATAGAAACCATTTGCCGAGTGAGCGAAAGAGAGAGGGGATGAGAAAAGGGTCCGAAAGGCAAATAAAGAGAGAATGGATACATAGCAAATAAAAAGGAGCGGGGCAGAGACATACCTCAGCAAAACCAGAAGCGCTTGGCGCCGTCACATCCCAGAAAAGCGCGACCTGCAGACAATCAGACCTAAACCCGACCCACCCCACACCGCCTAAGCTACAGCCGGACCCCTATAATCGGAAACCCTAATCCTGTCCCGCCACAGCCTCCTATCCTGAGCCATGTCCTCCGTGAGTCCGACAACTCTCAGGTCCTCTCTAACCACTTGATCTAGACTCTTCTTCGGTCTACCCCTCCCTCTCTTACCACCTGGGGGGTTGATTCTCTCACACCTTCTCACGGGAGCGGCCGTACTCCTCCTCTTGACGTGGCCGAACCATCTGAGCCTTGATTCCCTCATCTTCTCCTCTATCGGGGCCACTTCAGCTAAGCCCCTAAACACTTCATTCTTGATCCTGTCCAATCTCGTAGAGCCACACATCCACCTGACCATTCTCATCTCAACTACCATCAACCTTTGGACCTGCGTCTTTTTTACAGGCCAACACTCCGATCCATAGAGAATAGCCGGTCTGACCACCGTCCGATAGACTTTGCCTTTCAAACCTATGGGCACTCTCTTGTCGCACAGCACCCCTGACGCTGACTTCCACTTTTGCCAACCCACTCTAATCCGCTGGCTAATGTCCTCGTCAATGTCCCCGTTTTGTTGAATGATCGAGCCCAGATACTTGAATTTGTCAACCTTTGGTATAGCCCTCCCATCCAGCACGATATCTCCCCCCTCTACTAACCTCCCGCTGAAACAACAGTGAAGGTATTCCGTTTTCAACCTACTCAACCGAAAGCCCCTAGCCTCCAGCGTGCGCCTCCAACTCTCCAACCTATCATTCACCCCCTGCCTGGTGACATCAATAAGAACGATGTCATCTGCAAATAACATACACCAAGGCACCTCGTCCTGGATACCTCTAGTAAGTACGTCCAAAACTAATGTGAAAAGAAACGGGCTCAAAGCGGATCCCTGGTGCAAGCCCAGGGTAACAGCAAAGTCATTGGAGACCCCGCCCGGGGTCCTAACCCTCGTCCGCCCTCCCTCGTACATGTCCTTGATAACACGAATATACTCGGGCGACACCCTTTTCTCTTCCAAACACTTCCACAATACCTCCCTTGGGACGCTATCATAGGCTTTCTCCAGATCAATGAACACCATATGTAGATCCACCTTACGGTCCCTGAACGCGCCCATGAGCCCTCTGAGGAGGTAGATCGCTTCAATGGTCGCTCTGCCTGGCATGAAACCAAATTGGTTTTCTGAAATCTCTACTTCCCCTCGCAATCTTCTCTCAATCACTCTCTCCCACAATTTCATAGTGTGGCTGAGCAGTTTGATGCCCCTAAAGTTATTACAATCTCGAATATCCCCTTTGTTTTTGTACAGTGGGATGATTGTACTAACCCTCCACTCTCTGGGCATCTTGGCGGTCCGAAAAATGACATTGAAAAGCTCCGTGAGCCATTCAAGATCCACTTCCCCCAGAAACTTCCAAACTTCCACTGGTATCTGGTCCGGACCCACTGCCTTCCCCTTCGCCATCTTCTTCAAGGCCTCCCTAATCTCCTCCTTTGAGATCGTATCGCTCGCACGCTGGTCGCTACACTCTCTGCCCCGACTACTGACGTCGCCCCCCCTTCCCCATTGAGGAGTGTAGCAAAGAACCTTTGCCATCTCTCCTTAATGTCAACATCCTCCGTCAACACCTTACCCTCTTCGTCCTTTATACACCTCACCACCCCCAAATCCTTAGTCTTCCTCTCCCTTGCCCTAGCCAGCTTAAAAACCTCTTTCTCCCCTTCCTTCGTCCCCAATTTATGGTACAGTCTATCAAAAGCCTGACTCTTAGCTACTGCCACTGCCCTTCTGGCTACCTTCTTGGCCGCCTTGTATCCAATCTTCTTATGCGCCCTCTCGTCCTCCGAGCTGCTGTTCATGAGCTCCACAAAAGCCTCTTTTTTTGCCTTAACTTTCTCCTTTACCTCTTCGTTCCACCACCAGGCGCCCTCCATCCTTTTACTGCCTCCCCTTGCCAGTCCTAAGGTTTCCTTAGCCGCCCCACGGATGCAGTCCGCCATGGCATCCCACATCTCATCGGCGTCTACAGCCCTTCTCCAAGCTCGCTCCTCAACTATTCTTTATGCTATTAGCCCCGTCTTCTCCTTTGTGAGGGTCCACCACTTAATTCTGGGTTCTTCAGTTCTGCTCTTCGACCTCTTAGGATACTTGAACTCTGTATCTAAAACCAGCAACCTGTGTTGAGTACCCAGCCACTCACTGGGGATCACTTTACAGTCCTTACACGCTCTCCGAGTCTCCTTCCTCGTTAGGAAGTAGTCGATCTGGGTCTTGCAGGAAATGCTCTTGAAGGTCACTATGTGGTCCTCCTTCTTCTTGAAGAAGGAGTTGGCAACCCACAAATCAAAGGCCACCGCAAAGTCCAGCACAGAAACCCCTCCCGCATTCCTCTCCCCGAAACCGAAACCCCCATGGACCCCATCGTAACCTGCAGCCTCCGCGCCGATATGGCCGTTAAAGTCTCCGCCTATGAACAGTTTCTCACTCTGGGGAACCTCTTGAACGACCTCGTCTAGGTCCTCCCAGAAGAGCTTCTTAGTTTCCTCCGACAGACCTACTTGGGGCGCATACACGCTTACCACGTTCACGAAAACTGAACCCACCAAAACTTTAATGACCATAATCCTGTCGCTCTTACGCCTCACTTCGACCACCTGGTCCGCCAAATCCTTCACGACCAGGATGCCCACTCCATTCTTCGCCTTGGTTGACCCCGAGTACTACAGCTTGTACCCATCGATCTCTCTAGCTTTCGCCCCAACCCACTTCGTCTCTTGGACGCACGCTGTACTGATCTTACGCCTACGCAGCGCCTTCACTAATTCTATAGACTTACCCGTGAGGGTCCCAATATTCCAGGACGTTAGGATGTATAAACTACTATAAAAGCGATTAAAGTCAAGTATATTATTCTTTATAAATTCTAAAGATCCCAAAATTAATTGGGTATTAAGAACAAGCTATTCAGAGATAGGTAATGTTTGGTTGGCTGTAAACAACCTTATAACGTAAATAAAATTGTAACGATTTTTATTATTTTATTTGATTGTAAGAGAGTATTACAAACAACATCTATCTTATAATTATGATTAGTACAAACTATGTACTTAAATCCATATTTCATAGTTAAATCAACTCTCCGACCCTGAACCCCACCCAGACAGATGAAATGAACCCTCTCAAAGGGGAAAAGGAAAAAAAAAAAAAACCCAAAGAAAATCGTCTTTTCTTGTCTTTTTCTTTTTCTTTTTTGTTTCCTCTCTAATTTCCTTCTGGAGCCTCGTCGCTAATTTTCCTGAGTGGTTCATGACCTATGGCTTGCATCTTCCACGTCGACCAAACAAAAGGAAGTAGCCGCCGATAATCAATTAATCATTGAGTTTCATTAATATATAAAAAAAATTGTTCACATATTTATTTACAAATTGTAAAAAGAATAAAAATTCCCATGCATGGCCCATGTAATATCGATTGGTGGATGCAGGAAATGAAAAGCCAAATAATAATAATAATAATAATAATAATAATAATAATAATAATAATGAAAACTATGATAATAACAGTTGTGGTGTCAAATAATTACTATCAATTCCTGTTCTTTTCATTGACTTCAACTTACTTCAACCCATAAACACCAACTTCATCTTCATCTTACTTTAACCCATTATTTTAACAAATTTTTACCCATTATATGAAAAATATATCAATTTTAACTCACTTCAATAAAATAAAAAAAAATCAATTTCAACCAACTTTATCTATTTTTTAACTGCTATTTCTCGACAAAAAGAATATACCCTTAGTAGTGTAAATTTTTGATTGGTAATCGTGGGCATTATTCCTAGTGCTAAAATAAAACAAAGCAAATAAAAAAAAAAAGACAATGGGTGCTATACTCTTATGGAGTGATTCCAGCAAGTTATTGATACTGACTCAACAAAAATGCCACTAATGTGATAAATTGTGTAATGGTTCCTTTGATACGGTCAATACATGTATAATGCATTATGACGCCATTTACGTCGGTGTCTTTCCCTCCTTATTAAGGTAAGCTTGATACAATTTACACAAAGAGTAAGCTACTAAAATTATTATATTTTCATATTTTATTTAGACAAAAAAGTCACATCGACTAGAAAACCGTACCAAGCTATGCCATCCATCGCGTTCAATCGTTCATGAAATAGAAGATAGACTTAATCCTCAATTGCTAAAGTTAACTTAATCAAAATTGATCAATTAGGGCCTGTTCTTTTTGAGGATTGAGGTCTAAGGGAGCCTTTGAGACATCCATGCTTTAAGCTCGGAGAACATTCGTGTGAGGATGCGTGCTAAAATATGAATTTATTCTTGGATCTTTCATGATTAACTTAAGTTTTTGGTTGAGATGATTCTCAAATATGATATTGGAGTTTTTTTAAGTGATAGATCTCAAATTTGAATCTCAGCAGTTCATACATTGAATTATTATGTAAGGTAAGATAAGTTTTTACAGCATTCAGACTTCAAACCCAAAAGGCATTCATAAGCGTTCAACAATTATCTTAAATTTTTAGTTGAGTTGATTCTTAAACAATCTTATCTTATTCAATAATAATTAAAAAAGATTGGCTGGCTAGAAAGCCATTGAATAATTTATCTTATATTATTTATACTAAGATTGTAATATTCTCTACGATTAGTGTTTAATCTTTGAAGTTATATGTACATGATGAATTCATGTGGAGCAAACCTTAAATCCATTGCCCCACCCCCACCTCTCCAACCAAAAATTAACAAAAAAAAAAGAGAGAAATAAAAAAAGAAAGGAACACTAAGAGTTGTATAAAGCTGACCTTAAATAATTATCGATCTGAAATCAACACAAAGTTAAGTGAGTTGTGGTGCAGATTCTCAACCTATTTTATTAATTAGGTTGATATGTTCAATCTGTTTAATTAAACGCGTTAGGTTTAGGTCAAGATCTTAGAAATGAAAAAAAACCTATGTGACCCACTCACTTAAATTGCTTAAACAAGTTAACTCATTCATCCATTTATCATTTATGTATTTTCCCTTTTATTTAATGTAATTAAGAAGTCAAAATTAGAAATAAATATGAAAATGTAAATTATGATGATTAGGGAAGCATTTGATAGTAATTGCTTAATGCTGATGTAAAGTAAATTTTTAATGTCATGTACTCATGTATTGAAAATGATAAATAGGTAAATAGATGATTAGGTGACTGAGTAAGACTAGGGATGACAATAAGGCGGGTTGAGCTGTATTCTTATCCATACCTATTTCGAAAATCGTATCCATATCCATACCTGTACCCATTGGATATTAAAAAATAAAACTCATACCCATACCCATTGAGTTTTGTGGGTTTACGGATTTTATTCGGGTTCACATAAAAAATGAGAATTAATACCCATATGAAACCCATTTCCAGGTACGATATATATATGTTTTTGTCATTATAAGATTGTAAAGTTGTAATATTTTGGGAATATATTGTTTAGAAATGTGAAATCAAATACATTATTGACTAATTTTTTTGTTGGAACGGTTTGGATTATACTCAAACTAGAAAAATATTAATCGAAAATAAATTTTTTTCTTATTATAAAAACGGGTACGGATATGGGACGGGTGAGGATTATATCCATACCTGTGCCCAAATCCATATCCATTTTTCAATACTCGTTCCATACGCGTTTAAAATTCATATTCACTACCCATTTAAATTTTAAATTGAACGAATTTTACAAATTTTAAATAAATATGAATTTTATTGTCATCCCTAAATAAGGCTTGTTTTTCAACTGGAGGAACACACCACTTTGTGTGTCGAACGCTACTGTAGTCTATGTCTCTCTAGCGTCCTTGTCAAACATATACACAAAGTCACAAACACACCAATATAATCTCTCTTTCTCACTGCTGCTTTCTGGGCTTATAAATACACCCTTTCCAATTTACACCTAAGCACGCCCGCCAACATTCTTAACTTTCTCTTGCAGACCACACCCAAAAAAAGAAAAAAAAAACCGAACTTTCTCTCTCCTGCCGAGCCCAAATCCAACCAAAGAAAGAAAATGACGAAACAAAAGCTTCAGGTTACCAATGTCACCTCCCTCCTCCTCACTCTGTCCTTCCTCTTATCCTCCCATGTAACGTCCCTTTCTCTCTCCTTATTCAATTTTCTTTAACTAATTGCTTTCTAATCTCCTTTTGTTGAATCCTCATAATCTGGGTTTATTTAATTTCATTGATTAATCCAATCTAATTGGGTTTGATAATGTAGGTGGGGTTGTCGTCGGCCGCCGGGACTTCTGGCGAGAACCCGTTTTCTCCGAAGGCATACTTGATCCGGTACTGGAACAACCGGATCTACAAAGTGCCCCGACCCGATTTCCTCTTCAACAAAGCATCACCACTTTCCGCGTCCGACTCGGCCCGGTTCGCCCAACTCGCCGCCAACAACTCGCTTTCGACTCACCTCGACTCGTTCTGTAAGTCGGCCTCACTCTTCTGCTTCCCCGACCCGAGTCCGAGTCTGGAAAAGCACGCAAACGACGTCGCGTTCTCGGCTTACTCCGACAAGAACTTTACCAACTACGGCACCGACGGGAAGGACTCCTTCGCCAACTACACCGAGGGGTTCTTCCCAGTCAACTCGTTCCGGCGATACAGCCGTGACTCGGCGGGTCACAAGGACGAGTTCACCAACTACGCCAACGACGGCAATGTTATTTCTCAGTCTTTCAACACCTACGCCGCCGACGCCACCGGCGGCGGCGGCTCCTTCACCACCTACGCCGCTAATGTGAACGTGCCGGAGATGAAATTCACCTCGTACTCTGACGAGGGTAGCGGCCGGACTCAGGTGTTTACCTCCTACTCCGGCGAGGCCAACGCCGGCGACCAAGGGTTCGCAAACTACGGGAAGAACGGGAATGGATTAGCTAATTCGTTCAAGGAGTACGGCAAGGACTCCAACGTTGTGGGTTCGACGTTTACTGGCTACTCTCAGACAGGAAAATCCGTCAATGACACCTTCACATCGTACGGATTCAATGGCAACGTGCCGGAGAACAAGTTCAAGAGCTATGCCGACGGTGGAAACGCCGGTGTACAGAGTTTCTCAAGTTACAGAGACCAATCGAACGTTGGCGATGATAGTTTTCAATCTTATGCAAAGAATTCGAATGCCAAGAAAGTTAATTTTGCCAACTATGGTCAGTCCTTCAATTTGGGATCCGATAACTTTACCGGGTACGGGCAGGGCGCAAAGGGTCAGAAGATCGGGTTCAAGGGGTACGGGCAGGGTAACAATTTCAAGCAGTATGCGGATAAGGGTGTGTCGTTTAAGGAGTATAAGAATACGAGCTCTGAGATTGATGCTTCAATGGCGGAAATCAAGGGTAAAAGGGTCACAAACAGATGGGTAGAACCTGGGAAGTTTTTCAGGGAAAAAATGTTGAAGGAAGGGACTGTGATGCCAATGCCGGACATCAAAGATAAGATGCCACCCAGATCGTTTTTACCCAGATCGATTTCATCAAAATTGCCCTTTTCTTCTTCAATGATTTCCCAATTGAAGGAGATTTTCCATGCTTTTGATAATTCATCAATGGAGAGCATCCTGAATTCGGCTTTGCACGAGTGTGAGAGGGCTCCGAGTCCGGGTGAGACCAAGAAATGTGTCGGTTCAGTGGAGGATATGATCGATTTCGCGGTTTCGATTCTGGATCAGTCCGTGGAGCCCCGGACTACCCAGAATGTAAATGGGTCAAAGACAAGGGCGGAGCCAGGATTTAAACCAAGGGGGGGCGAGATTAATAAAAAACATAATATAAAATTTAATAGTTCTAAAAATGAAATGCATAGCTACTACATTCAAGAAAGTTATCCTCGACGAGACCTCATGTTTTGAAAGTAAATCATGATATCGTCGTTCGAGAGACTTTTAAAAATATCAATCTCAAAATAAGTAACAACAGTATCATTTAAAAATTCATCTGATATTTTGTTCCGCAATTTGGTCTTGATGAACTTCATCGCAGAGAACACTCTTTCAACAGTTGCCGTGGAAACCGGTAAAATCAATGCAAGCTTCAAAAGTTGATGTAGGTGGGGAAAGCTCAAATGCTTCTTTGTTTGAACCAACTTCCTGCAAAGCTCAGGAAGTCCCGAAATGTTGGACAACCTCACATCATCAGCTGCATTAGCAATGAAAGTATCCAGTTCACAAGCAAGTGTCTCAATAGCCAAGTCACCAAAATCATCTGGATATAGCTGAGCCATTTTTAGTATCTTGTTCTTGTCAAAGTTAGAGAATGAGTCACTAGGATTCAAACAAGCCACCCCAAGAAGCAAATCAGTGGTCGCCTCAGAAAAACGACTATTAAGTTCTTGCATTTGCATATCAACAATTGTGTAGAACACATCAATGCGATAGTAATGCTCATTTGTGATCTTGGAAACTCTACGCTTGGATTTTCCTCGAATAATATGAAAGTCATCCATGTTTGGAATCTCAACATCATGTTTCACACAAAATGAAGAAACTTTATCAAGCAAATAATCCCATCCTTGATCCCTTGTTATTTGTAGCTGTCTCTTGGCAGTAGTAAGGAGAGATACAGCATTAACAATATCTTGGTCTCTTCTTTGTAAAGCCTGACTCAATGCATTTGTAATACCCAACACCAATTTCATCAAATGTAATAAGAAAGCAAACTCAAATGTTTGTAAGGCATCTAAAGCACCTTGCGCCGTGACTCTATCAGGTGAATGATTTCCATGAGTTGCTATAACATCAAGCACATCAATGATAGGAGCAAACATGATAATCATATTTGTAAATGTTTTATAATGAGAGCCCCAACGAGTGTCCCCAGGTCTTCCAAGTCCAAGTTCTTGGTTTAAACCTCGTCCAGTTTGTAGTTCACCTAAACGTAATGCTTCTTCAACTGCTTCTGTTTGTTTTTCACGAAACTCATCTCTACGTTTATAAGAACCACCAATCACATTCAATGTAACACCAACCCACCCAAGGAACCATTCAATATCATCATGATGATTTGCAACCGCAACAAGAGTTAATTGAAGCTGATGAGCAAAACAATGAATGTAATGTGCCGATGGACAATCTTGCATAATCAAAGTTCTAAGGCCATTGATATGCCCACGCATATTACTAGCCCCATCATACCCTTGTCCTCTTATGCGAGATGGACTCAAGGAATATTGCGACAACAAAGAATAAATATTTTCCTTTAGTGACAAAGAGGAAGTATCGGTGACATGAACAAGACCAAGTAGCCGCTCCATAACAAATCCCTTTCTATCAACATATCGCAAGACAATAGCCATTTGTTGTTTACAAGACACATCACGGGATTCATCAACTAATATAGCAAAATATCCATCTCCAAGTTCTTCAAGAATCTTTCCAATGGTTTCTTTTGCACAAGAATGAGCAATGTCCTTTTGGATATCAGGAGAAGTCAATTTATGATTTAATGGAGCCTTCTGAAAAATACTTCCAAAATTTTCATTACTTTGGGCATGCCATTCTAACAAATCCAAAAAATGACCTCTCCTTATTGAAGATTCACTTTCATCATGGCCTCGAAAAGGCAATGCTCCACTCAAAAGTTGCCTCGCCACTTCAACTGAAGCATTTAAGCGGACTCGATATTCAGATTTAACGTCCTCAGATTGTTTGTCTAAGGCAGTTTGTATGGATTGCTTTTGCATCATAAGATCTTCGCACATTTTAACACATTGATTATGCACACTATTCACTTCACCAACATGTGCATCAAATGATTTCCTCTTCTTCCAATTTCTAAAGCCTTTACTTGTAAATGCATCCCCTCCACCATGACCCAACTTGTCATTCTTGAACAAATAACAGCACAAACAAAATGCCGCGTCTTCTTTTATGCTATATTCTAACCAATTAGGATATGCCGCAAACCATGATTCATTAAAACGCCGCATATAATTGGACATTTTAGTTTGAGGGAATGCATGATTTCGGGGTTGGTAAGGACCTTTTTGTAAATATGCTCTTCTTACCTCATCACGATCATTCGGATGATAACTTGAAATCGGTTTTCTATCCGCTGGATCCGATTGAAGAGCATTAATATCGATTGGAGTTCTCCTGGAAGAAGATGGATTAGTGCTTGTTGGTTGTTCATTACTAGACGGTGGTTGAGTACTTTGTTTGGCACTTTCTTGAATCAGTGGTGAGTTTTCTGACGCAGAGCTTGAACCAACAGATCGTCTAGCTATCTTGTTGAGAAACTTCTCCATTTCAAACTGAAAATACAATCAAGTTTTTAATTAGGTTCATGGTTTTTAGTAAATCATAAACATAATTAATTACGTACAAAATTAGGTGTTGCCTTTCTTTATTGAGAATTTAGGAATTATAATTGGGGTAATTTGTGTTTATCATAAACAAACTCAAATTTGCCTAAAGTCAATAAATTTAACACAAATAAATAAACAACAACCAACAAATTACCCCAATTCTAATTTCTAAAATTCTCAATCAAGAAAAGCAAAACCTAATTTTTTAATTGATGAGTAAATCTCTAAATTAACCACTTGTTCAACACAAATTCAATAAAAATGAGTAAACTAAACATAAACAAGGAAGTAATTACAAACAAAATTAGCCCAATTTTAAATCTTTAACCAAAAAGACAATTAAATTAAAATCTTGATTTTTCAATCCATGAATCATGAATAATTCACTAAGTTAATCAATTATTTAACACAAATCTAACTAAAATCAGTAAAATAAAGACTTTTATTTACAAAATAACAAAATTAAAAACAAAAATTGAGTATTTTTGAAAATTACCTTCAATTGAGAGTTGAGATTTAGGAGTTAGGAGGAGAGGTGAGGAGAAGTGAAGGCGGGTCTGGACTCTGGTGGCCGGCGGGTGGCTGCGGCGGTCGGTTAGTGGCCGGTGGGCCGGCGGCCGGCGGCTGAGAGTGAGAGAGAGGGTGGGCAGCAGGGCAGGGGGTAGGGGACAGAGTGTTGCTGGCTTGCTGCGTTGGGATACTTCGGGCGCAAGTGCAACAGGGTTCGGGAAAGAGTACAGAAAGTGTTTCAAAACTCAGAAAAAAAAAAAACAACATAGGGGCTAGGGCCTAAGACAGAGTAAAGGCCTGCTGCTGCTAGCAATCTTCGAACCCGCGACCACCGGGAACAAGCAGAAGCAAAGGCAAAGGACGGACCGCACGGGCTAGCGCAACATTGTGATATTTAAGTAAACGAATTAATATATATAGTTTTTTTTTTCCCACGAAAATATTACATATTTATTTTTTTTTTTCCCAAAAAGCTGGGGGGTCAATTGACCCCCCTTGCCCCAATGTAGCTCCGCCCTTGGTCAAAGACGGATATACTGATTGGGAAAGTCAGAGGAGTCAATGGCGGCAAGGTGACCCAATCCGTTTCGTGCCACCAGAGCTTGTACCCGTATTTGCTTTACTACTGCCATTCGGTTCCGAAGGTCCGGGTTTACAAAGCAGATATTTTGGACCCGAAAAGCAAGGAGAGGATCAACCGCGGCATCGCCATCTGTCACTTGGACACGTCGGTTTGGAGCCCGACCCATGGAGCTTTCCTGGCACTCGGGGCGGGTCCTGGTAAAATTGAAGTTTGCCATTGGATCTTTGAGAATGACTTGACCTGGACTATAGCTGATTAACCTATTGTATTATAAAAAACCCTAGTTTCTACCTTTGAGTTTGGGATAAAGTTGATTATCACCATACATTTGATCAACTGGCGTATCCCTACCATATATTTCTCATGAACTAAAAAATATAAAATAAAGATCAGTAGTAAACTAGTAATTGTTGCATGCTTTTGCACGTCAGTCTCCGCCTCTTCCCTCCTCTCTCACTCTCTCTCGATCTCTCTCCACTACAACATTCCTCTCTCTCTCTCTCTCTCTCTCTCTCGACAATCAATACAATTAGAGCCTGTTTTTTTCGTTGGTTTTTTTCAATTTATCAACTTCAACTAATTTCAAACTGTTTCAATCAATCTCAACGCACTTCAATAAAAAATACAAATTTCAACTTACTTCAATAAAAAATATCAACTTTAACCCACTTCAACCAACTTTAATTCACCTTCTCCAAAATTTTATTCTCACTATTTTACCTAACTTCAACAAATATACTAATTTCAACCGGCCTCAACCCACTTCAATAAAAAATACCAATCTCAACCTATTTCAACCTACTTCAACCAACAACAACATTTTATCAACCCCAATTTATCAACGAAAAGAACAAGCTAGTATCTTATAATATTTGGATCATGAAGCTCTTATCTTTTTAATTAGTATGCAATAAGGTTTTTTTTTTTTCTGATTTAATTCCCGTTGCATACTCAGCAAGTATCTATCTGCTTGTTAATCCCTTTTCAACTTCTTTATTTTTTTAAACTTAATCATTTTTCAGAATTAATTTTTTATAATTCAATCATGATTTGTAAGGTATCAATTAAATTCAATATATTCATCTATCCCAATATATTTAATTCAGTGTTCAAGATGACATGCTAACATTTTCCTGAACAAAGTGCGACATAATTACTTCATTTTCTTTAATTTTTGCATTTCACATTATATATGCATGATAATTCATGTCTATCTAGTCCTTACGGTAATAATTTGTACAATATATCACATGATCATCAGACTGTGCGTGATCTTCTTGAACACACAAATCATAAACTAATGAATTTATATGATAATATAGAAGCCTGATCCTACGATTCATCTCTTTCGAGTATCTTTTTTATTCACGATCTCAATTCTCAATACAATTTATGTAATGTTATCCATTTTGCATTCAATTACTATCCATGACAATTACAAGTAGTTTTTTTTAATGAGTGGTTTAGCAGGTTTTTTTTTTTTAAATAACAAAGTTACTTTTCGTTATGTGTGACAATATTCTTCTTTTAGAGATTTCCCCTAATGAGTATATTTTTCGTCATAATATACGCTATTTATCAATGATCAAGGACATAGCTGTTGTGTTACTTACACATATTAGAGAAGTAGAGAACTAATTACATAGAGAACAATTAGAGTTCACATATGTGTATGCATGGGGGGTCTCGCCCAAAACTTAGCTTCCATGCCCATCATATCATTCAACTTGATGAGTTTATTTATCTCCGTGCAAACTATACATGTTATATGGTTGACACTCATGAACCAATAAGAAATTAACCTTTTTTGGGGATAGAATTTGCCCCAAAAGCAACACACACACACACACACACACACACATATATATATATATATATATATATATATATATATATATATATATATA
>JACYFF010003369.1:91544011-91640734 GCA_017589665.1 Selenicereus undatus | reverse complement strand
TGTATGTATGTATGTACATATATATATATATATATATATATATATATATATATATATATATATATATATATATATGGAGTTGAGAGTTGGGAAATTTGAGAAGGGAAGCCTTTGAGCAACGAAAAGGTTGTCTCCATGTGACCAAAAGGTCACAGGTTCGAACCTTGGAATCACCCACTTACAAAGTCCGGTTAGGCTGCCTACAATTCACCCTTGGGGTGGGACCCTTCTTCGGACCCTGTGTGAACTCGGAATGCTTGTGCACCGATCGAGCTGCCATTGAAAGGGTGTCTGGGAGCAATTGTAAGGTTGTTTCTGTATGATCAAAAGTTCACGGGTTCAAACCTTGAAATAATCCACTAATAAAGTCAGGTTATGCTGTCTACAATTCATTCCTTAGGGTATGGTTCTTCTTCGAACCCTGCATAAACGTAGAATACTTGTGCGCCAGGCTTCCCTTTATATATAGATATGGAGTTGAGACTTGGAAAACTTCAACTAAAATAATGTATTTGAATCCATATTTCATAATTAAATCAACTCTCCCAACTCCGAGTCCCACCAAGATGGATGAAATGAATGCTCCAAACTCCAAAGGGGGGTGGGGGAGAGAAGAAAATAAAGAAAAACGCGGAGAAAATCTGCTTTGCTTTTCTTTTGATTTCCCTTTCCCCCCACCCCCCCCCTTCAATTTCCTTATCTATCTTCATAACTAATTTTCCTGACTCGGTCATGACATATGGCTTACAGCTTCATTGTTGACCAAAAATGTAAGTACTTGCCAATTATAATCGAATTTCATTAATATATAGAAATTTTTGATATATTTATTTACAAATTGAAATTGAATCAAAATTCCCATGCATGGCCCATGCAATATCGACCGCTGGATGCAGGAAATGCAAAGTTAAATAATAATAATAATAATAATAATAATAATAATAATAATAATAATTATTATTATTATTATTATTATTATTATTATTATTATTATTATTATACATTTGGAAGGTTTTGGTTGGGGTTGAAATGTAAATATTCATCTCGGAGTCTGATTAATTGCCAAATTTTGAGCTTACTTAATGGACATCTATGGGTCTAATTTTTTAAAGAAGAGGTACATATGGTAGCAAAACAAAAATATAGCAAAGCATACTTTTATTTCTTTTGTTGGAACTAATATTAACCTTCTCTAATTAAGTTGTGTTTTATTTATCAACATAGGTTGTTTCAAGTGATTTGACACTTGTTCCCCCTAAGTATATTTTTTAGTTTGAGTCTTTGTAAATAGAAAAATTCCATGATCGAAGAGTTCTACTTCTTATTGGGTCAATAATAGCTTGACTCCAGTAAAATTGAGGATTCCCCAGAACCTGAGTTTGTCTTCATTTTGGATGGTGAAATAGAGAGAGAGGCAACGCACAAGTTAGAGAGAGAGAGAGGGAGCACTGTGGGTCGCCGTCGTGAGCTTGCCGCCAGCGGTCGGTTTTGCCGCCGCCGCCGCCCACTTTGTCGCCGGCAACCCAATTCCACCACCAAAATCCTCTTGTAATTTCAAGTAAGTGGTTTGTTTAGTTTGCAGTAAATCTTACTTTCATTTGACAAATTTGAGATAGCAATTGAACAATTATGTGATAATTTGTGTTGGTTGTTGAAATTTTATTGAGTCATTTGTAAATTTTGGGTTTTGAATTTGGTTGTGTTGATGTGAATATGAAAGTTTACTATGTAAGTGTTGTTTGTTTAGTTTGTAGTAGATATTTTGATGAAATTTAGAAATTGGAGTTACAATTTAACAATTATATGGTAATTTGTGTTGGTTGTAGAAACTTTATTGAGTAATTGGTAGATTTTGGATTTTAAATGTGGTTTTGGGCTGGCTCAGGGTGCCCCATTTTTTTAAAAAAAATTCTTAAAATTCCAACGGATTTTCCGTCGAAATTTTCAATTTTTTTGATTTTTTTTTAATTGAGGCAGATGGAGCCAACGGACCTTTTGGCCATTGGATGCAAGCTTTTCCGTCAGAACAGTGCCGACGAAATGTTATATTCCATCGGAACATGGTGCCGGCCTGCTGTATTCCGACGGCTTATTTTGGTCGGCCATTCCGTCGAAAAATCATTTTTCCGATAGGAAAAATGACTTTTTCGGTCGGCATATCTGTTGGAAAAATCAGATTTTTTAGTAGTGGTTTCATTTATTTAGGCAAAAACATTGTTTTTAAAGTTAAATTAATGGAAGTTGATAAATTAGACCAACAATCCGCTGACACCAACTTCTTCTCAATTAACTACATTCGCAAGGTTTGGAGAAATATAAATATAAGCAACCGTATCCTCGTAAATACTTGTGGAACCAAAGACACTCATTAATTTTCAGATACGTACCCAAATTTTTTTTTTAAAAAATGTCTTATTATCATAACAACAACAACTTTAACAACAACAACAACAACTTTCAGTGTGAGTCCTGCTTTCGCAGGGTCCGGAAAGATCCAGATGTAGGCAGTTTTACCTCTACCGACATCACTGCCTGTAGAGAGACTCTTATTATCATAAGTTGAGATCAATTAAAACACATTCAAGATAAATTGTTTTCCCTTGTTTTCTTCTTCTTCTTCTTCTTTTGATTGGGGTGCAATTTCAATTCTTTTATTTTAATTGTGAGAGCTTCTAAGCAAGAAAACAGAATAAGTAATACACTATAAACAATAAATCTTTCCGTCTTTTCATGATTCGGATTCTAAACTTCTGTTTTCATCTTCCTGTATTTAATTAATACATGTTCTTGGTCTTTTCCAAATAATTAATGTCGGTTGAAGGCAAAAGTAAAAGAGTGAAAGAGGGGTTTGCTACTCATATGCGCGCATGGCTTTATTCCTCTTGCACATTTGTAAGATTACATCATGATCTTTACTTTTTATATTTATTTGATTAAATATCTATATTAACACCAAACAATTTTTTTTTAAAAAAAAATCTGTACGTATATGAATTTTAAATTCTAGATTATATATTTTTTTTCCAGTTTTTAACCCAAAAAAAAAGGGTAGAGGCCTCTTTTATTTTCTCCACTTCTATAGTAGAAGCTAGTCAACAAAGTGCATATTTTCGCCAAAATTGTGTAAAACTTCTCACTTACTCATAATCTTTTCTTATTTTTAAATGAAAAGAACAAATTAAAACAGATCTACTATTTATATAATAGTGTAAAGAAATTAAATATCAAAAGCTAGGAAACAAGGGGCTCTTTTTTCTTTTTTTTTTTTGGGGGGGGGGGGGGGGGGGTTCTCCTCTTTTCATAGAGCCTATTGTCCAAAACTCCTAAGTTACTCATAATCTTTTCTTCTTTTTGGTAGTAGGGATAAAGGAAACCATAAATTAAAGTAGTAATTAGTGGAAAACTATTAAATAAGAAGGAAAAAGTACAATGAAATAAAATCTATTTTTACTTAGGCTCAATGATGTATTTTGCTTTATGTAAGACTACTTTGTTCTTTTTTATAACAATTTATAAAACAGTTGAATTTTTTATGCTTGAATAATAATGTAGATATTTTAGCAGAGAAGAATTGACTATTTTCTTTGATAATACTCACTAAGTCTCCAAAAGTTATCAAATTTTGAAAAACCGAAAAAATAAAAAAATATTATTTATTACTAGCTCTAATGTTTCAAATGAGAAGTCACTTTGTTTACTCAATAAAAAAAATTTAAAATGTCTATAAACTATTAATAAAGAAAATTTTTAATAACTTTATAGAAACGAGGATGTAATCTTACAAATATTTTATCAAAATTACACTAATCTGCATCCACAAATCACCACGTCCAATAATTTGTGCTAAGAAACATCTACAACTAATAGATGTCAACATGTATGATAGCCGACACTCAAATGATGAATTTAGGTTAGGCCTTTTTCGATATAAATGGTGTTTGGATATATGAATTAAAGCTTAACGAATTTTTTTAAAGAAAAAAGGGGGGGGGGGGGGTCGAGGTCACGAGCCCGTCACTATATCCTCTGATTTATAATTATGCATATATGGAGCATGATTGATTATCGTTAGAATAATAAAAATAGTAATATTCATACAGTATGCATGCAATTTACAGGACTAGCGATTGTTAAAGTGCATAACTGAATATGCATGAAAATGATCACATCAGAAACACCAAACATTTACAAACGCGTCCACTACTATTCAAAATCATCATATGTGAATTTAAAAAAAAAAAAGAATTCTCATCAATCACATCCTCCCTCATTTTTGTGTAATGAGAGTACACTGATCGAAATCAGGGTCGCATTGGGTTAAGGATTAGGTCATGAAGGTTGGCAGATAGGATTTTTGTCGACACTGACTCTACCTGACCTTTATGCGGTTCGCCATATCCTTGACCCTAACCCTAACCTTAACCTTGCATGTACCTTCAGTCATCAGATTATACCCAACCCTTAAGTATTCTTGATATAGAAAATGAGATTTTTCATTAAATTTTCTTTTTATTATAAAGTACTTCAACATTAAACATCCTACAAAACAAAAGGCCAAGTGATAATATAATGACCAAATGCAATGTATTGCAATTACAAACATTCTAATGTGTAATTTACTGAATAATACTATTAGTCTATTAAAATGACTACTCCAAACATCAGAGAGAGATTGTTATAAGGTTACAAGTTAGTGAGATTTGAGGAAGGGAGTTTAAGAGGAGACGAGAAGGTAGAAAGCAAAAGGGTTTTGAGCAAATGAAATTTAAAGTATCCTGTTTAGATTTTAAATTTTGATCCAAAGTTTTTTTTTTTTTGAAAGTGAGGGTAAGCAAGTCAGGTCAGATGATCAAAACTTCTACCCAAACCCGACCCTCATCATAGTCAGGTACCCTTAATTTAAGGGTTGGGGCGGGTCAGAGACAAAAAAAGTTAACCCTAACACTTATTTTTGAGGGTCGGGTCAATCGGGTTGGGTGGGATGGGCCCCCAACCCGTTGACCAGGTCTAAATGAAAGTTGCATCGATTAAATTATCTACATTTGAATGTCACACTGAGAATTGCTATTAATCAATTATATACTCCCTCGATCACCAAAATGTCCATACATGTCTTTTAAAGTGAAAGTTTGCGACCTTATATTATAATTTATCAAAATATACATTGATTTATATAATATGAAATCACCACCACCACCAACTCCCAGTGTGGGTCCTGTTTTCGCAGGGTGTAACGCCCCCAACCCTTAGGCTAAGAGTGTTAAGTTGTACTCTTTTTTTTCCCTTAAAATTTTGGGACGAAACGGACAGAGTTTTCCCTGAAAACTGACCGTTTCCCAGGCTTAAAGTTTTACATTAAATTTTCTGCAATTTAGGGCAATAATAAAACCAACTCAACGACTACCCGCAAGAGTTCCACGGCTCTACGAGCCACCCGCTTGGAGCATATCAACCAGCGCAATTCAATACTAAATCAATGAAACAATAAAAGTACAACTCCATGGACCACACGTCCGGAGTACTAGGGTTACATCCCAACTATAAACAACCTTAGCGAAACGATGATTGGCTCACATGGCCATACGAAGCGACTCTAGATGATATGCAACACATGCACACAAGGACTTAAACTACATAATAATAAGCCATACATCACAATACAGCTTGCAGCTCACATACAAGCACACCGCTTTATTCTTAGGACAACAATGACCCCATTTCGGCTTACTTTGAGAGACTTTTACCTGATGTTTCATGAACCTGGGAAGGGAACAACAATAATGGATGGGAATGAGCAACAATCGCTCAATGGATAATCCCCCTCTCTCAAGCAATACTTAAAATACAATAATACTTACAAAAGTCATCTGTAATTCCTTCCCTTGAAGAAACTCACTTACCTTGCAGCGTGTTCAAACCATAATGCAAGAGTAATAGTATTTGGGCCAATTGCTAAACTTTATACATATGGGTATTACGTCCTTGAGGCTTGTTTCATTTCATATAATCTATAACGTACAAAGTCATTAAAACACATTGAATGTTAACATTGCACATTGAACAATACACGATGAATACTGAATATTAAACTTTGCACGTGGAACAATAAATCATGAATATTGAACATTAGACATTACACCTTGAACATTGGCCATGGAACATTAAGTTTGTATGAACTGTGAATTCGTAAAAGCTGAGACCCAGTTGATGTGATTATTAAACATTGAGCATTGAACCTCAAACATTGGACACTGACGACACTGACATTACGCTAAATACTTATTGATTTTACTATTCCATATAGCAACAGCCTACATGCATGAACAAGTGTCTTTGATACAGTGTAGAACAATAATCATAAAATAGAACATATAACCATGTCATGTGGGTAGTGAACCAATAATATAATAATATAGCCGTTGAAGTTCATTGGACCCTGCTTTAAATCACATGTTTGTTTATTAGAAGTATGATGCTTTATAAACCATCATATGCGCTGGAAGTCCCCTTGGCCTGGTTTTGCTACCAGTTACCGGACTTATAACATATGGCTGTGATTCTACTACCGATTGGCAGAACTATAGGAGATATGCATTTTGAGTTTTCTTCCTATTGACTGGACTACGAGACATTCCTTTGAGCTTATGCCTATTGACTGAACTATGAAACTTTGAACTTTGAATCACTGAACTTTGCATTTTTTGCCTTCTGATATATCGTTGAATCACTAAACTTGAATTTTTTTTTTTTTTGCCTTCTGGTAGAATAATGAACAATGAACATTGAACCTTGAATTTCTGCCTTCTGGCATAACGTTGGATCACTAAACTTGAATTTTTGCCTTCTAGCATAACAATGAACATTGATCCTTGAACTTCTGCCTTATGGCGTAACATTGGATCACTGAACCTGAATTTCTGCCTTCTGGCAGAACAATGAACATTGAGCTTTGAATTTATTGTAACAACTTTAATAAAGGATACTGGGTTGCCTAAGTCGACCATAATAATGGATACGACATAATCGACTGCTTACTACTTAAATCCTTTCTTAAAAGACCTGTTAACTGGTCGCCTGCTTCAATCAATTGACCAGTCTGATGATTTAAGATTATTTCATAACCTATGACTTGTCAATTAAAACAGGCAACCGATAAACATTTAGAAACACTTTGAAACCAATGTCATCCCATGCATTCATTGATTCAAGGGAAAAGGATTTCACATAACACGTATGGTCACGTCATGAAATCATATCATCAACCAACTCCCCAACTACAACGCAACCCACACGATTGCAATTAATGTCAACATTATTGTAATATATATACGCATCATTAATAAATTGCAAAACTCGATAAACTTCATATTATCGGTAAACTTTATATTTTATCATGTAGTCGATAAGTCACATATAATTCGATAAACATATATAATCAATAAATTTCATATAATCGAATATATAATGAATAATCTTCATGTAATCGACACACCTTGTATAATCAATAAGCTTCTTATAATCGGGAACTCTATATAATCAAGAAACTTCGTATAATTGATAAATCGCTAAACTCCATATAAATCGATAAATCACTAAACTTCATATAACTCGATAAATCACTAAATTTCATATAAATCGAAAATCACTAAATTTCATATAAATCGATAATCACTAAATTTCATATAAATCGATAAACGTTATATAATTGAATAACCCTCATAATCTCATATAACCGATTATAATTCAATATTGTTTCAATAAACTATATATCATCGAATAAATTTCATTTAATCGATAAACTTTTGTTCAATACGATTAAGATATATATATACTAGGCATCGTTCAGTTTACGCTATAGTTTCCTCAGTTTCCTCAAGTTACTATAATCAGTTCCAATTCAAACTGAACTAACTATAATCGATAAACTTTCATCGAGATTAACAACAATCAGGAGGAAGAGGAAACCCACCTCGAATCCAAACTAAAGGATTCGTTTTAGGGTTTGATTTGGGTTGGCTCAGTCCCCTCCCTTTACTGACCCGCTGCCTCTGTCTGCTCGACGCTGAGTCGCTGGTGTCCGGCGACGGTGCCGTGTTGGTGGTGGTCGGAATCGGGGCGTCACGGCGGTGTGGTGCCCATGGTCTCAGACCTAAGCCGCGACCCTCACCCTCTCTGCCGTTGCCTCTTGCTCTGGGTTCGGGTTGAGGTCGCACGAACAGGTCGTGGCCGCGTCGGCTGCCGTTCGCCGGCAGCTCGCCGGCGCCTCCCCCCCTTCCTCTCTCTTCGCATGTGGCATCGCTAGGGCTGGGGGTCGAGGAGCCCCCCATTTTCGCAGTTCTGCTCTCTCTCTCTACTCGAATTGGGCGTCAACTGGGCAGGGGGACAGCTGGGCGAGCGTCACCGGTCGCCGGCGACCCCATCGGTCCCTCCCTCACCCTCTCCCGGCGTGTGTGTGTCACGGGCCAGGGGTTCAAAGACCCCCCTTTTCGCGCTCCTTCTCTCTCTGCCGAGCAAAAGGGGCTTCGGCCCTTTTGTTCTCTTTTTTCTTTCTTTTTTCTTTTTTTCTTTGGTTTTGGATAATTACCGCGTCTCATCAATAATTAATACGAGCTTATCCACTTGTCAACTCGTAATTAATACCCAATGTTCGATTCAACAAATTGCACGACAAGTCCCAAGGATCACCGGTCCAGTTATACTCGGGAATCTACGCAATATGCAGCGCCCGATATAATCTTCCATAACAATAAATAAGACTAATATTGTTTTCAATAAGAACAGTACCTAAACAGGCACAGCGATATTATTTCAATTTTCAACGATATAAAATTTCGGAATAAGGGGATAAAATCCCGGGCGTTACATAGGGTCTGGAGATAATATGAAATCACCACCATTCAAATATTGTAAAACAATGTTTTCATAAGAATGTAATCTTGTAATTTGGCTGTTACATACTGTTAGATATTGATGTTAAGTTTAAGTATTGCATTAACAACTGCAAATTTTCTAAGGGGATAATCTTTTTAAGACGCATGGAGTATTTAGGAAAAAAGACCTTATAATAATTCGGTAGCATACTGTATTTGATGGAATTCTAGAAAAAGAATAGGGGGGAAAAAAAAAAGGAGTTCACCTCTATTTAGTGGAGTACTCATGGAGTTACATTGAGAAGTTCGAGGAATACATGAGGATTTCAATTATGGAACCACATGATTCTAAATGGTGTCTGGGTGTGGATTTTGTTTGCGAATTTAACGATATATATATATATATATATTCTCATCCCTACAAATTGTTTTTGCAATTAACTGATGGTGCATGAACAATTTTATTACATATTATCCACTTCTATTTGAATTGACAATTTTAGAAAGGTTTGAATTAAAAGAGAGAGAGGTAACATGTCATGAATTTGCATTGAAGCTACAATTTATTGAATATATGAAGATGCTCAGGAAAATTACAAGCATATCCCCCTAGGCCCTAGTATAGGATCATATCAAAAATATATTTCATCCATCCCTTATTTATTGTTATATTTAGAAAATATATGAAGATAAACATTAAATGCATTTATATTGCTGAAATAAGTTTTTAGGTCAAGTTCGGCAAAATTAGCAGTTCAAATAGCAGATAGCGATTTAGGTAGCAGATAGCGATTCAGGTAGCAGATAGCATTTCTGATTTCGCTGTTAGCGGATCGATAGCGGTTTGGATGAGCAGTTGAAATAAATGTGTTCAATAAAATTAGCTGTTTGGTCAGCTCCTTAATGTAAATTGACATAAAAGAATATAGATTATTTATAGAGATAAAATTTCCAAAGAATTTTTGTTGGCCAAAAAATATGAAATGCTACTTTTGAAATACAAAATGTTAATACTATTAGTTTTTCAGAAACGCTACTTAAAACACTTAACATTACTTGAAATGCTAGTAAAAATACTATGTTACCAAACAGTAAAAATTACCTAATGAGTGTATTGACTCAGTCAAAGCTCCAAACGTTACCTAAAGCGTTGTTGCCGAAAATGCCCTTAATCAATAAAAATATTAATAATTATTTGGAAAAGTAAACTTTGACAATATTATATGAATAGTAAAAATAATATTTTGAACAATAAATATGAGATAAATAATGGAGGATCAAATTTTGACAAAATCAACATTTGAAAATTGAATAGTAAAAATAGTAATAATTTGATACCGATGTTAATGGACGTTTAATTTCAAATTTTATTTTTTTTATTCAATTTTTAAATTTTAAAGTGATGTCAAGAATCATGGGATTTAATTAGGAGATCGAACCTTAATTAGTTTGAGTTCTAAAAGGAAAAAACCCTTGAACTGTTGGTCAATGTAACAAAATACTCTTCAACTTAAAAAATGAGGTAAATATCCATTAATTTAATTGAGTTACTTTATTAATTTTATTTTTTTATGTTAATTGATGATTTGGCTTCCCTAAAATATGGCATGGCAAGATTTGGAAAGGAAAAAGCTACATGAGCATGTTCTTACATAAATAGATGAAATAATTTTTTCAGAAAAGTTACATAGCCTACTTTACACAATTATATTAAGTGGCAAAATATAAGACAAATTAAAACCGTACAAGCTAGACAACATTATTGTATTTTAGTAATTCGTATTCGAAATGTTGAATTAAGGCAACTATTTCCGTCAATTTATAACATAACTTTTTAATTTTTTAATTTAATTGATAAATTCATAATTTCATCATACTTGAGTTAGGAAAATATTGCAGTAATTAAATTATCATAAAGATATATGGATTATTCTTTTTCTTTTTTCTATAGAATTATTTTGTACACTTGTTTGAACACAAGTTGAGGATTTCATTCCTATCAATCGAGTACGTCGCACTCTCGCATCACCTTTTTGTTGTCTATTTTTTTTATACTTTCTTATTTCTTGATAATTTTTCCACCTTTCTTGAAAAATTACTAAAATGCTTTTTTTGGTAGAAAAATGTTTGTGTTTATAAGATTAATTAAAAATAAATTTCATATGAAAACTTAAAAATGTCATATGCTACGCTCTATAAATTAAGTTCATACATAGTCGATTGTTCCCCATCCTTCTATATAAAACTCATTATATATATTAATTTTGCATTTTATACATTCCCCAACATGATTTGATTTGACAATACTTAAAGTAATTTTTGAGCAATGCATATTAGCTGTTAAAATGTTTCTAATTGTAAGTTAAATTATCAAGCTAAATAAGATTATGAGATTAAAATGAAAAACTTCGATCTACCTAAATGATCTTTTGAGCTGATTTTTATATCAAAAGGGGAAGGAAAAAAATTGCTTTCTTTATTGTTGGCCTCGCCACAATGTATGAAAAAAATATGATGCATTATATTGTTCGATCATAAGACTTTTTTTGGGGTACAACCAAGAAAAACAAAGATAATATTTAATTTGATTGTTTTTTTAGAAATAAAAAAATTACATTTACCACAATATACATTATATTAAGCCACATCGTTTTAACAGGCCATGCCAGTTTTTAAATTTGCCACATCATTAATTAATAAAAAGAAATAAGATTGGGTAATAAAATCAAGGGGCATTTCCCTCATTTTTAAAATTGTGGGGGTATTTAATGCCTTTAACCAAGAGTTTAAGGGCAATATATTTTTGGAACTCACCTTAATTCCTTCAACATCCGTTTTGGGTCTTACATGTTATTGCACTAATGAGGCAATTAATTAAGTAGTTTTAAGTTGTAGTCTATACCAAAGCAACGCAATAGTCAAATCCTTAACTGAAAAGAGTGCATATTACAAGTAACTTCTAAAAAACCGCAAGCAACTTCAAAAATTTAACATCAAATATTAAATATACTGATACAAACAAATCAAATTACATGCTTGATATTACTTTTGCATTTTCACAACTCAATGTTATTATCCAAAATAATTGTTAACAAAAATGTAATTTTTTTAGACATAAACATTCAATGTTAACCCAAACTATAAGAGAAGCAATGAAAAGATTTCATCCTCCTGACAAGGGCGGTTGGTTTGGATCTTTTAAATGTATTGAAAATTGAAAAGTTTTTCCCCTTATTTTTCCTAATTAAATTATTTTTTCTTATCCTATCCAATAATTATTAAAAAAAAATTACCTGACTAAAAATAGTGGAGGAATAACTTATCTTACGTTATTTCTGGTAACATTATAAATTTATAATATTCATCAAGATCAGCGGTTAATCTTTGAAGTCATATATAAATTGATCAATTCATGTTTTGAGTGTCCATCACTATTCAGACTGCAGCAGTCTGTCTCTGTCTCTGTGTGTGTGTCTCCCTCAAATCCCCCTGTCAAACATACACGCAAACGCACAGCAGGCTCTCTTTCTCTCTCCTGATTTCTGGGTCTATAAATACGGCCCTTCCAATTTACACCCAAGCACGCCCACCAACATTCTTAACTTTCTCTCTCCTTCGGAAGCCCAAAAAAGAAAATGAAAAAACAAAAGCTGCAGCTTATCATCAATGTCACCTCCCTCCTCCTCACCTTCTTCGTCCTCTTATCCTCCCATGTAAGGGAGTCCCCCATTCTCTCTCCTTGCTTAATCCATTAATGTCCTCAACTAATTGCATTCTAATCTCCTCTTTTTGAATCTTCATAGTGTGGGTTTTGTTTAGTTTCATTGATCAGTTTAATCTAATTGGTTTTGATAATGTAGGTGAGGTCGTCGTCGGCCGGCGGGACTTCCGGCGAAAACCCGTTTTCTCCCAAGGCTTACTTGATTCGGTACTGGAACAACCGGATCTACAAGGTGCCCCGACCCGATTTCCTCTTCAATAAGGCATCCCCACTTTCCGCGTCCGACTCCGCCCGGTTCGCCCAACTCGCCGCCAACAACTCGCTCTCGACTCACCTCGACTCGTTCTGTAAGTCGGCCTCACTCTTCTGCTTCCCCGACCCGAGTCCCAGTCTGGAAAAACACGCGAGCGACGTCGCGTTCTCGGTTTACTCCGACAAGAACTTCACCAACTACGGCACCGAACGGGCCGGGGGGAAGGACTCCTTCGCCAACTACTCCTCCGGCCAGAATATCCCCGTCGACTCGTTCCGGCGATACAGCCGTGACTCAGCGGGTCACAAGGACGATTTCACCAACTACGCCAACGACGCCAATGTTATTTCACAGTCTTTCAACACCTACGGGGCCGGCGCCACCGGTGGCGCCGGCGCCTTCACCACCTACGCCGCCAATGTCAACTCGCCGGGGTTGAAGTTCACCTCCTATGCCGACGAGGGAAACGGCCGGAGTCAGGCGTTTACCTCCTACTCCCCCGAGGCAAACGCCGGCGACCAGGGGTTCGCAAATTACGGAAACAACGGCAATGGGTTAGCCAACTCGTTCAAGGAGTACGGCAAGGACACCAACGTTGTGGGTTCGACGTTTACTAGCTACGCTCAGACGGGAAATTCCGTCAGTGACAACTTCACATCGTACGGATTCAACGGCAACGTGCCGGAGAACAAGTTCAACAGCTACGCCGATGGTGGAAACTCCGGCCAAGAGAGTTTCTCGAGTTACAGAGACCAATCCAATGTTGGTGATGATAGTTTTCAATCTTATGCTAAGAATTCGAATGCCCAGAAAGTTAATTTTGCTAACTATGGTCAGTCCTTCAATTTGGGATCCGATAACTTTACCGGGTACGGGCAGGGTGCAAAGGGTCAGAAGATCGGGTTCAAGGGGTACGGGCAGGTTAAGAATTTCAAGCAGTATGCGGATAAGGATGTGTCGTTTAAAGAGTATAAGAATACGAGCTCTGAGATTGATGCTTCAATGGCGGAAATCAAGGGTAAAAAGGTCACAAACAGATGGGTAGAACCTGGGAAGTTTTTCAGGGAAAAAATGTTGAAGGAAGGGACTGTGATGCCAATGCCGGACATCAAAGATAAGATGCCACCCAGATCGTTTTTACCCAGATCGATTTCATCAAAATTACCCTTTTCTTCTTCAAAGATTTCCCAATTGAAGGAGATTTTCCATGCTTTTGATAATTCATCAATGGAGGGCATCCTGAATTCGGCTTTGCACGAGTGTGAGAGGGCTCCGAGTCCGGGTGAGACCAAGAAATGTGTCGGTTCAGTTGAGGATATGATCGATTTTGCGGTTTCGGTTCTGGGCCAGTCCGTGGAGCCCCGGACCACCCAGAATGTAAACGGGTCAAAGACGGATATACTGATTGGGAAAGTCAGCGGAGTCAATGGGGGCAAAGTGACCCAATCCGTTTCCTGCCACCAGAGCTTGTATCCATATTTGCTTTACTACTGCCATTCGGTTCCGCAGGTCCGGGTCTACGAAGCGGATATTTTGGACCCGAAAAGCAAGGAAAAGATCAACCACGGTGTCGCCATCTGTCACTTGGACACGTCGGTTTGGAGCCCGACCCATGGAGCTTTCCTGGCACTCGGGCCGGGTCCGGGTAAGATTGAAGTTTGCCATTGGATCTTTGAGAATGACTTGACCTGGACTATAGCTGATTAAATTTGTTGCTTAAAAACAAAGGTTGGTGAAATTTGGTCCTCACCTTGAGATCATTTTGGATGACAAAAGGATACTTTGGGGAAGTGCCTTCCTTTTTTTTTTTTTGGGACTTTATCCTTTCTTTTAAATTTAAATAGGTTGGTGGCTTTGCAAAGCTTATGCCACTATCTCCCAAGTAAAATTGTAATTTCTTGTTTCTAATTTGATATTACCATTACAAGAAAACTTATGTACTCGGTTGTTCTTAGTTGGAATCTACTTATTTTTAATTCCTATATAGGTGGAAATTATGGATATATATATATGTGTAATGTATGAAGATGATTATTAATTTGATCAAGCGAAGAATTTATGCACACATATATTCACTTAGCTTCTCGGTTGTGTTGTTTTTTTAATACTTCTTCATTTTGGGTTTGATACTTGATAGCTGTTCAAACTTTTTTGTGACTAGCGACATCGATGGACTATTAAATGAAATTCTTGTTGGTGTTGTTTGATACTAAGACAACAAAGACATAACATGTAATATCATTGTTACGAACCAAATTTGCACATTCGGCACCGCAATGCGATTTTGGAATGGTCCTGGCAAGTCTTGTCGTCGATGAGTGTTGGGGTCCAATGGTGGGAAGATCAAGTTTCACAATCAGTAAGGCAAATCATTGTCAAACTTTAGCAAGAAGCTAGAGAGGCAAATAGGAGAAAGATTCAACATAGAATGCAATGGAAAATCACGTACAATTCATAGGTGCACAAGTATGAAATAGTTGGTAGTTAGTATTAGCCAAAGGCAAAGAGAGACAACGGTGATATGGGGTTTTGTTGTTTTGTTACTGTTGAGTCACGCATTCTTGTTTCACTCGTTATTTAAAGAGTGGTGGGTGCCAGTGAATGTGTGAGAGAGAGAGAATCACAAGAGTCAAGTAGATAGGCTTCAATTTTCTAAGACCCATTATTTTTTTTTATGTTCAAGAGAAAAAGAGTCAAAAATGAACCCCAAATTTTACCGAAGCAAACAAGCTATGCACACGTTGTTTTGAACTTTGCAGTGAAGTGCCAAGGAAGGTTGGTGGAACGGTGGTGATAGAATAAATATTGCAGAGTTCAAAAAATTTATTACAAGTTACTTTGATTAATACTCGGTTCTGTCATTATCAGGATACTAATTCTGACTGAGAATGAAGTAAGTTACTTTAAATTGCTATATATACTAAACTCATTTCGTAAAAATATTTTGATGACTTGGCGTCCTGATCAATTCAACATGTTATTTCATGTCTGTGCCATAAACAATCTAATGAATCATCTAACTTCATTTGGCATGAAGTTCGGTTCAATTTAAACTGGACTAAAGGGCTATTCTTTTCGTAGGAAAATTGGGGTGGGTAAAAGGGTGAAGTAGGCTGAAGTAGGTTGAGGTGGATTGAAGTCGTTTGAAGTGGATTGAAGTAGATTGAATTTTTTTATGTGATAAATTGAACTTGGTTAAAATACTGGAAGTGGGTTGAAGTGAATTGATCCATGAAAAGAACAGGGCCTAATAGAGACACATTCATCTGATCCATTTAATTCCAGTTGAGGTTCAGTTCGCATTCGTTAGCCAGCATACCCCAACTAAATTTGAGTTGTGACATTGAAATAATGATATGATATTGGATATCAACCATAATAATGGTGAGACTGCAAAATAATTATAAGATAGAAAATCAACCTTTTGAGCTGGTTTTTATTCCAAATTCAAGAATAAATTTGAATTGTTTATTTTTGTTGAATTGAGGCTTAAGTGCATGAACCTTTTTCTCTTTTACAACCCAAGCCAAATGCCCCCAACTATTTCTCATTTTCCCTCCACAAGTGTACAAAGCCATGTGAATCAATATGAGTTGAAAGGAAAGTCTATTTTCTTCTTCTTCTTCTTTATTTTTTATTTTTTAAAAATTTTTTAGTGGTCCAAAGCTAAGAGTAGAGGAAAGAAGAGCTTTTAAGTAGAAGAATCCACCAAACCCAAAAAGTTAATGTGCAATAAAAGCCATAGGGTTGCCAGCTATGACTGGGTCTACCTTTTTTTTCTGTTTTTTTTTTTTTTTTTATCTGGGTTTGTTAGTTTTACTTGAAACTGGTGGCTAGAATAGAAATTTATATCTGGGCAAAACCCATTTAAGTTTGGAGCCACATTGACATGAACATTCATTTCCTTCACTAAATGCCATTGAATTCATTCCACTTCTACCTCTACTTCTACTAGCAGCTACATTTTGGAAATTTTTGGACAGCTTTTCACTTTAATGCTCTTGCAGTTTTGGGCTCATCCATATTTTGGGGATTTTGACCCTTCCCTTGTGATGAGTTTATTCGCATTTTGGGATGTCATGTCATCGTCTGGAGTCATGTGTGAATATGGCTGCACTGGTGCAACGCGGTTTCGAAAGGTGTCAACTGATGGGGACGTACTCTATTTTGCCCTAAGTGAGCAACAAGTGTTGTTACAAAGAATACATAAGTTTCGATGAACATATGGACTACCTCAGAAAAAAGGAGATTCGTTACTTAGATTGGAATCGTAGTAACATTCATGTCCTTATGGATGATTATGGTATTGAGTCCAATTTGAATACTTACCTATTATCACATGTATCGATGGTTGGATGTTTAGTCCAAAAATGAAAAAAAAAAAAAAAGTTACTAGAACTAGATTTAGATTAGATACCAAATACCTCAGGAAAACACTTTTAAGATATGAGAAAAGGAAAAAGATTATTTGCCCAAAATTATTTGAGCACACGTTTTTCTTTTATGGTGTTTTGCATTAAAAAAATTCTAACCACTAACGCTAGTTCCAGTTGTTATATCATCCACCCAGTTGTACAAATATAATTGTACAACCGAGCCCACAAAAAAACTGTCAGATTTCGGCTCACTAAAAATACCCTATAGCTCACTAAAATATGCTACTGTGTATCATGTTTCGCTTACTAAAAATAATGTATCGCTCACTAAAATATTTTAGTGAGCTGAGACACAGTTTTGGTGAGATAATACGTATTTTTAGTGAGCAGACATACCGAAACTAATGTATCTTATGTACCGAAATTTCATACTATATAGCTTATTAAATGTGATATTGTACTAAAAAAATGTTATTGTGAATCTGAAACTCATTAAATTGTGTTCTAGTTGTCTATATTTTTTAGTGAGTTATGATATTTATTTACTGAGTTGTTATATCATACAACCGGTTGTATAGAAGAAGTTGTACAATTGAATTTCAGCTCCCTAAAAATGTATAGCTCACTCCAATACTTAGTGAGTTGAGACACAGTTTTAGTGAGTTAATACATACTTTCAGTGAGTGGACAGATCAAGCCAATGTATCTGATGTACCCTAGGTTTCACTTAATAAAAGTACTATATAACTTATTAAAATGTGCTATTGTACTAAAAAAATTGTTATTGTTCATCTGAAACTCACTAAATTATATTCTAATTGTCTACATTTTCTTAGTGAGTTATGACATATATTTAGTGAGTTATGGTATATATTTAGTGAGCTATGACATATATTTAGTGAGTTGAACTATATTTAATTAATTCACTACATTTATATTATACTTACAAAATATAATACAAATACCCTTATGTCATAGTAAAAAATGATTGAGCTGTAACATAACTCAAGAACTTCACAATATTATTTGCTGGCTATCTATACTATTCTTTTTAGCGAGCTATGCCATTTATTTAGTAAGCCATGATAGATATTTGGTGAGCTATAAAATGTAGTGCAAAGCAACATATTTTTTATAGTCTGCTATACTGATAGTGAGCTATTGTTTTCCCTATTAGGCACAAGATTAATTATGGTGATTACATTTTGTGAGCAGAGAACTAATTTATGATTGCTGAATACAAGCTCAATACAAGTGAGCTAAATGTATTTCTTTAGTGAACCAACGATTATATTGAGTGAGCACATAACTCATATTGGTGAGCTATTGTTTCTCATATGTACATAGCAACAATGAAAATATCAACTAGAAAAACAACCATAACATTTGTGGTGAGCTATAATGCAACATCAGTGAGTACGCAGGTCAATCCTAGCGAGTCAAACGTTTCTTTTAGTGAGCAAAAAACTGCTCGGTAGCACATGGCAACATATTTTTTTTATAGTGAGCTAAATGTATACCGCTAGTGAGCCAACGACTATATTTAGTGAGCACATAACTCATAATGACGAGCTATTGTTTCTTTCACAAACTAAAATTTACATAGAATGAATGCAATCTAGTTCGAAAATCTCGAAATTAACTCATCAAAACGCAAAATTAACGACCACAACTTTCAATTCCGAAAACAAAAATAGAGATCGAAAAAACTCTATCAATCTAGACGAAGAATTCCGTTTGATGAAGATTCAACATCAATAGTGACTTTGAGATCAAACCCAACAATTCAATAATTGCTGAACATTAAAGCAATCGAAGCAGCGAAGAGTAATCGAACAATAGGGAGAATGAAAACTGCAATTTCAAAAAATTGAGGAGCATGAATTTTTTTAAAAAAAATAGGTCAAGGCTCAGCAGTTGGAGGACTCAAAACTGTTGTTGATGGGTCCGGGTGGACCCGGTTGTACGTAATAATTTGCACGCTAGTTCTAACTACTAGCAAACTCTAGTAACTGATAGTAAATGCTAACTAACCGCTATTTTTCTACATATGAATGTTATCTGTAACTGTTGCTAGTTAAGTGCTAGTAAACTTTGGTAAATGCTAACCGCTACTCGCAACCGTTGGTAAACACCGGTAACAACTGATAAATTGTTATTAACCGCTAATTTTAAACGCTAAAACGAACGGGCTCTTATGAAAATAAGATAGGGAGTTGTTTAATTTGCTTCTAAATAAATCTATTTAATTATCCAATTATTATTATTATTACTTTACATGAATTTTTTTTATTATTATAGCTTTTTTTGGGTTTCGTGTCAAAGAGGACCACAAAAAATGACACTTGCGATAAGAAACAGTGATGGAGTATAGAGGGAATGCCCTGGACATTCTTTCTTCAAGTTTGGAAGATCCTTTGTACTTATCCAATTGTTTCCTGCTAAAAAGAAATTCAAAATATTTCTCTGTCGTTTATACTCGGCCAACATTAAATCAATTTTTAAATACAAAAAAGCACACTAGTTACTAATATGAATTGAAACAATAACTAGAAAACCAAACCTCTGCAAAAAAAAAATAAAAAAATAGATGCATATATCTAAGCCCTAATTTTCATACAGATTCAAATTACAATATACAAACATTAGATTGTAAAGTTGCTTATTTGTAAAGAAATAATGTTTAATAACAGTCGATTCTAACTTGTTTGTGCGTCAATTACGCACAATTTGTATCACTTACTAGAATTAGTTTTTATATTATTCAAGAAACTATTTTTCTCTTTTTTGAAAGTTTTTAAAGATCTATATTATCAACAGTCATACATAACACGGATTCATAACGGTAGTTTCAAATTACCATATACAAACGTTAGATTGTAAAATTGTTGTCGTGCAGTTACCACTGTCAACATCTGATCAATAATTACACAGGGCAAAATGAGAGCAATTATATGAGTATCCTTATGTATTGGTTGATGCATTAATCAGGAAAATGTTTGCTTTCCTAAGTTCCCAAAAAAAAAAAAAAAAAAACAGATATAAACAGCCTGTGTCACAATGCTAGCATATGCTAATATGCATAGTTTGTGGGGTTCCAAGTCATTTATTCGACATGATATGCGCCTTGAAAAGTTCATGGTAGCATGTCATCCCCCAATTATGAGAGTTTGCGTGGTGCAATTGAACTTTGCAATGAATAAAAGTGTTTAATTTTACCAAAAAAAAGTATTCAATTTTTGGTAAATGTATTTGGACAAACGAATATTTCACGAGAGTCAAGAAGCTAAGAAATTTCATTTGGAATGGCTTAGCTTAAACCCGTGTTGATTAGAATTAAGGGCTTCATCATTCACTTATTTAAAATAACCAATACTACAAATTTGGATCTCAATTAACACCAGATTTAGTTTCATCTAAAGAGCTGTTTGGAGAAAACATAACCTTTTTCTTTGTTTCGTCCCCCATATGCATCATTAAGCGTATTTTTTCGACTTATTAGAAATAGTTAGCATCAACATTCAACGACTTTCAATATAATTTAGCACAATTAAGCATTGTTAAGTATTTAGTGAAAATCCATAGCCACATTTTCTTTAACTATTCAGCATGTTTTAGCATAATTCAGTTTGTTTAATCAATAAACATACGTTGAAAAGAACATGACCGAAATGAACTTTCATGTTCCTTCAATTTTTTGGATTCATTTGATGGCATAGTTTAGGGATATATTTAATCGTTTTACAAGGCAGAACATCGGATGAAAACTTTTTCTAAACCTAGATTTGTGATACTCTATAGGATAATACAAAAACTAGCTAATAATGATACAACTTTCAACTACAAAAATGAATGGTTATATCTGCAGAGCTTGGTAAAAGCTACAACAATAACAACAACAATTTTCAGTATAGATTCCGCTTACGCAAGGAGAGCTTGTTAATAAGATAGTTAGAATTAATGTTAAAGGTGATGGATATATATGTTTATTATCGGTCCAATAAAAATTACAAACAAAAAATATTGCTCTTTGGTCTGTAGTGCAGGAAAATGAATTGTAGTAAAGGAAAATGAATGAAATATCTTTGCACCAACCCCTAATCTCTTAAATGTTGTTCCACAATTTGATATCAATGATATGTGAGGTGGAGCTAGTATAGGCCAGGGCCTTTAATTGGAACTAAGGCTCTCTTCATGATAATCAGGTGATAAGCTGTGGAATTAGGACCACTGCCTCCTTTATATTTACCTTTATTTTTTTTTTCAATTATTAGTTGGGCATAGTCCTTACAAAAAAAAAGGAAGCATAATACAGCTACTATATAGCTAACAAGAAGATAGTTGTTGCATCGATCCTAGAGAATACACATTTAGACAGAAAATCTCAAATAGCTACTCGCCATAATCACATACAACATCTGAGTCTCTACCTACTGAGCTCATGAATCACAAACTTGGTCTTTGTTTTCTATTTTCTTTCTCAAACTTATTGTGATCCTTCTAATTGTCGGGTTCTCATCTCCGACGACAGAAATACCGAGCCTTTTGCCAACATCTAAAGCTTTTTTTGCTATTTCAATAGGGGCGACAAGCCATGGATACATAAAATATAAATATAAATGTAAAATAAGATTTCTTTTCCTAATGAATGCTTTGCATTGTCATTGTGCATTAAAGAGCTTGTACATTTTTTTCCAAGATCAAATATATGTTACTTATCCTTCTAAACAAATAAAAAAAAGAAATAGATGAAAGTTTTAGTAAAGAGGAAGAATCCATATTTGCTTGAACCCTGTTTTTGAAGAAATAACAAGCAACTTTTTCTCCTCTTTTGGGCGCCATACATGTAACTTTTGATACTAAAAATCTATCCCTCATGAAAATGATAGGGACACATAACTCATCTTAAAAAAAAAATAGGTTAACCAACACAAGTTGGTTCAAATGATTGACACTCGTTAGATCATAGCTACAATACAGATATAACTTATAGCCAATAAAGATGATAGATCATAGACATTAATTCAAAGTAATTAACATGAGGGTTTAATGTATGACATCGTTGAGATTAATCAACACAGGTTGGTTCAAGTGGTTTGGCATTTATTCCTCTTAAACAAGGTCTCGGGTTCAAGTATTGTGAATGGAAAAAATATGTGATGGGAGAGTTCTGTCACTTATTGGACCAACAGTAACCTGACTCCAACAAAATAAAGGATCCAAGAAAAAAAAAAAAAACCCATTGTTGAGATCATAGTTATGTGCAGTAAATCTTAGGTGCCAAGAGTCATAATTAATGATTTCATTATCTTCACCATCAACCTGGTCAAAGATTTGGTGAGTGGTCATCTTCAACAGTTCGATTTACACACTAGTTATGTTTTCACTTTTCAGCCAAGTCATTTTCACATGATCATATCCAACACAATAACCCAATCAAATTAACTTGTGCAGGATTAATTGGCAATTAAACTGGCAACCTCTTCATGAGGTGAAGTCATTTTCTATTTTCCTACGTGATATTTACTTTACTGTATGCATTTATGACTATGCATGTTATGTTTTGCTGGTTAGATGTGATATATATGTTAGGTGTACTAATTAATTTCACTGGTGTTCCTTTTATCCTTTCATGTGCATAAAGAATAGTATGGGGACCTATTTCAGAACTGCATTGTTATCCACAATGTGTTAGTATCTTAGTCATCATTTATATTTCATAATTATCTTAAGCACTTGTATTCAGGATAAGTGATATATTATATTAAATTAACCTTTATGTAATTTAAATACAAATTTTCAGATCCTTTAACTTGAGGGGTTTTTTTTTAATATCAGTATTTACATCAACAATAACAACAATAATTCCCAGTGTAGGTCAAGTTTGCGCAGGATTTGAGGAAAGTCAAATGTGAGCAACATCACCTTTGTGGATATCACTACCCACATAGAGGCCGGTTCAAATAGACCCACAAAAACATTTGAGAAAACCGCTTTAGAGTTGAAAAAACCTTTGACGCAAAGATCGTAGAAGAAAGCAAACAATACATATATAATATGAAACATTTAATTAACATACTCAAGGACTAGTAAGACGGAACAATACATTGATAAAAGAGGAAAGCTTAGTTACCACTCGCACGTACTTGATTATTGGGGACGAAAACAGGCTACCTAGCCCGGCAAAGAGCATCCTCTGTGATCAAGGGGAGGTCAAGTAATTTGCTACCTAAAGTCTAGAGCCTTAATATTAACCTTTCATAATTTCCTATCTTGAACCATGTCCTCCGCTATTCCTAAACTCCTTAGAATGTACCTAATCACTTCATTCAAATTCTTCCTATGCCTACCCCGACCTCTTTTACACTCCTAAGTTCAATCCTCTCACGTCTCCTTACATCATATATTTATATCATGCACATAGTATAATTTTGCTGTTGGTTACCATGTTTTTATATATACATGTAGTGAAAGTAATGTGGCATGCATGCTTTTAAGAAAACTATAAAAGCAGGGTTCTAGTATTTGCTTGTAATGGGCAAAAGCAATGCGCAGTAGGGTCCAAGGGAAAATGGTTTAGGCCCATTTTGTTTCCGGACTTTGACATTGGAGTCCTTGAGATCAATTTTGATTAGGCCTGGGGACTGTGAAGAAGTTTCGGGAGCCCAGAGCAGAAGGAGGAGACAGAAATGGGGATGGGTGGTTTCCTCGTAGTATTTTGTCGTTGTCGTTGTTGTTGTCGTTCTTGCCCTTGCTATTAGTGAGATAAAATGTATTACTACTATTATCTGATTACAATTTACTTAGTGGGTGTCAGTTAACTTAATTAGTAAAATTTTTAAAAGTTGTTATCATAAATTAGGGTTCAAATTCAACCTACATTAGTCTTTTGTGCCTCACCCGCCCAAAAAAAGGATTACTACTTATTTATTAGTTATTAATAATAATAATAATAATAATAATAATTATTATTATTATTATTAGACATTTTTCAATATTAATGATTTTTGTTTTCTAAATTTATCCTTTTGTTTTCATTTTTGAATTTAACTGCTCTCTTTTACTATGAAAACATTTTTTAACAAAAAATAAATAAATTATAATTTTTGGCTACAATAACTCAGCAGGTCATCTTCCCCCCTCCTCCCCCAAAAATTTGCAGATCACCAAGTGGCATTTGAGACCCTAAAAAAAAGTCCGAAACACAATAACAAAGTGACAAAACATTCAAGATCTAATATGTTTTTTGATTTTTTTATACTCCAGCGAGTCATATACGAGGAATAATATATAACAACCAATGATAGAATGAACAAAAATATACTGATCACCACTTACCATATAACATTGACACTAATCATATTATTCATAAATTATCAGATTCTCAAAGAAGCTATTACTAAGATTTCAAAGACAACATAAGTTGAACCCAACAAAAGCTATAACGACAATGACGACTTGACTACCACAAAACAATGACTACGTGATAGTGATACATTGCGTGACCCGACCCAAATGCGCCACCGCTCCACATGCGACCGTTGCCTCAAGGCTCCAAAATTTTTTAAATTCCCCCACGCTCCTCCTCTCTAATCTGTGTCTAATCTACCCACCAACAAAAATGAACCCACTCTTTCGCTCTCTGTCCCCATTCACATCAATCCTTCAATTCTTTGAATAAAAGTTTGAATTTTCCCAAAATCTTCAGAAACCCCCAATTTTGAACTCTATTGAAGGGCCTTTATGGCAACTTTAACACCTGGGGTTGTGTTGAAATTGCTAGATGGGATGAAAACAGGGGTGAAGCCCACTACAGAGCACCGGAATTCTCTTCTTCAAGTGATCGACATCGTCCCAGCCGAGCTCGACGAGAAAAATCTATGGCCAAAACATGGATTTTACATTAAGGTGTCTGATTCGTCACACTCCATATATGTGAGCCTGCCTTATGAGCAAGATGATCTTGTTCTCAGCGACAAAATGCAATTGGGTCAGTTCATCTACATCGAAAAACTCGAGCCTGGATTGCCTGTTCCGATCGCCGTGGGTGCTAAACCCCTCCCTGGTAGGCAACCTTTGATGGGTACGCCTGAGCCCTTAATGGGTCTTAGAGGTAAACAAGAGACAAATAAACAAAAGATCAATGGAACACTAAGAAGAGGATCCTGGGGGTTGAACTTGAATCAAACTCGGGTTGATGGGATTCCTTCTGCTACTTTGAAGTCAAATCAATTGCTTTTGGATTTTGATCAATGTACCCCAATGAAAGAGAAGATGAATTCAGTGAAGTTTAATGGCCCAATTTCGCATGTGGTTAGAGTGCAAGGTGGGAAGGATCATGGGAATTCAGCTCCTAGGGCTTCTGTTTGTGCTGTCGGTTTCATGTCAAAGCTAGAATCAAAGGGTGAAAGTCCTGCTTTGGTTAGGAAAAGCTGCATTACTCCGACGATATTGAAGTTCACAAGGAGCATAACCAATGGCGAAAGAGGGGCAAAGATAGCTACCACTTCATTGAATTCATCTGTAGGTACATTGTTTATTCTTGTTAGTTCAGCGTATTTTTTGCTCTAATTGTGTCAATGTAATTTGAGTTGCTGACTTGAGCAGGATATAAACTTTCCAAAGGTCCTAGTATAATTATGACTATATCCAAGGGTGAATTTGTGTCAGAAAATTATCCTTTTTCCCCCCTTCTGCAGGGAAAGGAAAGTTCTCCTCATATCAACATCTCAAAGGCAACACCAAGACGACAGTCACAGTCCAGTAATCTGACATTGAATTCCACCTCCAGTATCTCAGTAAATTTACCAGGAAAACTTAGCACACTTGGCAAGGTAAGCTTGTTACTTGTGTATATTTTTGTTGTTCTATTACGAGGCTGAAAACTCACTGTGTTTGATCAATTAGGAAGCAATGCAGCAAAGAGAAAGAGCTCAAAAGATTGCCCTTCAAGCTTTAAGACATGCAACAGCCACAGACAATGTCGTTCGTTGCCTCAAGTAAACTCTCCCTTCTCCCATTGCCTTGGTTTCTAAGTTTTATGCCTTGCCCTTTTGCCCATTTGGCTAAATTTTTGGAGGGTTTGTGCGTAGGACATTCGCAAACTTGAGCGAATCAGCAAAACCAGATGCTCCGGCAGCGTGCTTCGATCAGTTCCTAGACTTCCACCAGCAACTTGTGCAAGCAGTCACTGACATGGTCTTAATCCAAGCTGCCACATTGGGTACCGATACCAAAGCAGAGACAGGAGAAGCTTCAGCTCCGATCTTGCATGAAATTGCACAAAATTCGATGGACCAACTTCGAGACACTGACACAAACAATGCTTCTAAAAGACGGTCAGAATTGTACAAGTCAATTGCACGTTTTCCTGAGAGATTGGCTGATCACAGAACTAGTAATAGGAGGGCGCTGAGGTCACATTCAAGGACAATGTTAGAAAAGAAGGGAAGATGTTCTACCCCACTAGGGAACGATGAAAACCAGCAGCCAGGTGGGTCCGGTTATTTGAGCAGCGTGATCCAGTTGGGGAAGCAAATAGAGAGAGAAGCTGGGAACTGGTTTATGGACTTTATGGAGCAAGCATTGGAGATGGGGATGAAGAAATCCAAAGGAAAGTCGGACTCTGATGTTCGAGAAGTGCCACAATCGCTTATGCTTAAGGTTATCAACTGGGTTGAGGTTGAGCAAAGCGACTCTAGGAATAGACCGATTCATCCCAACGCTGCTAAGATTGCAAGGAAGTTGAGAATCAAGGCAAAGAACCCTTGATCAGAAATTGTTACCCTTAATGTAAATAGCAGCTATGATATTGGCATCATAGGTTATTGTTAGGGTGCTTGCATAGAATGGGCTTGATGGTTGGTGAACAGTCATACGAGTTCAGATACTGAGGTTTTTTGTAGCATTTTGGTTCATACTTCATGTTCTTGCAGTAGAATGGTTGTTCATAACACAAGTGGATGGTATTTTACTCACGAAATCTTGCAGTAGAAAATTATCATTGTGTATAAATTGCTTGATTTTACTGACAAAATCTTGTTTATCGTTGATATTACTGCACCTATAATGAAGAGGTATTTGAAGTATTCTCATACTTTAATTTCACTCAAGATGTAGCATACGTCGATAACAGTGACTTTAAATAAATTGAGCGTCGCCTTATTTTTTATTTTTAAAAATAAGACCACATATATTTCCTATTAATTGAACCTTTTTTCAAATTAAAATGATAAAGAAAACCCATTTGATTTATTAGATCCTCCCAATTAGCCTATACACACATTTGTTAAATGGGACTACAGCAGAATCTTTATTTAGGGTGGTGTTTGAACCAATGCCGAGCCTCTCGGAGGCCAAGGATGCTACTTCCGAACTGAAGGATGCACTTAAAAAGTTATTTTTCTCTCTAACTATCTGAATATCTTTTTTGTTTAATTGATTGGAGATATTAAATTATTAATTATCGTTTGTTGTTTTATTGTTCGCCGTTTAGTCATTTGTTTGGAAGTTCTAATTCTGATTTCCGATCATGTTTATAACACACTACTGGACTATTTCTATATGGGTAAAAAATCATGAAAATCTTAAGTCTATTCAAGTGATGGTCGACTTATCTTTTTGATAATATTTTTTAAAGGTTTATTTTATTAGGCATCGTGCAAAGGCACGAACTTATTTTATTAGGCATCGAGAAATGGTTATGTGGTGTATTTTAATTTCCTTTCTCAACATTGTACAACAATAAAAACAACAACTCTTAGTGTGGGTCCCGCTTTTGCGAAGTCTGGGGAGATCCAGCTATAAGCAACCTTACCTTACCTCTACCAGCATTCCTACCCGTAGAGAGGCTGGTTCCAAGAAACCCATAAAAAAAGGTTTTGTGAAAATATTTTATAGAAGAAAGATTTTGTGAAAACTCTAAATGGGAAAGCATTTTATAGAAGAGAGATTCTATAGCAAGGGGAAAATATAGATCGGTAGTCGAAGCTATGAAATAGAAGGGCAAAATATTGGAGGAAGGTAAAATACCTGAATAACCAGTGGTAAGCAAACGAGAACTCTTATCAGATGACAGGACAACTTGCATACAAACACAACAAACTAAAACCCACAGATAACTCTACCCGCACTATGCCACAGCAACCCACAGATAACTACGGGGTCGACTCTCAACGATCTGAGATCTTAATCCTATCCCGCCACAACTTCATATCCTGAGTCAGGTTCTCCGTCAAACCGATAACCCTCAAATCTTCTCTAATCACCTCGTTCAAGCTCTTCTTTGGTCGTCCCCTCCCTCTTTTGCCTTCGGGGATGTTGATCCTCTCACATCTCCTCACTGGAGCGTCCACACTCTTCCTTTTCATATGACCAAACCATCGGAGTCTTGTTTTTCTCATCTTATATCCAATGGGAGTTACTTTAACTAAGTCCCTGATAACTCCAATCATAATTCTGTCTATCCTCGAATAACCACACATCCACCTTATCATCCTCATCTCTGCTACCGTCAGCCTTTGAACTTGCATATTTTTTAGAGGCCAACACTCTGATCCATAAAGAACGGCCGGTTTAACTATCATAGGATAGACTTTGCCTTTCAAGCCAATGGACACCCTCTTATTACACAGCACGCCTGAGGTATACTTCCATTTTTGCCAGTCTACTTTTATTCGCTGGTTAATATCTCCGTCAATATCTCCAATCTGCTGAATGATCGAACCTAAATACTTAAACTTATCGACCTTAGGTATCGGGCCCCCATCCAGGGTGACTTCTCCCCCCGCATCTACCATTCCACTGAAACAACAATAAAGGTACTCCGTCTTCGATCTACTTACTCTAAAACCTCTAGATTCCAGAGTAAGCCTTCGTCGCTCCAACTTGTCATTAACTCCTTGTCTACTCTCATTAATAAGAATAATGTCATCTGCAAAAAAACATACTCCAAGGTAACTCATCTTGAATCCCTCTTGTAAGTTCATCCATAACTAGCGTGAAAAGAAAAGGGTTTAAGGCAGAACCCTGATGTAGGCCCATGCCAATGGAGAAGTTATTAGTGACCCCTCCTGGCATCCTAACACTCGTCCTACCTCCCTCGTACATATCCTTAATAACTCGAATATACAAGGGTAGCACTCCTTTCTCCTCTAAACATCTCCATAACACTTCATGTGAAACTCTATCATATGCTTTTTCCAGATCAATGAACACCATGTGGAGATCGACCTTTCTATCTCTATACAAATCCATGAGTTTTCTAAGGAGGTAAATCGCCTTTATAGTCGACCTGTCTGGCATAAAACCAAATTGGTTCCCTAAAATCGATACATCCTTCTGCAACCTTCTCTCAATCACCCTTTCCCATAACTTCATAGTGTGACTGAGCAACTTTATATCCCTTAAATTATTACAATCCTGAATATCACATTTGTTCTTGTGCAAAGGGATTACTGTACTAGATCTCCATTCTTCGGGCATCTTAGCGGTTCTAAAAATAACATTGAAAAGCTCCGTTAACCACTCTAATCCCTCCTCACCCAAATACTTTCACACTTCCACTGGTATTTGATCTGGACCCTATGTTTTCCCATTAGGCATCTTCCTCAGGGCTCCTTTAATCTCGTCCTTGCTGATATGACCACACTCTCGCGGGTCAATCCTCCTCACACCACGCTCTCGTTCCCTGCTTCGGGAATCTTCTGTCTCTTTACCATTGAAGAGATTGGAAAAGTATATTTGTCATCTCTCCTTAATTTCTGCATCCTCAAATAATACCTTAACATTTTCATCTTTGATGCACCTCACAACACCTAAATCCCTTGTTCTTCTTTCCCTAGCCCTCGCCAGCTTAAAGACTTCCTTCTCCCCTTCATTGGTCGTCAGTCTATGATATAACCTATCATAAACTAGGCTCTTAGTTACCGCGACAACTTTCTTGGCTACCTTCTTAGTTGTCTTATATCTAACTCTTCTAATATCTCTCTCTCTCCATCCACTCCATTGTTCATGAAATCAGCATGTGCCTTTTTTTGGTCCCTGATTTTCTCCTTTACCTCCTCGTTCCACCATCAGGCACCCACCCTTCATTTTGTTACCACCCCTTCTAGAAGTACATAGGATTTCTTTAGCCGACCTTCGAAAACAATATGTCATAGCCTTCCACATTGTATTTGCATCTTCTACTTGCCGCCAGGCTCTTTCTTCAGTAATCCTTTCTGATAAAAACATGGCGTTCTCCTTTGAGAGGGTCCACCACTTAACTCTAGGGTCCCCGACTCTCCTCTTTTTCCACTTTGAACATTTGAATTCCACATCCAACACTAGTAATCTATGCAGAGTTTCTAGATACTCATTAGGAATTACCTTACAACCCTTAATTGTAGAACCTCCGACTATCCGCCATCGTTAGGAAGTAATCAATCTGAGTCTTGAAGGAGTCACTCTTAAAGGTCACCAAGTGGTCCTCCTTCTTCATAAAAAAGGAGTTTACCACCAACAATTCATAGGCTACTGCAAAGTCCAGCACAAAAACTTCTCCGTTGTTTCTCTCCCCAAAACCGAAACCCCTGTGGGCTGTATTATACCCGTCTAAGTCAACACCAATATGGCCATTAAAGTCTCATCCTATGAAAAGTTTATCGCTTCTAGGTATCCCTGTATGACCATATCCAAATCCTCCCAACAAAGCTTCTTAATATTGTCCGATAGACCTATTTGGGGAGCATAAACACTGATCATATTTAAGAATTCCGAACCCACAAAAACCTTAATGGCCATAATTCGGTCACTCTTACGCCTCACTTCAACAACAAAGTCTACCAACTCCTTCTCAACCAAAATCCCAACTCCATTCCTCGCCTTGATAGATCCCGAATACCATAATTTGCACCCATCAACTTCTCTAGCTTTAGCCCCCACCCACTTCGTCACTTGAACACACGCTATATTAATCCTACGCCTATGCAACGATTTTAACTAATTCTATAGACTTACCCGTATGCGATCCAATATTCCAATACGCTAGGCGCACATTCTGAAACCATCCACCCCTCCAACCCCCAATTCCCCCCGTAAGACTGGCTGAAACGACTGCATTGCTCGCCACTAGCTAACAATGGTCGGAAAATACTAAAAACAATCCACAAAAAATACTAATAGTAAAAATTGCCAAGAGACTAACCAAAAAATAACGAAGGCAAAACAATTAGCAGCAAGGGCAATAACTAAAAATGAAGCACGGGCTAATGTACTAGGGGAGAACTCTTCCAGAAAACTTGGAGTAAAGCACGATCTATTTAGAGAAATAACTAATTAGAGCAAAAATAGAACACAAGCAAGCCACCAATTTCACAGCCCTCCACCTGCAACCCCAGTTAACCTTTCAAAACCACTAAACACTGCCATTGATATTGGCACAGAGCCAATTGAGACAGGAACCAGAATTATTTACTAACAAACTAGAAATGGCACCAACCTAGCTGAAAACAATAAATGAATAGCATATAAGAAGGGTTGGCAGAAAGAGGGAACCTGAGATTTGAGGGATGAATGGCGAGTTCAAACTCAGCCCCAGTACCCAATTTCACAGAGCAATAATGCAACCAGAAACTTACACGAAAACAGTAATTGACGGCAACTGAGGCTCAGAGTAGGGCTGTCAAACGGGTCGGGTCAGATCAACCCATTTAATAAACGGTTCAATTTCGTGTTGGCCTTGAAAATAGTTTAGATTTGTTCAAAACTGAAAAATAACAAGTTTTCACACTAAATGGTCAAATTGTGTCGACTTCGGGTCGAAATCGGTTCGGTTTGGGTTAGGCTCATGTTTCTCTCAGTAAATTCGGGTCGGGTTCGAGTCGGGTTATCGGGTCGGGTCTAACTTTGACAGTCATAGCTTAGAGAGTCAATGATAAAATCACAGTGCAACAAGAAACGCAAATTACACGTACAAAATGATTAATCGAAGGGCAAAATCATAGAGTAATAATTGAAAGACAAAATCAAACTTCTTTCACAAGAATCACAGCAAAACATAGAGACTAAGATCAAAAAACAAATGTAATAAGCGGGTGAATCTGTAAAAGTTGCACAGATAGAGAGAGCGAGAGAGAGACAGATAGAGGATTTGTGCTGAGCCTATGGTAAAAGAAGGACTAAAGCACGAACGAATTAGAAGAGGACTAATTAAAGACAAACTTGAACACAAGCAAGCCTCCCAAAACACAACCCTCCAATTGCACCTCAGTATTCAATTCAAAATTTTGAACACTGACACTGAACCCTCAAATCCAAAAGCCTGAAATCACACACTCAAAACAATCTAGCCAAAGGACCAAAACCTCAATTCAAAAACACTGACCTTCAAACTAGCCAAACAATCTAGCAAAACTCTAAACTGAAACACTCGAAAGGACTGACCCTCACTTCAAAAACTCAGTGCCCAATACAAACAAACCCTAAACTTTCAGGATGAACAAGCTACCTCTTCGACAGCAAGAATCGCCTCGTAGTGTACGAATCATAATTCAGGCACAAGAATCACAATTCGACAGCAAAAACTCAATACCCAAAACACTCTGAAGGAAATACAATCAATACACACCCCAAACTTTTACCAACACCCTACCAATCTCGGAGAACAGAGTAAAGAAACACAATTTAGGCACAGGAAAAAAATAGATCAAAGAAACGCGATTCAGGAAAAAAACGAAGACAAACCCAGCAAAATCGCCTCCTCGTGCAATCCAATCACAATTAGAAATCACAGGAGACCGAAGATCTTACTGAGTTGAAAAGGACTGTCAAAGTGAGAGAGAATCGAAGCCACCGAAATTGAATTCGTTGAGGCACCTGAACCCGACGGAGCTTGCTATTGTGGAATTGGCTGCTAGTCGACTTGGGCCGAGGTGCCCCTTGGAATCAGGTTTCCGGTGTGGCAAGAAGCAGGCGTGCTGGTACTCAGGGAACTCAGGGCCCCGAAACAGAGGGAACTTAGGGGAGGGCTCACCGCTGGTGACCGACTACCATATCTACTCCGGTGCTCTAGTCGACTCAGAGTCGTCGACGAGGCACCGACTGCCGGGCTGTTACCGAGGCCCCCAAGTGACCGTTCATGAGCTACGAGTTGTGTTCAGCGAGACAGAGAGCAGCTAGAGAGAGAGAGAATATTGGTGTGCTACCTTTCTCAACATTGTAGTAGCTACATAATGGAAGTTTACTTATAGTAAAAATTTAGATTGTGTTATTCCAAATCATAATTACTAATGGTGTATGGTGTAGAAATGAGGAACAATATTTTATATGTTTTGTTGTTAAAATGAGCATCAATATTTCACATATTTTGGTGTTGAAATGAGTGAGCATATTCTACATTTAATCATTTTTCAATTATTAATGTATTTCGTTTTTCAAAAAAAGGACAAATTTGATAAATATTGATTTCCTATATGGCGTTTATAATTTGAATTCAATGCAAAGAAATGTATTCTTCATTGTTAAGTAAAACTTTAATTTTGAAAAACTTAAATTAAAACATAATAATCGTTTGACTTCCTATAAGGACAAATTTGATAAATATTGATTAGTACACAATATTAATTTCTACACATATACAACCATAAAAGTCTTTGTCATTGATTTTTAAAATTTTAATTTATTTTTAAAAAAAATATTTTTTAAATTTAAATGCTCCGTGCATAACACGGATCCATACTAATTTGTTAAATGGGACTACACCAAAATCTTTATTTTTTGTAATTATAAATTATGTTACTCGTACTTGGTCATATTCATGTTGAAATATCGAGTATTCAACATCGGATCCATGTCAAACTTGATAATTTTTTAAGAAATTTTGTAACTTCTTGTCTAAAATGGAGGGACAAGTGTCTAAGGGTACTAGATAAGAAAACGCGTTAAAAAATCATCCATCCTAAACAAAATTGCAACTGCCTCTTCTTCCTCTCTAACTTCTCTCCCTTCTCTCCACCATTGCCAACACTAAGAGTGGTAGTTTTCTTCTTGAATTGAAGGTGAAGGAGGAGATGGCCGGTTCTCTGGCCATTTTCAACTTTTCCTTGCTTTCATATTAGTATTATTTGTAAGTTTAGTTGTAGTATCTCCAATTGGGAGATTAACCAATCTCTCTTTTTGTGAGAGTTGTTTATATCTCTCCAATTGTGAGAGTTTTATTATATGACTGTTCTTATCTTGTTATGTGTCTTTCTAAGTTTGGAAGGAATTGGTCAATTATACATGTTGAAGCGGTGCTTTCATGGATTTTGGTCTTTTACCTATAATATTTGGTGTTGGAAAAATATCTCGCTCAAGAGTACTACAATCGATCAGCAGATCAACATCAGTCAAGAAATTGTACTAAATCTGTGGGTTTCTTCCCTAGGTTGTATCAAGAAACAGCGAACGTGGAAAGACGAACGATCAGTGTGTTTCATGTTAGTATTTTTGATGTTGGGATATGATTTTGATATTAAAGATTGTATTTTCATTAGTCGAAAATGCATTGTAAGTGCCGTATGACGTATTATGGATGATCAATGAATTATTCCTTTTCTTGCAAAAAAGTGTCTAACGGTACTGTACTTGAGGTAAAATAAAGACTTAAAGAGTTCCAGCAATGTAGATCAGAAGGAGAATGAAACGACGTCGCTTTTTCCGTCCGTGGACGCACCAAGTTGCAATCCCAGAACCCTTTTATGTTTTCAGAGGTTGCAATGGACTCTTGAATTGCAAAAACCCTTCTGTGTGTGCGTGTGTGGAATGGAGAGAAGTTGCATATGGATGAGGCGTTTGGTAGTAGTAGGAATTAATCCAGTGTTTTTCGTCAACACTCCCGCTTCAATCTCGTCCCTCAAATCTCAATCATCATCACCTTCAACTCTGGTCTCTCTCTTCTCACGCCATAGGAGCCGCTCTCTTTCTTCCACCGCTTGTTCGGTCTCTCTTTCAGCTCTTCCAATCGACGATGATGCCTCTATTCTCCTCGATTCCGGTAATTTCTCGTTAATTTCTTGTTAATTTTGCATTAATTTTAGCTTCTAATCATGTTTATAAGAACCCAAAAAAAAAAGGTGGGATTTTGTTTGTGGGTTGTGAACGTTGATGAATGTTCTTGTAGGAGTTGCTGATAGCAAAATTATTGGGGAAAACTCAAAGACCCTTTTGAAGGGAATGAGATACTCTGAGCTCGAAGTATGTCATGATTTTCTATCTTTTGTGTTAATTGGTTTCTGGGCATTTATGTTTAACTGGTTTCCGGGCATTTATGTTAATTGGTTTCTGTCATTGCTGCTACATTTCTTGATAGGTGGTTGATCAGGTAAGTCAGTTGAATACTTCAAATTAGACTAGAAAACGGGAGTTGGGATTGCAGGATCTGGCCCTCGTATTCACAACGATTCTGGTATCCATGATTAGCTGCACAGCTTTTATTTGAAAGTCATGAGAGAATACAAGCTGCATGTGCTGCACCCTTTATCATTGAAAAGCAAAATGCCAAAACAACTTATCTGGTTTAGAACCGCTTGTGTAACTTATCAATGGTAAAATCTGACCTGAAAATATTTAATGTGAGTCACATCATCAGATGGTTGTGGATCTTCTCAACGTTCTTATAATACTGTTTGTCCATTATGCTCCAATGCGCAAACATAGTGTCTGAATGCCTGATCCAATGTATGACATTAGAACTTGCTGTTTTATTGCTGTAAATGCTCATGGTCTCATGGGTTGGTTTCTGACTATGATATTCGTTGTTGACAGAAATGGGTTCAATCACATGGGTTTAGGCCAGGTCAAGCTATGATGTTGTGGAAGCGTCTCTATGGTAACAATGTCTGGGCGCATTCTTGTGATGAATTGGAAGGTTGGTGGAAACAATTTGAAGTCACTTTTGTAATCCATTGCTTGCCTTAGCATTTCGTTTTATTCAATGGACAAGGTTTGATGTTTCATGGCATAGGTCTAAACAAAGATTTAAGGAAAATGCTAAGTGTCCATGCAGAGTTTAAGGCGTTGTCTCTCAGAGATGTTCGCACAGCATCTGATGGAACAAGAAAGGTGAAAAGGGACTCTTCTTTTGCGCTATTAAGTTTTTCTTCCTTTGTACTTGCACTGAGTTGAAAGCGAAACAGAGTTCAATTGTAAATGTCTTCTAAGTCCCCCCTCTCTCCCTTCACTGTATTTCTTTACCTTGACAACTGTCTCAAGTTTAGAATTTTCTTCTTTTTCTCATGACTCATCTTCCTGCTATTTTAAGGTTCTTCACCCGCCACCCTCCGGCAGCCATGTATTGCTTACACTTATACCTGTAAATAATATGTTTCTACCATCACTTTTTGTTTCGCATTATGTAAAAATCTTCTCCTTGATTATGTAACTCACAGGAGATTGCAGATATTATTCACATTGGAGGATGGACTGGTGATTGAAACAGTTATTATCCCTTGTGATCGAGGTAGAAATACTGTCTGCGTTTCAAGTCAAGTTGGCTGTGCCATGAATTGTCAGTTCTGCTACACTGGCAGGCAAGCTTCATTCAAGTTTATTTCATGCAACATTCCCTTAATTGTCATGTAAGTTTCTTTCTCACTGTTTTAGTTTGCAGGATGGGATTGAGAAGGCACCTAACTGCTGCTGAGATTGTAGAGCAGGCTGTATTTGCCCGGCGATTGTTCACACATGAAGTTGGATCAGTTACGAATGTTGTCTTCATGGTAGGTGTCTGGTATAAGATAAAATTGGTCAGACAAGATACTCTTATTAGTTGTCTCGGTGATGTAGATAATGCAATATCCTATTAGAATAGCGTATTCCATGTAATTCACCAGTTAAGTTTTGTACACTTATTTGCCTTCTGATTTTCTTGGATACCCTGACTTCTGGTTAATTTTATGTATTTTCTTTTTCTATGACTTTTGCTCAAACAATATAAATGCCCGGAAGCATTGACAGCTGTGCGGTAAGAATATGTTGATATAACCATTGATATTTCCTTTTGAGCATCAACAAATTGCCATTTGCTTTTCTTTTTGTTGATTGCTTATTCTGTTACCGTTACATGCCCTTTCTGATCTCTGCCAAAAATGGATTCTGCAGGGCATGGGAGAACCCCTTCAGAATATTGATAACGTAATTAGAGCGGCAGATGTAATGGTCGATGAACATGGCCTCCATTTCAGTCCCAGGAAGGTTACTATTTCAACCAGTGGACTTGTACCTCAGCTGAAACGTTTTCTCCACGAATCCAGCTGTGCTCTGGCTGTTAGTTTGAATGCAACTACTGATGAGGTTTGCCACCTACAATGAAGCCAATTGTTCTTTGTAATTGTAGTATTTTCAGATGACAACATATTTAGAATGTAAAATTTCAGGTAAGAAACTGGATAATGCCAATAAACCGGAAGTATAACTTGGACTTGCTTCTTGGGACACTTAGAGAGGAACTGCGGCATAAGCACAATTACAAAGTTCTGTTTGAATATGTGATGCTTGCAGGAGTCAATGACAGGTTAGATCCTTTTATGGTTCTCGATTGTTTTTTCTTCCACATTGCGTAGCCATTCATCACTCTTTCCTAGACCCAGGGTGAACTGAAAGTCAGCCAAAGCGACTTTAGCCCGGGCTTTGAATTCCTTTGTTTTTGGTCTGCAGCATGGAAGATGCAAAGAGACTCATTGATCTCGTCCAAGGCATTCCATGCAAGATCAATCTTATCTCATTCAATCCACATAAGGGGTCCCCTTTCAAGCCCACGAAAGATGAGAAGATGATTGAGTTCCGGAATGTCCTAGCCGCTGCAGGGTGTACGGTCTTCCTCCGCCTTAGTAGAGGTGATGATCAGATGGCTGCATGTGGCCAGCTCGGAAAGCTCGGGGACTTCCGGGTTCCTTTGAGTCGAGTTCCAGCTCAATTTGAGAATGTACTAAGTGTTGCGTGATTGGAGTATCACCGAATACCTAAGTCATTTCATAGCATTGTACATCCAACAGTTAGCCTGCTGAAATCTGATCTACATCGCCTGTTGATCAGGATAGCGACTAGTTCTTGGAGTTTTTCAGCGGGTTACAAACATAGTTGTACTTATGGATAAAGGGCAATTTCTAGGCCTCTGAATTCATTGTCATCTTCCAAATCAGCATTTTATCATATGAAATGCCAGTTTTATGGGGTAATTTTTTGAGGACACATGATTGCCAGGATATGCAAAGATTGTTTAAGGCTCTATGTGGGACGTGTGGTGAAAAGGACAGCATTGTGAGATGATTGTTCACATTTGGGGTTGTCTTCTTTGTCATTATTATATGACTCAATTATGTAAGTTTCAACTTCGATGTGGACATGCTCTATTATGTCATTTCATTATTTAGATGCCACATTTTCAACCGTTACTGAAGTCTATAATGCAGTCCACCTGTGCTAATTGAATTAGTAAAGTGTTACGTTTTGAAGCCCTGATACAGGGCAAAGTGGCAAACAGCTGGCCATATTTTGAGGTTTGCTTGGTTATCATTATTTTTCTTTGTTGGGAAAGAAAAAGGTGCAAATGTTCCAATATTCTTATATTTTTGGGGTATTCTATTTGAATTTAGATTTATTCTATGGGTGGGCGATGTTTAGCGAGCTAGTGTTGCACGATGATACAGATTTTTTGATCGATTAATTATCATGAAAGGGAGTGAGGGGGAAAAAAGAGGTCAACGGCATAAGACATCATTGTAATTCTAGAAGTAGACATCATATAATCATAGACTCGTGTTTGAGGGACTTGAATTATTTCGTTGCTTCAAAACCACATATTATTTCCATTGATATTTTTCATCTCAAAATTTAGGACTATAACAAAAATTGATAGGACTTTTATTCATTAATTGACTCACTATTTATAAGACATAAAACACTAAGTAACAGAACAAACATGCATTTGTCGTTTTCGGCAGAAGGTGAAAACTAAAGGGCACAGATTAGTGTTTAGTACCTCCAATAGCAAATCTCATTTAATTTCTCTTCATGACTTTATTACCTCCAATTTAGTGCGAAACCTTTCTTCTTAGTTCTTACATCCTCCCCGTCCACAACGCCGTCAGTTAAATTCCTGAAATCTCAACCGATCAATTTCAGACAACAGAGCTTTTCAGTTACGTTGCCGTTAATGTCGTGACTATATATATTAGCACATCGAAGAAGAAAGGAACGTTTGCGCTTTATTCTTTATATTCACTCTCAACTTTTATCTTTTTGGCGGCATCACTAAGCACACTGCCTGCCTGCCTTCCACCAACACTCTCCTCCCATTTCCTTGCACGCAATCTCTCTCTCTCTCTCTAAAAATGGGAGATTTCTGCGGCGAAGATGTCGACTTCCGGAGCTCCAGTATCGCCGATAGTAGGCGATTCACTAAGCATGTTAGGGATAATGTGCACGGAAACATTCATCTCGATCCGGTAATTTCTAATCGACTCTTTCGTTATAATCTTAATCTTACTAGCATTTTTGCTTTTTTCTGCTCAAAATGAGATGATTTTTTTCATCGGAATTTCTTTGTAGTTTGATTGATGTCTTCAAGCGAGTTGCTGAATCTCAGTTCTGTCATCTTTTGTTTACTGTGAAATTTGCGGAGCGAATGAGGATATTATGCGATTGATTTTTCGTTTATGTTGCTTCTTCTGGATTGCTGATACTTTTTGAAGTAAATCGCATCTGTTTCTGAGGTTTTATCCTGCATTTTGCAGCTATTCTGCCTTTTCTGTTCATGCTTTTAGGTATTTGAGTTTTCTTTCGGTGAACTGCTAATTGGAAGTTAGACTGTGTTCGTAAACAAAGTAGGAGAGAGAATTTGTTCTATTCCAGTTTTGGATTGATTGATGCTTATTTTGTCAAAAGGATATTCGTCTAACATGTGGCGTTCGTAAAATTCTCTTTGGCGTGGAATTTTTGTATTGGCGTTTGTTAAAGCGAATTAACTATGTAGATTTTAAACGTATTTTAATCACGTAGTAGAGGTGGTCCTTTCATTGATTCGGTAGGATCATTCCTTCTTTGTCCGATGGAGACATGTCAGCATTGCTTGAATGTATTGGCCTTTTTCATCATCTAGTCCATATTTCCTGCTTTAGAAATAGAGAGAAAAAAGAGGATAGTTCTTGATATGAGTTGAAATTCATGACATTATGGTAGGTTATTGAAGTAAAAGAAAAGTGTAAACTACATGTCCTGAATTTATCTTCTTGCCTTTCTGCAGCTTGCTCTGAAGTTCATAGACACTGAGCAGTTCCAAAGGCAAGAGCGCTTATAATATCACCTCTTCCTCAGTTGTTTCACCATTCATCATTTCACTAATTTTCTTTAACGTGCCATTCATTTTGCAGGCTTCGTGATCTGAAGCAGCTTGGTAAGTGCTTGGTTTTTCCTCATTACTCTGTATTGACATATGAACATTGAATCTCCTTATGTTAAAACTCTGTCTTCCTGTTTGTTTGAGAAGCTTGAAGTGCGTATGATACATATGAATCTGCATCTGTGTAAGGAGTCAGCAAAAATGGAAATACAGTGCGTTTGTTGAATGCTGATCAGTCGTAGAATTTATTGCATTGTTGGCACATGACTATAATGACATCCTTTCTTCAAGTACTAGCATTTAATAAATAGTTCATGGCAAATCATAATAAATTGAACATATAAAAGCGCAGTTATCAAATCTCATTATCATGTTGCATAAGCCTGTTCTACATGATTTTATGTGTAAATGTGAGTTTTCTGCGATGAGTGAAGAGAGAAATCAGCTGGGGCATTGTCATAGATCAAGTCTTGTTTGTTGTATCATCTTTCTAGCCCCACTCCCTTGACATGGTTGTATGTCTTTTCAGTTGATTCGTATTTGTTTTCACCATGTCCACTACTTTTGTGGAAGACTACTCATGATTGAACTTTAGCCACTTAGCCTTTGAATTTCTTAGCCGTGGAATGTGGATCGCATGAATGATGAGAGTTGCTGAGAATTATGCTGCCAGGCTAATCCCCTTTTCTATTGCAGGGGTTGCACACATGGTGTATCCAGGGGCTGTGCATTCTCGATTTGAGCATTCACTTGGTGTATATCACATTGCTGGTGAAGCTGTCAATGAAATCAAGAAATACCAAGTAGGCCACTTTCTAACAGTCTAATGTTCTCAGTTTTTCTCTGGAATATTCCTTTTTAAGCATCTACTTACGCAGGGCTCAGAGCTTGATATTAGTGACTTTGATATACAGACAGTGAAACTTGCGGGTAAATATTCTAGTTTTCTGTTTAATAATTTTACTGAAACAAATTGTGTTCTAAAATCCGAATTCTGTAATTACACTTTCTAATTTGTGTTTTAGGTCTACTACATGATGTTGGTCATGGCCCATTCAGCCACATGTTTGAAAGTGGCTTCCTTCCTCAAGTTCTTCATGGATTTAAATGGTACTGGTTTGGCTTACAATTTCCAGATTTTTATAAGAGAGATTTGTAATTCTAAAGCTTGAAACATATGATGGATATTGCATGCAACTTTGAGTCTAATCATCTAAATTTGACAACAAAACATTTTTAGACCTGAGTCTTGGGGTCTGGACTAATTTGATTATCTTGTGACATCATATTTTTAACTGCCTATGCCTTGTTCCTTGCATAAGTGTCCTTTGGTGAAACAAAATATAGCTATTAGCAACATAATGCAGCACAATTTTAATTGCTCATTGGTCTTATTGCATGATTTTCTTTTCTCCTAATGGTTTTAAGACATCATTTTTGCTTGTCATACTAAGTTGGTTAACGCTTATGAAGGTCTCATGAGGACATGTCAGTCCGCTTGATTGATCACATAGTTGATGAGCACAACATTGATATCAATGGTGACATGAGGAGGAAAGTGAAGGTATGCGTGCTTGTATACATCTTTTCCCTTCTAATGGATTTGTTATTTCTCCTAATTGCTCTTGTCTCTGTAGGAAATGATACTTGCCAGCTCTGAGCATGCTTCACTGCATGTAAGTAATAATCAAGTCATGGCTCTGTCTGATTACTTTTGGCAGAACTCCTAATTCTCCTTTTATATTCATCACAGGAGATGACATGATCACATCTTGTTTGATACTTTCTTATGTTGCAGAGCATGAATGGGAAACGTTTCTTATATGATATAGTTGCCAATGGGCGAAATGGAATTGATGTTGACAAGTAAGCCTTGTTTTCTCTTCTTATACCTCCGCTTCTTCATGCTCGGTTTTTGTAGCTCGGACTGTGAGAGACTAGTGTGATGTAACTTGTTCTTCAGATCTTGAATATCCTGCTTGCATTATTTTTGTACAGGTTTGACTATATTGTCCGTGATTCTCGAGCTTGCGGTCTGGGTTGTGGCTTTCACTTTGAGAGGTATATGTTTTGGAAGTCATCTGCCAGCTTAAGCAGTTTTACCCTATCCTAATTGATCAAAGATGCTCAGCAAACCACTAATAGTATACGTTGAAACCTTCCTCGCAGACTACTGCAAACCATGCGAGTCATAGGTGATGAGATATGCTACCGAGCCAAGGAATGTCAGTATGGGTTACACGTGTATTCTTCAGAGTCTGTCAATGTATCATAAATGCATACTTAGGTCGCATTTCGTAACCTTTGCAGATCTTACTGTTCACAAGCTATTCATAACCCGTGCTGAGCTGCATAGGACTGTCTATGTGCATTCAAAAGTGAAGGTATGTTGTAAACTAATAATAATCTGTTCTGATGTGTGGTTATGTTCGTTCTTGTATAACTTTTCTATGCATTTACCAATTTTCCAGGCAATAGAACTTATGCTTGTTGATGCATTGGTGAAAGCAAATGATCATCTTGGAATAGCTTCATTTATTCATGATCCTGCTGAATTCTGGAAGGTTCTGGGACCTTTACATAGTCTAAGGTTCTATTCCTGCCCTTTTAACTATATCTGCATTTGCTATCCTAATATCCTATATTGCTGGAAAGTGCAGTTGGATGACACGATAATAAAAACTATTGAAACTGCTCCTGATCCAGAGCTCAAGGAATCCAGAGATTTGATTCTACGGATCAGAAGAAGAGATCTATATCAGGTACTTTGCAAACTTATGAGCATGATGTGAACGCTAACTAAACAACCATTGCTCCAATATGATGCAAATCTAATTGTTGGTTCTGATACTTAGTTCTGCAATGAGTTTGCCGTTCCAAAAGACAGGCTTGAGCATTTTAAGAACATCACTGCCCAGGACATAATTTGTTCACAGGTAAGAAAACAATCTTTTCTGTGGTGACTTAGACCTTTATTCATACTGGTTTCCGCAAAAAACGGCTCTCTCATTAGGTTTCTGGAGGGGTAACTTTGAAAGAAGAGGACGTTGCTGTGAGCAATGTCAAGATTGATCTGACACGAGGGACAAACAATCCACTTGGAAGGTAACATAATTTAAGAGTGATACTTGGTTTAATTTTCTGGTCAACAGTTGATAATTGTCTATTTCTATTGACACTTCTTTTTTTCCTTTTTTTCCTTGTTTTTTTCTTTTTGTCTCTCCAGCATTAATTTCTTTCAGGTATGAGTGTGACATTTGCTTTTTAAGTGTTTATCTTGTGTGTGGTGCACCTTTAGTGCTGGTAGGATATATCTCCTGCTTGATCTGCTTGCCTCATCTTTGATAGACAATTACTAAATGTCATGTTGAAAATGGTGTAAAAAAAATTGTATAACCAGGATTATGATAGCAATGAGAAGTTCACCATACAAGATGAGCGCATAAGTCATCTACTGCCAGCTTGCTGTCAAGACAGAATAGTGAGGGTGTACGCTAAGAAGCCTGAACTGGTTCGTAAAAAGTATCATTTTATTGATCCTTTCCAACATTGATTTCTTCTTTAATCAATCGTAAATGTCCCTGCAAATTCTTTACAGGTAGAAGCAGTATCGAAAGCATTTGAGAGCTTTCAGGTGAAGACATTCGGGATGAAAGCACAAGTGCATGCAACACCAGAGAAGAAGAAGCGGCGGAAGTAGTAGCTGTATAATGACTGATCATTTTGGGCTTATAGCCATAACCGAAGGAATTGTTAATTGTTAATTGTACATAGACTTGAAAACACGTAGATGTAGACCAATATGGGGCTATAATTTTGTAGGCACACACACGAGAGTACCCGCTAGCAAGAGATGCTAAATTTTTTGTACATGCCAATTATTTTGCAGAGCCTTGTGAATCATGTTACTCTAGATGCTGCTCCAACAAGGATCTCTAATTGCTAATGTTTGGCGGCAACGAGTAAATCCTTGTTCGATGTGTTCCCTGCTTACTTTGAGATATCATAGCCAGACAATTACTACATGTATATGCACAAAGACATTGAGGCTTAATGCTTGTATTAAAAAAGAGCACAATGGAGGGCGCACTCGGCAGGCAAAAACCCTAGCGGGAAAAACGCCGTGGAACCCAAGGGAGGGGAACCCAGTAGGATGAATCCCACCGAGTTACTTCGTGCAAGATGAATCTTGCCCCGGCCCTAGGGTGAGCACCACACCTCTATTATGCTCACACATCAAATTAATCACATCGTTTAAAGATTACAACCCCGTGGGCAAACTAGTCAAAACTCATACAGTTTTCGTACTGTCATGAGCTTCTACTATCATCATACATGCAGTCAAATCTCCTTCAGTGTGTGCTTCTCTCACTTCTTGCTCCGAAATTCTTGTTATCACCAACTATCAGTCCGCATGCTGATCAAGATCACGCGCCGCAAATCGCTCGGTTAATCTTTGGAAACTGCTTGTAGCACCTATTGAAATTAACAGAACGTCTTCGGGTATCCCCGCGAGGTGTAGTAGAGGGCACCGGAATATCCTTTAGGTCCAAGATTTTGGTCTTCTTCCTTCCTGTTTGATTCATTAACCATCAAAATCAAACAATTAGTCTCTCAGTTATTCATAATAATAATAATGGCTTAATTCTACGTAAAAGCATGAATTAATTAAGAGATAAATATGATCATGATGACAAACAAAACCGTAACTCAAACACGTAGTCAAAGCATATGCTAAAAAAAGCAAAAAAAAATTTTAAAAAAGGAGCGAAATAAGAAACATTAATTTACCTTCAAGGTAGCCTTGGTAGCCTTGATGCAACTTCCTCTTAGTTGCTTCCAACTTTGCTTGATATGATTCTTCAGTCATCATCGTTGGAGGACTAGTCCTCTTCTCAGAATCGGGTTCCGGTTCCGGTTCTGGACTTCGGTGGATCCCCTTGACGTGGGCTATCTCCTTTCCCCGGCCATGAACGATCTCCTTGGGACTTTGGATCATCCTCTTGACGCGGGTTATCTCCTTTCCACGGCCATGAACGATCTTTTTGCATTCCTCCTTCTGAACGGCGGGTACCTGTTCGACTTCGGCCTCAAGATCATCAAGCCCATCAAGGATATACCTTAAATCATAGCTCTCATTGCCATTGGGTAAGCAAGTGGCAATATCATCCGCCATTATCAAGCCCCAATCAGCTAGGGCAGCAGACATTAGGGTTTGCATGGTAGTGATCAGATCGAGGGATCAGATGAGATAAGGTGGCAAGAATTAATTAGGGTTTATGGACAAAGTGGGTAGTAAGTAATGAAATTTGGAGAAGGGCCTAAAGGATTAGGGCAAATGGTGAAGACGAAACTGGCTATGGAATGATTGAAATAGGCAAAAATTAGGGGTTTTCAAGAATTAATAAGGAGGAGCTGAGGAGTAGAATGAAACTTATTGAGCAAGTAGGAGTATCATATGGCGGCAACAATTGTTACATGAAATAGCAATTAGAGTAGAAACAAACTTATAATACAATTCAAGTAGTGCGGCAATTGTAAAATGCAATAGAATTTTATTATTATTTTAATAATGGGCAATGGCTTATTAATTACTCTTGTAGTCCTCTCCAACGTCTTTAATTTTTGCTTCTTTCATTTTTAATTTTTACTTCTTTTATTTTTTATTTTTAATTATCTTAGGACAAATTAATATATTATATATCAAATTTTCGATAGTAACAATTAATTATCGAACACAAACTTTAGTATTTGTCGAACACGTTGACTAATATAAAATAACATTGTAATTGGATCATTCATATTTGCAAGGTATATTATACGTACATGCGATTGTGAAAAAAATTGATTTTACACTCTTTATAAGTGACAATCCTCCCAATAATTCTGCCTATAACTTTAATATTATTGTTTAGAAGTATGTTTTTTTGGGGAGGGGGAGGTTCTGTCATTATATTACCAAAATTCTATCTATTCCTATTTGCTTGAATAATTTAACTATTTATGTAAACATTTGTAACTTGAAACATAAAGAGAAATGTCTTAGAACAAGACATATATTATGAAATTTGATGAATGGATATTGAAATGGTACAAAATATAAGTAATAAACTATTGCTATTGAGTCCAAAGAGGAATGGTGTTGAGTGAGGTTTAGGATAAAAATATAAGTCACCTTAAAATTTATTTTTTTTTGGGAAGCAAAGTCACTTTAAAAATTTAAATTATGAATGGTAAATAGTGAAGGATCTAGAATTTTAGCTAAATGGGTCGAAAATTATTAAATATAAGATACTGCAATGTAGCATAATTATTCATATGTGGCCTAAAATATGGAGAAATAGTATAGTTTAATTTTGTTTTCTACTATACAAATAGAATCCCTCTTCCCTCCCTCCAAAAAAAAAAGAAACAGAAAAAGGAACGACATGTAAATGACAAATTGACAATACTATTATAGTTGAGAAATTATTTCAAAAAAAAAAAGGAAATACTCCTACAACACATAATTGAATGACCAAATACTTGATTATTTGGACATTGAAAGATGAAAAATGCAAGGAATTCGAACAGAAGCAATAAGTTGTGTGAGATTTATGGAGACAAAAATCTTACAGTCACTTTAAAATTTTATATAAAAAAATATAATCAAATTCTTAAAAGTTGAAAAAAGAAGCATTAACAATAAAACTCTTCTTAATATCTGATGGAAAACTTGCAGTTCTCAGAGCTCATAAATTAAGATTTTGGTAGGCCACAATTAGGAATGAAGTGACACCAGTTTGCATGCCGTGTACACACTGCTGGCTTACTACCTGAACTAGTAAGGACATATCCCTCCTCCATCTCCCCCTTCCCCCCCCCCCCCATAGTACTTTTTTTGCTTTTGGTGCTGAAAGGGTTTTTGTTTTGTTTGTTTTTTTTTGTTTTGGTGTTTTTGGTGCTGAAGCGGGGCTATGCCTCAAGATAAATATTATCATTAATTAACTTTCTTGGACGTAGCGGCACCTACAACATTTGCATGCAGTATTTTCGTTGTACTGATTGGCTTTGCAATAGCAATGTGAAAGCTTCACTTCTTAATCCATCATTTCCTTGCACTGATTGATGAAGGCTTGTGTTCTTGACCCCAGATGCCATTTCCTCGGAGCATTCCCACAACCACCGTTGAATCCAATCAAACTCATACCTTCCTCAAATTCGTGTTTTTGCTCATTCAATTCGGAGACCCCTGACACTACTTTCAGTTGAGCCTTAACCGAAGATCAAATCTCCAAATTCTCATTAAAGCCCCTAAGCCTCTCCTCCCAACTCCTCGAAGGACACCACCACTTGCAGCTACTCCTAGGTTACCCTTTAAGGCTCCATCAATATAGAGAAGAACCCATCCCACCAAAGGCTCCAAGACATCTATGCCCTCCAGAGCCACTATGCCTGTGTCTTACCCTCCTGGGAAAGATGTGTGAATGATCATATTTTTTTGCAAAATAAAGGAAGAATTCACTAATAACAAGCAATTTGACAAATGGCACATACAAGGTAGGTTGGAGTCAAACAAATAAAAATCTTATAGTCAAAATATAATCTCCATTGCAAAAAAACCAACTTTTTGCCCATTTATTGATCGCTCGTTTTCCCACATATGTCATTGTTTCCCAACACAGCCTGGAGAAGAGATCCACAGATCTGAAGAAACTTCTCGGTGGAAAATCTGTTGATCTTGCATAGTTTTCTTAAGTGGGATGTCCTTTTGACATAAAAGATTGCATTTGAAATATCGATCTTTATGAAAATGTCACCTTACAATTGAAAATTGATTCATCTCTTGAGTTTTAAACAAATCAACAATACAAATACAAACTATTAAGAAACTCTCACGAACGAAAAGAATAACTACTCTCACAATTAAAGAGACAAATACTCAAATAAGATGAAAATACTACTAGATAGAGGTAATGAAATTAAAAATGGTCAAAAGAGTCAAAATTCCGACCATCCCAACCTTCAAAAAGTAAGATTTTACAACGCAAAGAACAATAAGATGATAGGAAGAATTATTTCAAAATAATAAGAAATATGTACATAATGGGATGGCCCAATTGTTGACATTTGGACATTGAAAGGATGAAAATATATGAGGAATTCAACTACAAATAATAAGGTGGGTGAGGTTTACTAGGACATAAAAACATAAATTCCTTACAAACTTTATCAAAACAAAAAAGGGAAAACATAATCATATGATTAAAAATTTTAAAAACATTACCATTTAGATGCTTTTTACATAATCACATTATTAAAATTTTATAAAAACACAAAAAAATTGTTATATTATAGTCGTTGGCTTACCTTAGCAGGTAGGCCTAGAGACATAATGTTTTTGAATGTGGGCCAAAGTGAAAATAGGGTCTTGAGGATCTTTTTTATTAAAAAAGAAAAAGAAAAAAAGAAGAAGAAGAAGAATGAAAAAAAAGGGAAGTTATGGCTCTTCGGCCTCACTTGCTAGATAGGCCACCAATTATGATAAAATTTTACAGGTCAGGTCATTATAGGCCTACCAGGCTGCCACAGAACCAGTTGCCGACCTTAAAGACACAAATTTAGGAAATAGGGGGATCTTTAGTCATGATTTGCGTTCTTGGACCTCACTGCGGATACCCCCAGGACTGACCTCTACTAGCCTTTTGATCATGCAAGATGGGCCCTCTATCCTCTGGTAGCAATGGCAGTTTAGGCGATACACCGGGAATTACAGCATAATTCAGGGGCAAAAATTTGAGACATATTTAAACTTTGTACTATGCATTCCATTTAAAGTAGACCAAGTATCGAAACCAGAACACGTTCCGAAAGAACCCACATATTGCTCTGTCCAGTTGTAGGAAGAGGAAAAAATCAAATCACCACCAGATGCAGAACTTGTTGGCACGCACCAAGAGGGGAGAGGGGGTGAACATGGAAAAGAAGAAACATTGTACAATGAGGCCGGCAAGACTATACTAGTTACTCGAATTCTTTGTACAACGATCAAAACGTGAAAATCCCACTGGTGTATAATGGCAAGCATCGTCTTGAAAGGCTGCCGTCACCACCACCACCACTTACAGGAATTCTCCCCACCCTGTACAACGGGATAGAAAGGCTATCCTCTTAATCCCACAAAAATAACCAGAAGTTCTGCCCTCTAACTTGCTACAAATAAAATGACTGGTTGTCTAGACCTACTTCCCATCTATACAATGCTAAATTGGCAATCTTATGTGCAGCTGCTCTCCCCTTCGATGTAGCTATACATTGGATAGTAGAGAGATCCAAGTTCTAGTTTTACAGCAGTTAGTCTATGCTCTTAGCAAAGGAGCCACCATGCCACTGATTTTTGCCATCATGAAATATTGACTTGATCCCTGGATTTGTCCGCTTGAGCATTTGCAGACAAACAGACAGGTTCCCAGATGCCTTTTTCACTGCTTGGTGCCTTGTGGAATTCCTCTTGCAGTATGTTTTTTATCTTCCATCTTAAACTAGATGCCTCTTGAGGTTTAAACCAGTTTTTCCCAAACTAGGAGGGATCAAATGATAAGTTGAGGTAAGAATCAAACTGCAGCGACAAAATGTAGAGCGCAAGTAATGTGACTAGAGTTTGGCGACAGGATATACCATGGATAAATGCTGCCTTTTGAGCCTATGTGGTGCCTCTTTGATGAAGCGCTCCATGTAGTATAGGACAAAAAGACCGCAATCATAATCATTAGTCTGCCGTGGAACCTGTAGTTGGTGGTTGTCCCCCGAGGCAAAGGGAGAGAGAAAATATCAAAGTTCAGATCAGCAGAGATGAGACAGCATGAAGATTGGGGGAGGGGACCTTAAAACAATCGGTTAGAGCCACTGCACATTTGAATTGTAAGAAGTTTTAAACAATCTCAAAAGGCTACAGAAGCAATGGACCAAACTGAAAACGAGTACCCCAGATGAAAGACAAATGCCAATCCTCCAACAGAACTTTCAGGAAAAAAAATTACCGTGATTATCTTCTCATCAATTCTACGCGGAAGGAATTTCCATACCCTGTCTGGAATAGGAATATCAAGACCACCATTATCTCCCTTTAGATACTCCCACTCATGTATCAACAAACTGAAAAGAACGTAGAATAAATGAGTCAGATTCATAGACTAGCTTACCCAGGGTCAGAACTCGGTGCAATACATTTACAACAAAATACAGTATTGTAATTGCCAAATCAACTGAATCATTTCCATTGATCAGATTTCCACTTCCCATGAAAAGTAGGTATTCGAACAATTGCAGTGTCATCCCATAGGCCATACAGAGAACTCTTCTTTAGCTCTAATGAGGAGTTTTTGTAATTCACAGCTCCAAAACCCCAGAAAAGCCACAAAAACCAGCATTTTTGCATAAAAATTGGGAGCCAATTCCAAAAAGAAAATCCATCATATTATCTCCAGGAATGCCAACCCTATATTTGAAAGATATCATATTACACAGCCATTTAAAGAATGCCAAGACCTGAAAGGATGCTGACCCAAATCACATAATTTGCCAACTCCCACGAAAACTAGTTGCAGTAACTGATTAGCAAAGCATTATTTTGTCAGATGGCAATGGCTATGCATACTTCCATTGTAGCTAGTTTACTTGAAAGTCTAAACGCACATTGCTTCTAGATGGATATTGATAAGAAATGAGGAGAGCAGCATCCAAAGATATGGATATATGTTCAGGTTTGATACAAGGTTGAACAGATCATCACTTCAGAAGATTGACACTTCTCCCCTTATTTTTGATGGCCCAGGGGGAGGGGGTGTAACGGACAGCAAATTTTTATCAGGCCGTACAGGTTGTAACAGCAATGCGAATAAAATTCAGAGCCGGTCAAAACTGTAGTTGCAAAAAACTGTCACCATACTATTATTGCACCAGTCTTACAGGATACTCATGAAAGCCTAGCTGTCAGAAGTCAGCCAGCCACAGCACTCATGATGTCTAAAGAAACCACAAAACCAACTTCCAATAATAATGACATATAAAAAGCACTCTCACAAATCTAGATCATATATAGACTACTGGTATATCAATAGTCAAATTTCTAGTCAAATTGTCAACTTTACTGAGCAAGTAGAAACACGGGTCTAAATTGCACAAAGGACTGAGGTCACAACCTGAAAACTCCATAGTGACAGACAAATGTATGAGGACTTTCCATGGTCACCATCAACAATAGTTGATATTGGATCAGATGTAAACTGATCTTCATTTCCCTGATGCTAAACAAATTTGCTAGCATGTCATCCAACAAAAACAAGTAGAAAATTCAAGTTGCACTTAATCAAATGATTTTTACAAACTCTCCTCCTTCCCATTTCATGAATCTGAGAATTGAGTAGACCATTATTAGCAGCAGCTTTGCCATTGCATTAAACTCTGTCATATTTTTTTTTAATGTGAGCACCAAGGAAAATGACACCCAATAAATGCTTTGAAAATTTGTAAAATGATCGTGAGAATTTGCAAACAGATACTTCAAAGCTAATAAGCTCCAACATGAATTATGTCAAACTGCATATGGGCAAGTTGTCTCACCTCTTAATATTATGAAAGATTGACCTACTACAGTGCAACCCCAATGAATCCAGATGAAGTATAATGGGTCCTGATTCATCTTCCTCGTCTGGAATGCATATTATCACCAAGCTCCAGTGATTGCTGAAGAAGTTATGCACCAAAGACAGAGACAAGTCTTAGAATTTTGCATTTCAAATAATAGAATTCTAATGTCAACAGAAAAATGAGGCAAGGATGCCCAGTAACAATTCTATGATATAGCCTGGCAGACTGACTCATTATATAAAGTTCACAAGCAACTAGTCTAAACTTCAAAGTCAGGAAGATGAAGAGGTTCCAAGCATTTCTAGAAGCCAAAACATAAAAGCAGTAAGTGATTACGTCTAGCTGCATAGGAGCTCTGGTTACCGCAGTCTCTGACAATAAAGGCTAGTGAATTGCATAATGACTTTGATTTGGTTCCATTCCCAAATAGGAGTACAGGACTGCCGCACTTTTAAAGGTAACAGAGTTTACAACCATTTACTAAATAACAATTTTTGCAAGAGAGCAGAATAATATTCTTCAACTTGTCCTCTTAACAGAGAAAAAGACCAGCAGCATAGAAACACTTATCCAGTTGGGCAATAAAGAACTATTTAGGACTCCTTGAAAACATGCATTCATAGAGTTTTAGCAATCACATCATGTAGAAAATATAAGACAAGCACCACATATGAACAAATGCCATTCACAATACCAACGAAGCAAGAAGTTGACTGAGCCTAGGCTCTTCCTCAGATCCAAAGAATAGAAGTAACTACTACAACAACCAGTGAGGAATGTCATTGCTAATGGCCTTCTAGTGGTAGAAACAATGCATGAAGCACAGAAAACTATCGTTCACACTAAAAAGTTTCCAACTTACTCTTCATTTATTGGAAGAAATATATATGCCTTCTGAAATATATTGACACCTCTCCACCACCTCCTAAACTTGATGAAGAAAGCTTCCTTGTCACTCCTCTGCTCCTCATCATGGAAAACAAAGGTCCTTATGAGAACAATTGCAAGACAGGTGTAGCATCAAGTATTGATCGAAATGAGTTCAGTTAGACATTGAGTACTATTCACCAACACCATATACTGTGCTACTAAGTTTACGGCTCCAACCCCCCCCCCCCTCTCTCTCTCTCCCCACAGCATGAGAAGACAATATATCTTAAATACTTAATCAATGCATGAATTGTAATGACAAAATACATGGTCTCAAAAGCCAGCAGCATTTTTGCTCCAAAAATTAGATGATTAAGTACAAGGCTCAAACATAGTATTGCAGGTGATAATGTGTATATCAGATAAGAGGGCACAATCTAGCACAGCAAATCCAAATGTGCACCAGAGTAGTGTCACAACTGAATGCATCCAAGCTCACAGCATAGGCATTTCCAGAAAAAAGGAAAAAAAATGATAAGACAATGAACGGCGTAAACATCTCATTCAATGCCCTAAGCCCAATAACAAGTCTGCACAGATTACAACAAATTCATTTATGCATACAATACAGATCGTTCAGCTCAACATAAGCTTTGTTCTAAATGTTGATACACTAGTGTCAAGTTTAAAGTACTGTGAAGAACATCCCACATATCATTATGAGTTCTAGAAGATTTGTTCAGCATATAGCACCACAAAAATGCAAGAAATGCATGATAGCCCTGCAACTCTGAACAAACTAACAACCAATAAGATATAAGCTCACAAATAAGCATACATCAAGTTATAAGTTCAAAATCAGACCTGATTAACAATAATATGCTTTCAAATTACAGAACTCAGGACCTACCTGGTACTCTACAGCCTTTTGAAGCTTGCTGTAGAAATATGTATTGAAAAAATAGATATTGTGCTGTGATCTATCAGTTGGAGACCACAGTTCCTGAAGAAACCTAGCCAGGGTGAGAGAAAGTTAGACTGTAGCAAGCTAGTCCACATAAACAATAAAACAACTACATAGTGAGCTTGTAAACATCAATGGTGAATCTAATCAAGCAAATGCACATATCCCGCAGGCAGGAAGCGGCTGCTTACTCTATTTTAGAAAGGCAACTATCACAAGAAATATAATTAGAGTGCGACATTGTTGCTTCAAACTCTTAACACAAAATGATGCTGCAGATTCTATCCATTCCTCTCTTTAAAAGAAAATCAACTCATTCTGCTTAACAATAACACTAACCCCTTATTAAAAAGAAATCTGCCTCTTTAGGGGGGTCATCTCTGCATGAATAAGTACGTGATGACCACAAAATTTTGCAAGTATTCCCCTAAAATAAGAAACAAAAATAACACCCTGTCCAAGGATATCTTGCGAAAACCTCATATGCAGAACACCAGACCCAGCTCACTTTTGATCAGTTCAAAGGTCAACAAAGGCAGCAGGGAAAGCCCTCGAAAAAGGGATAAGAGGCCTAGCCCACAGAGAAGTAATCCTCGGAGTGATTTTGGGACAACAACACCTCCCAATGTGGGTCCCGCTTTCGCGGGGTTCTCGGAGTGATTTTGGGACTGAGTCCTATTCAGCAGTGACATTACTGGGAATCATTGACGGCATATTTCTCTGCATTTCTGCAATAAGACACAGCCCTATAACTACCCCTTATAGAGAAGACAATAAACATTTCACACCCCCCCCCCCGCTCCCCCCAAAAAAAGGGAAAGGGGATAAGAGGGACACCAAAAAAAGAACCAGAAAAACAATCCCAAAAAGAAAGAGAATCTCATTTTCTGAACTGAGACACGAGAAACCACAGAAAAGCATCTACGAGTCTCCAGCTCCAATGTTCACTTGACGAATTTCAATAGCACAGGACTCCTATAGTTTCTTGCCTTCATTTCTCTTATAATTAAACCTCTTCAATTAAATGAAGAGAATGTCAAACCCCTCCCCCCACCCAAAAAAAAAGCACACAGGGGACAGGAGAAGCTTGGTTGATTCCTATGGGATTCATGCAGAAACATTACATAAATGTATATTATATAGCTGTAATGAATTACTCATGGAATGTGATAGCAGAGCAAAAAGAGAAAAGAAAGACAAACTGCAAGTCAAGATGCATGGAAAAGATTTATTAATGGTTCCATTTTGAACTCCACTGAGATCTGGTGAGAAGAGCCTCCATGGACATGGAAAAGAGAAGGCAGCATACTCAACATTGAGCGAACAGCTCTCTTTGCAGAGTTCACCAGCTAGAGCATGATGAAAGAACTCCTTCAGCGCCAGACCAAGATACAAACTAAGAGCCATTCAACAACCAACAGAGTTCGTTAAAGTACAGCTAAATGATACAATAGCAAGGAGAGCCAATAGCACTTCCGGTTGCCTCTGCTAACCTCTCATATCGAGGCATCATAAGTCTAGTCTTGAGCTCTCAGCTTCGAATTTCTAAAGTACAGCAGCCTCCATTACATAGACCGAAAATGTCTCAATAGTCAATCCACTACCCTATCCAAATCATGCACTTCATTACACATTTTACAGCAGAATCTCAGAATCACCTAACATAGCACATCTTTTCCTAGCACGCGTCCACATCCAATGATACCAAACTTCACTGAACCACCAGAATTACTACCCCCAATGAACTGGCTTATGCCACTCCCCTTGTTTCCTCCCCATGGGACCAAATTATGTTCCATCAGAAGTAGCTCTCTCACCAGGCTCTACACATACCGTTACCTTTTCTAACTGAGCAATTCAACAGTACAAACTACCTAAGTTATTACATAATCAATAGTTTGCAGCACCTCAAGTATTCTAATTCAAATTAGCAGAAAACAGCCAAATTACCACATTTAATCCAGAGTCCGCATGCCATTAGGTTATACCATTGTTGCAACTTGCACAGCCACCATTCACCGCATAGTCAGCTCAAACCCAAGAGCCTTGACCTCTTTGCTGTGAAGTTTTAAAAAGAGCCAAGTACTTAACATAGACCAAGAATGACCTAAGTTTTTCCACACCCACCACTGAATCTTTTGAACCTGATCAAAATCACCCAATTCTTCCCTCTTCTTTTCTTGTGTTTTTTTTTTTTTTAGGGGAGGGGGAGGTGAAGGAGGAGGGCCTTCTAGACCTGCTACCGTAGTGGGCTGGTGTATGGGAAAAAGGGAGGGCCTAGGCATAGCTTAGCTGATGCTTTCCAACAGGAAATATAAGCACTATCTTTTAAACCGGCTAATAAGAATCAGGGGGCTTCCTCTCTCTCTTGTCCTCAACAGCGAATGGAAGGAAATAAAGGCTAGACTACTTCAGAACAACAGAGGAAGAAAAGAGATTTCATAAATAAAGGAAGCTGTAGCCCTCATTTTACTTTTCATCATTGAAGAAAATCTAGGGTTCAATCAATTAGTCCCTTAAACATGCTAGTATGTTACATACATCTGTCTTTCGACCAAAGATTTCGCATGGAAATTGGGAATTCACATAGAAGACATTCATTTCGATACACCATTGCATAAGGAAAACAAGGAGTCCTAAGATTCAACCCTTGACCTTAAATACATTGGGCCCACACACTCATCCAAAAAAAAATAAAATGGGCAAACACCTCGGCCATTAGGATGTGGGACAAAGAATCATGGTAAGAGCACAATCACCCAGACACAAAAAGCCCTACTCTAAGATTTTCTTGCAAAAGAAACCGTGTTAATCCTTAGTATCTTCTTGTCTTTTGTTATTCATTTTTTTTCTTTTGTTCCCGCTTTTATTTTTTCTTTTTTTGGCCCGGGGGGAGGGGATCACATAGAAAGAAGCATTCCATATGCCTTGGTTTTCATGTACAAGAAAAGAGATCATAACTAGAAACTGGTTCTGAAGTAAACATGTTCCCAATTTTGTCATCCCTGACCTCTTAAGCTTTTCTAACCAAATCCCGACATGCTTCAGTATTTGATAAAGCCAGTGTTCCCTATCTGGGCTTATTTTCCAGCACATTCAGATATTGGAAAACAAGTAAACATCTGACTATAAATTGAGCAGTGCTACTCTATTCAAGGCATATGATTACAAACCGTATGTAGAAATTCATAATTGTTGAGGTCAGGCACTCTCCAGGCTCAAGGCATTTTAATTCTGAGTGGAAAATTTCAAGAGATTCAGGATCCTCCCTACATGAAAGAGCAACAATGTCAAAAGTATGTATATAGCTAGAAGATTGTGCAGGCATAGGTTTTAATCAAGCAAAACTATACAAGTGCTGATCAGAAGAAAACATAATACCTGGATGGATAATAGATCTTGCCCTCATCAGTACTGCAAATTTACAGACCACAACCACATAAGCAATAACAAGTAAAATCGAAACAGAAACTGAAGCAACATCACTCAATGAAACAGACATAAGAGCCGTATCTGATTATCACTGGGTACAGATCTCAGAACTTCCATTGTACCTTGATGGTAGTTGTTCAGCCTCCTGTTTTTGCTGTACAAGCTCAGGCTCCTCTTCATCCACGAGAACAACAGTCTGCCCTAGGCACATATTGAATGCAATAAATATGTGAGAGTATTTTATCTTCCCCTAGTTTGACACAAACCCTTTCAAAAATTATAAATTCATGACAATAAATGAGCCGTTTTCTACTAGTATCAAGGAATTCTATACTTAACAAATTCAAGTGGCACATTCTTTTTTTGAAAAGGAATTCAAGAGGTACATTCTCCATTTCAAATCATGTCAATTGTTAACCAAATCAAACCAAACCAATAACCTTGAGTACTGTCACGAGCAGGGGCCAGGGAGGTGTTCAAATTAGAAGGCAATGGCTTCATGAAAGAGGAATAGTTCCATGAGCACCAATAATCTTACTGCTACGCCCCAAGCAATCTTTTATTTGACCAAAATTTGTTGGTAATAGTTACATGAAAGGACAAGAATATGGTGCAAGAGTTCTCTCTTTCACATCCTAGTGTGTTTTTTGGAAGGAGGTATAAGAGAAAGATGGAGAAAAAATACCTTCTCCTTCCTCCAGCCATCTGAACTCAGGGGTTGAGAAGCGTCCCTGCTGGAGGGACAAAATGCTATATTATACAGTTGATAGTCAAAACTTCAAATTTTATTTCAGCAACCAAAATGAAATTTAACAAGATATGCGGAAGGTGTCAATGTGAATTAACAGACCAAACAGCATAAAATATCTACAGAATTTTCCAGCAGAAATTTACAACAGTGAATCAACTTTTCAGTCCAGGGAGGAAGTAGATTAAACATTACTCTCTCTCCAATTTTATCCTATACAAGTCATAGTCTGAGTTTACAACCCAGGTAGGAAATCATGCATGCATCAACAAAAAGGAACAGGAGCGCATAAAAAAAATAATACTATAAAAATAAGCACTACAGAAAGACAGCCGGCAGTGGGCAGCCGACTTATAACATAAAAATCACTTCCTTGTTGCATCGACTGGTCTTTCCATCAGAATATCTTGCCAAGAAACTAAAATTTATAAAACAGCAGCTAAGCTCAAATCCATGGCTGAGCACGAAAAATGGCCTCAAGCATGTCAATTAAAAGGCAGTAACCCATACAGTAGTAGGGTCATTATACAATAGCCATCCGGAGTAGAATAAAAGACATAACAAAAATTGATGATATCCATAATATACATATCAATTAAAGACCCTTTTCTGCACATAAATTTTAAAATTTCAGCTTTCATTGAGCACTTAACAAAATAGTGCCAACGACAAATGTTATGATGGTCTGACATGCAATTCTTTCAAAAAATACAAGTTCTAGTACTCCTTCCTTCTAGAACAAGTAAATCTAGGAAGTAGGAAGTAACTCAAGGATAGAAGAAATATGAAGAACCTACAAGTGGCCCTTCAATAAATAACACAAATCGGCACATTTTTTTCTGCCATCTGTATGACGAATGACGCAGTCTCCCAGTACCTAACAAGAGAGCTGATAAAAGAGAATGGAAACTATGAGCATAACCCATAGGAAAGAGCATAGTAATAAAAACACATACTTGTCAGTCAACGAACCCACTAGACTCTCCTTTGTTAGAGGAAGAGATCCCTTTGAAGAAGCTCTGCCAATAAGGCCATTCAGGGACATGTACTTTTGACCATTTCGCGAATGATTGATAGGCTGCCAAGCAGAAAATTCCTTGGAACAAAGACCTGGTTTGGAACGTTTGCTTTGCAGTATTTTCCCAGGGGGTTTCCTTCTCCGCTTGTCACAACATTTCAATGATGAAATTTCACGGTCAAATGCAGTGCTTGCTTGATCATCTGTCTGCAAAGAGTGCACATTTAAAATGGGAGCCATAATCAAATAAGTTGCCAAAAAAGATAAGTGCAAGAACATAATAGATTCCATACATTTGGTTCCGCTTTTGGCTTTGCACCGTCTTCCAACTTCTTCATAAAACAAGCAGCAAACTTTGACTGTCCCGAGGCTTGCGATGATGGTGCTACTAGCTTCAGTCCCTCTAGCACACCTATAAAATCCACCAGAGTTCCCTAAATGCAGCCTCTTTAAACTATATACAAAAAAGGGAAGGAGAACAGGACCAGAACAATATGCAACTTAAGAGCTCATAAAGCAAGCTCATACAAAAGACTGCTAACAGAACGCTGGATTTTTACTGACGTTTTTTGTCAAATACTAATGCATCAGTGTCAATGTTTGCAAAATGGAATCAGACAAGCAGAATAGTGCAGAACACAACTTTATGAACTACAAACCAAGGAACAACACCATCCAACCCCAACCAACAACAACAACAACAACAAACTCCCAATGTGGGTCCCGCTTTCGCGGGGTCTGGGGAGATCCAACTGTAGGCAACCTTACCTCTACCGATATTCCTACCCATAGAGAGGTTGATTATCCAACCCCAACCAACGAAGGGAGAAAAAAATCAAGCATCTAGCCAATCAAGCATCTTACTGCCCACACTTATACGAACTTATTCCATGAGTGAAGGGGGTACCGACTTAGCAACCAGATGAGGACTAGAGGAAATAAATTCTCAAAAGTCCCCTTAATGCAAGGTTAATGCTGATTACATTTGGCTCTGCACAAACCTACGAAAGCAAGACACATTGAGGGGTGGTAGTGTTGTAATCCCCATAATACACAAATTACTCCATCTATGCATGAGTCCGGGAGTTCTGGTTTCACATCAGTGTCTGTTCTGTTGTTCTTCAGGTCCAGTTGAGCTTTTTCCTTTTGTGGGTGTGGGGCTGGGGGGAGGGAAGGTAGGCAATAAGCTATTGGCTCCTGGACTTTTGATATCTCCCTTTGGCTGCACTAGCCCAACAAAAATCTACTTTTTTGCTGTTATAAAGAGTAAAATGGGCTGTTCAATGGCCCAAATGAATTATAAGTTGATGGACAACTCCAGGATGCACATAAAGAGGTTGGCGAGCAAAAATTAAAAAGCATAAAGTAAATACCGGAGCAAATAAGCATTAACCTCTTCGACCCAAATGTAAAACCCAATAAACAAGAATGTGATTCATGAATTGATTTTTCTTTTTTAGGCAGGCACACACCTGATATCTAACTGTAGGTGTCCAAGTGTCCAACAAAGGCAAAATATCCAATTTTTTCACAAATGAACAACAAATAAAAGAGTATAATCACCATTAGAATTTGAGCTTCCTGAATCCACTGATTTCTTATCCTGTACGATTGGTTTCTTACACAGAGCAGCATCCTGTTGGAGAAGGAAAATGATTAGTAAATCAAATTCCATTCTTAAATCTCATCCCTTCAAGCGAAGACGGGGGTTATTGGATTTTTCACATATACAGATCTGTGTTTAAAAAAACGTGCCCCGGGTGTGCCTAGGCTCACAAAAGCCCGAAGCCCAACCCCTTGAGCCTTGCAAGTGATCAAGCATCTTTAAGCCCACAGAAGCCCGCGCTTTTTTATGCTTCAGACCAAGGATCAAAACGACCCAAGCCCGCACTTTATGGAAAAAGATCATGGGAGCAAGAGAAAAGGGAACACACACAATGGGAAAACACAAATACCTTTAGATTGACACTTACATTTGCTATATTATTCAATTTTGGGTAGAAACCCTTATCTAATTGCATGCAGTTTACAAACTCTAATTTTTGGATAGGGTTTGGCTATAGTTCAAGGCTTTTACAGTGTTCGAATAAAGACTGAGTTGACCAGTCTTTTCCCATACTTTTCCAGAGGCTGATCTAAGCCAGTCTCTCCCTCTCTCAAGATGGAAAATATGGTGCCGCCAATAATATGGAAAGAAGGATTAAAGAATACAGTTCCCTTCCATCCTAATATGCTGCCAAATATTGTTTTCTTCCTGTTTTTTCTCTCCTTCCTAAAATAGCTTTGAAATTGATGGACCCAACATAAGGTACTTAGTATGGCCTGAGGTAGGTCTAATCACTTATTTAATGCTAACATCCAACTCATTTGTCAAAATATGATTTGGAAATGACTTCTACACATTTTTTAATAAAAGTGCGCCTCGCGTCCAAAAAAACTGCGCATTTGCCTCAAAGCCTGCGCCCCTAGCCCTAGGAACCTTTGCGCTTTTATGCGCCTTTAGCTTTTTTAATCTAAGATATCGATTCCTAACAGCCAGGTAAAAGAGTATACCCAGTAAGGCAATAAACATATGGATTTTTCAGATATTAGAATTTGTGGCCAAAGTAAGTCTATTATTGACACAATTACTGCATGTTTTCACGAGCAGTTCAATCAGTGACAATGTAACATCATCACAATTTTTCACCTTTCAGAAATGTGCACTCCCACATACAAACAGTTATCCAAGCACGCTTATGGTAACTGAGAAAACTCAGAACTGATGTCAACCCTGTTCAACTGTACCACAAGAAGTTCAAAACAAGTATTGCCATGTGTCCTTGACAAAGTTTATACAACATTACGAACAAAATGGGAGAACAGATTTCATTCACAGATCCGGTTCAAATTATAAGACTTCCATTACTTTTGGCGCCAGAAAGAAAGGCTACAAGAATTCTAAGACTTCCAACCAAAGCAACAGGGTCACATATTACAAAAACATTCATCCGATTAACATGTACACCGAAGTTTAGCTAAACGATTTCTTTCCGGCAAATCTAAATGGAGTCTATTGTGATGATTGTGGAGCGGCATTTCTAGGTTTTTGAAAAAGCAATGATTTGGCAGCAGTATGCAGCATCTCTCCTATAAATTTTCTTTTCTCAAATGAAATAGAGGTCAAACTTATGATTCCTACCACAATTACAATATCACCCACAAAATGCAACATCTACTATCGTATGCAAGCAAATCCAAGTCTAAACCTCAAAGTCAACCCCCAGGTAGGGTATTTGCGGTGGAGGTCGGGCAGGGGACAAACATAATAGCCTTACCCCTTCGTTGTAGAAAAGAAGGTTGCCCTTCTATTGTACTCTAGTGTTGCATGCAACATTACCCCACATGCAACAAAATGTTCATCATCGCGGCATCACACCGCCACTTGGGATTAAGATCACATCCTTCAGATGGACATCTAGAAATACAATAAAAAAGGCATCATCATTAGCCTTCTTCCTCCACACCCCCCCCCCCCAAAAAAAAGGAAAAAAAGGAAGTCACATTGTCATTTGAGCAGTTGGATTGAAGTCTAGTGCTTTTTCTTTGGCAATGTGTAAGATTCTTTTCCAGCCTAATTTGATGCTGTCAACTTTGCTATGGTACACTGTTGGCTGTGATGATTAGAAGGTATGCTAATGCCTTATCGTCCTGTTCTCTTATCTTCGTGTATATGAAATTAACATCCTTTTTAATAAAAGAAAATGATCCAACATCAAAACAACCCCAAAGTCTCTTCCTCACTAAGACCAAACATACCTTTGCAATGGCTATTAGCTAGAACACTGTTCAATTTCTCATATTTCCCATTTCATCTCATGTCAATTGAAAATCAAGAACACCAAAAAGTTGAACATAAAAGTGACAACAACAAACACAAGAAAAAAGCAAGAGAGAGAAAACAATGCGAAAAAATGACCTCTAGAGCAGGGCGAAGTTTCCGACGTTCCAATTCCGTTTGTAATGACTTCACAGCCGCCTTCAGCTTGGCACCTTTATCTGGCAATTTGTCTCCAAACTTAGCGAAAGTTTGCCACTGTCTCTCAATGCTGGAAGCAATCTCAGCCTCCGACATTCGTGAAAAATCTTCACCTTCAGAAGTTGCAGAAGAAGCCGAAGATGAATTCTCCTTCGGTCTCTTCCGCTTCTCCGGCGAGCGGCGGCGTTGATCGGATGCGGCGGTGGAGACGACGACAAGTTCATCAGGAGGTCGGTCGCGGTCAGCGGCGAATAGCGAATCAAAATCGATTTTCAAGGGCTTCTTCTCATCGCCGCCGCCATTGATGGTGATGGTGGTGGTGGTGGTGGTATCGGGGCTATCGGCCTTCTCTTCGCCTTCCATTTTCGGCGGAGCTTCGAATCTCCGATCGGCGCTGCTACTCCCACCCTCTCTCCAGAAAGACTGTGAATTGGGAGAGAAGGGAATGCAGTGAGAGTGGAGGGTGAATAAGGGGAATGAGGTGAGAAGGGTTTTACGAAGGTCTCAGGTCATCATGATCTACACTCTACAGTCTACACTCTCACGAGTCACACCCCTGGAACCCCCTCGGTTTCTCAATGGCACCTTTCACCCCAATTTGATCCCGAGACTCCAAAATCCAAACACGTTTTTTTTCCTTTTTTTATATGTTTCTTTATTTAATGTGTTGGAGGAAATTATGTATATTTATGTAAATCAAATCCTTAATTATGAGAAAATATTAAAAAATCTCTTGACGGTAACTCTCACCAATAATGATAAAAAAAAGTTAACAATAACTTATCATCAAAGATAGAAGAAGTAACAATATGCAACAGGATGAGAAATCCCTGCTCTGCAATTGGGGACGAGTCATTGCCCAAATAAGGATGAGAGATATAACAAACTGACAGTGATTCTACGCTCTATAGTATATGAATTTACACATTTACCCTCAAATTTTCTTTGTTTTAAATGCTAACTTAAGGATGTATGAGTCAAGTTACATTTTTTGGATAAGTCATATGTGATAATGTTTACATAAGATGTATCATAATAGAGTTCTATTTATGGTAAATTTTAACAATAATTGGGGTGACTAATAGTTCATATATACGTGAATTTTATTAGATTCACTCTTAAACAAACTATTTGCCACCCCTAGTTAAAAAAATCACTCTAAGAGTATTACCGATCACTTTAAGCCTTTAAAAAAACCACTTCTAAATTAATCTATCTCACAATAGATCTTATCTGACACGACCTTACATAAAAAATTGTATATCTTTTTGGAATGAAAGTCATTGGCTATAGTACTATAGATTTTGTATCCTTATAAGTCGTTAGTTCATTGACTGTGATACCTTATTAAAATATTTTATACTTTCTTACAGGGTAAGTTAACTACTGATTCCTCTCCAGGCCTGAGTGTTAAACCTTATCATGCAATTTGTGCAGAGTTTGTCACCCCTTCAATGATCGGTAGAGATGTAGTTAAGGAGGCTCCGATGGTAGGCAGCAGGTGTAGTCACCATAGTATGAGGATCTTATCACTTGTAGAGTGTTGTGGGTGTAAGTGTGGGCAATTATCTGTTGCTTCACCAGGCCCTAACTTGCAAACTCGGCAATTATGGGGTCAAAACTTTAGGAGGCGATAGGCAATATGACACTTACGGCAGATGAGGAGGAGATTTTGAAGTTTGAAGAAGAGTTGGGTGAGGAGAAAGCATGCCAAATAGTGTTAAGTTCAATTGGGAAATTGCACGCTAAAAATACCTTTGATATTGGAGCGATGAAATCCACCTTCAATAACGTTTCGAAACCTGCAAGAGGACTAGTGATCAAGTAGTTAGGTCAAAACCTGCTCATATTTCAATTTTTCTGCAAAGCTGATAAGGAGGCAATTCTGAATGAGGGACCTTTGATGTACACATCCCATTGGCAAATGATAATACTAATATTGCACCATCCATTGATTGTAATGTTTGATTGTTAATTATTGAAGCTCCCAAGGATGTGTCTCTAATTATGTGACCTAACCACAATTACAAAAAAATACTTTATTTGACTCTAAATCTTTGCCTTTCTCATACCTTTACTGCTCAAACCTGTGCCAGAAGACGCTAACTAAACATTGCGTAAATAATGTTAATTGTCACCCACTAATATTTTCAATTTTTCAGACTCTAAAATCTGAAAAGGTCAATAAACTCTTGTAATACAAAATGAGATCTGATAGATTTTTCAGAGTCAATTTCTACTTTATTTGAGCCAAAAAATAGTTATATTGGAATATGAAGAACATGCATTATTATTATTATTATTATTATTATTATTATTTTAGAAGATGCAAACAACTGCAGGACTTCACTTCTTTATACCAATTTCTAACGAGAGAAGCTCCAAGAAGTTGATCCACAAAGTGGGCAACCCCCATGACACCTATTTGGGGGTTACCGTATCCAATTGGTTCACTGGTTGGGTAACCAATTTCAACCCAAACGACGTCGTCCCCCCCTCCTCCCTCCGATAAAGCTCCGACCTTTACCTTCTTCAGTCCCCCACCAAACCCGCAGCAAAAAATGGGAGTTTCCGACGCCGCCGCAGTCTCCGCCGATGAGGCCGCCGTCTCTCTCCTCCTCGCCACCGAGAAAAGCCCCCCAAAAGACACCTTCCACTTTGCCTACATCATCTACTTCACACTAGGAGCAGGGTTCCTCCTCCCATGGAACGGCTTCATCACAGCCGTCGATTACTTCGACTACCTTTACCCAGATCGGAGCGTTGACCGTGTCTTCGCCGTCGCCTACATGCTCGTTGGACTTTTCTCTCTCCTCTTCATCATTTTCGCTGCTCGGAAGTCCGACGCCTATGTCCGAATCAACATGGGTCTGGGCCTGTTCGTGGTGGCTCTGCTTGTCGTGCCCATCATGGATGTGGTCTACATCAAGGGTCGAAGCGGGCTCTATGATGGATTCTATGTGACCGTTGCGGCTTTGGGTTTGTCGGGCTTGGCTGATGCTTTGGTCCAAGGTGGGCTCATTGGGTCCGCCGGGGAGTTGCCGGAGAGGTATATGCAGGCTGTAGTTGCTGGTACTGCTGCTTCAGGTTGGTTTGCTCTGTTTGATCCGTTTGTTGAAATTTGACTTCTGGGTGTTTGACTTAACTATTTGTTTTTTTTTTTTGGGGGGGGGGGGTGGATTTGATCTGGGGCCCAGATTGGAAATGGATTTCTTGTTTTTGATGATCTTAATCCCATAGTTGGTTAGCTTTTTATGGGTTCTTGGTTTCCAAATTTAGATGGTTTTGTTTGATTGAATTATTGGATTTTGAAGTGAATTTTCCAATTCTTTTCACTATTATTGTTGCTATTTTGCTGGCCTTCTTAATATTTCTCACTCTCTGAAGTCAAGATTTCAATTTTTTTCTTTTTTTTTGGGGGGGGGGGGGGTAGCCACAAAAATATGAATTCTGGATTTGCTTTGATGCTTGTAGTTATTTGTGCAATTCCATTGGCAGATTGCTGAAATGTGGACGAATGTGGAAGTAAAACTGCGTTCTTTATTTGTTACTTGTTTGTTTTTGGTTAGAATGTGTTTGTAATAGCATTGTGTTAGAACCAATGTTAAAAGGCTCAAATATCAGATTGGAGGGTCATTTTTAGGGAGATATCGGCGCATGTTCTGAGGCATACAAATGAGCATGATAGGAGTAGCATTTGACTTAATTTTCGAATAAATGAACAATGCATTTGGATGGAAGGAATTGATGGCAAAGTAGAGGAATTGGTAGGAAAACTGAGGTCTTTTCCACAAAACCACAATTTCTTTCCTCTCTATTTGATGGGATTTTGAAGGCAAGGATACTGAACCATAGGTTTTATATTCATATGTTTTCTTTTCTCTCTGCTTCCATTCCTTCTCTCAAATCCGAACCAGCTGTAAAGAGAAGCTTCGGTGCAGTTTACTTGGATGGATATGACTTTAGATGGTCGGCTTAAACCTTAACTTTGGTTTTGGGGGATCTTGAAAGGGCATGAACTCTAGAATTACATGCAGGAGGAGTGCAGTACTGTTCTCTGTGATTGCACAGGTGCCTCCTTGTATATTCGACAAATTCTAGTCATATTGCCCAACTCTTGAGCCGTAGCATGAAGCAATTTGGTTGTTACTTACTTGCATGTTCTTAGTGTGGACTCTTCATTTCATCTGAAATTCTGAATACCCATATCATTGACATGGTATGGACTGTTACCTCTAATGTAGACAAAAATTTACAAGATGATTCTATATCTTTGTCAGGCTCTAGCACCTGATTCCTGAATAATACAAACCTGCGATATCAGGAGAAGTTAATTCGTGCTCATTGTAGTATCATGTTTTTCTGTTTTTGTGATTAAGCTGACCTCGGTTGTGTTTTAAATCTGACTGCAGGGGTCCTTGTTTCATTTCTGAGAATCTTTACCAAAGCAGTATACCCCCAAGACATCCATGGACTAAGAAACAGCGCAATCCTATACTTTGTTGTTGGAATTGTAGTCATGGTGATCTGCCTTATCTTCTACAATGTGGCACATAACCTTCCTGTGATCAAGTACTACAATGAGCTCAAGTTGGTTGCTGTAAACGAGGACAAAGAGGAAAAAGGCTCATTGTCAGGTCCTGTTTGGGAAATCATGAATAAAATCAAATGGCACGGGATGGGAATCGTGGTCATTTACATTGTAACTTTATCAATATTTCCTGGATTTGTCACTGAAGATGTACACTCAGCGCTCCTCGGCGATTGGTATGCAATCCTCCTCATTACTGGCTATAATGTTTTTGACTTAGTTGGCAAGTCTTTGACTGCCGTCTACCTCCTTGAGAATGCAAGCATTGCCATTGGTGCGTGTTTTGCCAGATTACTGTTTTACCCTCTGTTCCTGGGATGCCTACATGGTCCTGAATTCTTCCGAACTGAGATCCCTGTGACGCTTCTGACTTGTCTGTTGGGCTTGACCAATGGCTATTTAACAAGCGTGTTGATGATTTTGGGCCCCAAAACTGTCCAACTCCAGCATGCTGAAACTGCTGGGATTTTGGTTGTGCTGTTCTTGATTGTTGGGTTAGCTGCTGGCTCAATCGTGTCCTGGTTTTGGGTCATCTGATCCATTGAAATCAAGCAACTTGTGATGCGTTTTGTGTTTCAATGCAGAATTCCATTAAGCTGGGGCTTACTTTCCCTAACCCACGTTGTGTAGTGAAAAGGGGACAAGGCTGAGGCTGATCCCAAGCCTGTATTATGCCTGACCTCATGTCTATCATGACGTTAAGGCATTGATTTGTAAATTAGCTGTACCAGATTTGTTTTTACACATTTCCAATGATGTAATGTTTCTTCTGTTCCTCACCTAGTGAAAGCAAATGTTCTAAGAACAAACTTTACCTGGTTGTCTCCATATTGGTATTCAACTATTCATGCATCAGGTCAAGACAGTCTACATGTGGATCTTCCACGAATCAACTCATGTGGGATTTACATTGGCTTAGATGCTAGTATTCAAACCCAACTGCCAACCTGTAATTCTAACCCGAATCCAATTCAACTATCACTGGTACCTGGTTGTCTCCATATTGGTGACTCTGACACTGTCGGTGGCTGTTAGGAGAACTTTATTGCTCTTGTTCTATGGCATCCTGACATGTTTTAAGCAGCTTGATGATCAAAATCAAGTCCCCCATTTCTAAGAATGGTGACCTCGCATTTGAAGTACTCCTTGGGAAGTCTTTAATCGAAGATTTAACTAGTAAAAAATGGCCATGGATATAATTCTAATGTGTTGTGCTCTTTCAAACCCCCTTATGAGTCAGTTGCTAAGGTCATGGCCATGGATTTAGGCTGTAAATCTGATGTATTGTGCTATCTCAATTTAAATTTTTCAATGGAGGAGTTATTTATATGATGAAAAAGCTCTACTCCTTATGAATCACTTTTAACTTGACTCCAATAAAATATACGATCAGAGTCACTAAAAAAAAATAAAAATAAAAAGATACAGCATAAATAACCTCACCGACACCCAAGTTGGAGGGTTAACCACCCAAGGTTGCATTACTTGCATATTTCCAATGACTAAGTACACTTCAACCCTCCACAGATTTTGGCATGTTGATATTGATCTTTGCCTTGATGGAATATTGAAACAAAATCTTGATATTACTGATTGAATGATACAAATGGACTAGTGGAGGGAGAAACTTGATTTGGTATAGAAGCCTCAATTTGGAGGATCTTGAGGGTTGTGGACTGCTGTCATGGCAATATTCTGCAAATTATTAGCTCAGACATGATCCAGGCAGTCGATATAGTTGTACAAATCTCCTTGAGCATCTTCTTAGTGCCATTGAGAAATCCATGAATTTGATCATGTTTGATACACCTTGGTTATATCCTATCAAAATGCCATTGAAATTCATTATTGTATGCTAATCATATATTAATTGTGCTTTAATTGGTTGGTTCAGAATTACAGGTCACTCAAATCCCACAATTCCCGAGGTGGAGATGTTGGGTCTTGATGCTGCATCAGTGTTTACCTCCAGGACTCCAGGTCATATTTAGAACATATTTGGGCCCATTTATTGAAGCCGAAATGATTAACATAAAACTGCCATTTGATTTAGGGGGCCTTCTGATAACTTTTTGGACTGATTAGGGATTGTAGAGGTTATTCATTATATATTAAGGATAGAATTTGACTTTTGATTTTCGTACATATCGACTCTCACACAATTTATCCAATACGATGGTTTCGATATACAAAAATTCACATTTATAAGCATTTGCATTGGTTGGATCACAATTCAAAAGGGAGGCTCATGGTTTAAAACATTACCTGCATCAATGATCCACACCGCTGACCTCGCGGTCCGATTTCCTGTAGTCATCCGCTCATCGTTTTCTTTTTCTTTTTTTTTGTCAGTGCATTAATGAATAATATAAAATAAAATGTTAAAGCCAATTAAATATATTTAAATGTGGGCCCATGAGAAATATTTTATTTGGTGATCTAAATTGGTGATCAGTTTGATGTAGAAGGGAAAAAAAGGTTGGATTGTAGAATAACGTAAAAGGTGTAGGCCCTCACTTATGATCCAAAATAAAAACATGGATCACGAATGCAAGTGATCTATAATAGGTCAAGGTCTTACAAATTATAATTATCTCATTGGGTTAAAATAGTGCAATTGAATTTTTGTGTTTTTAGTCTCCCTTTTGGGGATAATAAAGCTTGACCCACTATTCAGATTTGGATTCTCCCACACCAGCAAGGCCAAAAAAAAAACCCAATGGGAAAAGTGGGTCATCTCATATTCAACAAACAGAGGAAGAACAAGAAGAGAAGTTGTAAATGATATCATATTGCACATAGGCCAATCATCACTAGCTATTCCAATTACTTATTCTTATTTTGTTGTAGGCAAAGTCTCTTTCTGATTCCTATTTTCATACAATTCCCCTCCTTTCACTTAGCTACTTCACCTAAGAAAAACTCTACCACAAATGGCCAATAATTTGCTGGCAATAATAGGTTGGGGATAAGCCTAGAGAAGTTCACCCAGCCCCCTTTGGCTTGAGGATTTATAGGCCTATCTTCAATTACTAAGCTCAGCTAACCTTCCCTTTGATGGAAATGTTGATGTTTTATTATCATAAATATCACATCTAGTTACAAATGAAGCTAAATTAGATTAGCTTAATGGCTCTCGTTATCTTGTCTCTTCTGACTGATCACCGTATTAAGTTGATTGTACTTTTAACAAGACTGCTAAAAATTCAGTTTGATCAACTGAAATTCGATTTGCTATCTCAGATCCAATAAGTTATTCAAATCTTTTTAATTCATCAAATTAATCGATAAGACTAATTTATTATGTAATTTGAACTTGTTTATTATCCATGTCAAATGTATATGAACGAAATCGTCTCAGAACTATTAAGAAGAATGGATCGACCCAAGTGGAAGTTCCTAGGTGCAAATCAATGGTAATGGACAGCCATGTTAGCAAATACTAGGTGAGTGGTCACGGCATGATGTCACCGCATGAACCTGCTTAGTTATGGTAGCTGTCCAACGCGTTAAGCCGCAAAGCGTCTCTGTCTCACTCTCATCTGACTGTCTGTATCTCTCGGCATACAACTGGACCACAATGCAAGCCCACCACATGCATGGGTGAATCGGTGATTGGGTGCTGTGTGCTCGAATCCTCATTTTGCTTCCACTTGTTCTCCAACCAGCAATCCTCATTGTGATGATTGAGCACAAAATTAGTGCAATTTTTATTTTATTTTTTTGACTTTGGATATTCTAACTATATGATCATTTTGGAGGGTCTTTCTTAATTGACTCAATTCATATATATATTGAAATCATCAATATGTAGAATTAGATTATGAAAAATAAGACATATAAGTCAAGTTTGAGTAATTATTTTAGCGCTTATACTACATATTTGAGCATGTAGACTGGTATACAACACTTTCGAAAGAAAAAAAATCTGCCTTTTTTAGGTGGGAGTTGGGACCAAGTGACAATAGGAGAGATTTTAGATATACAACAGAAAGAAGACTGTTATCAACACAGTTTGGTAAATTGGTTCAAGTGGTTTGATATTTACTCTCTTAAGTAAAGTCTTGAGTTCGAATTCTTTTATATGGAGAAAATACGTGATGGGAGACCTCTACCACTTCATGAACTAATATTACCTTGAGCCTGCTAAAACAGAAGCCCTAGAACCCAAAGGAAAGAAGATTATTATGCATAGTAACTCGAGGTCTATAAGCTCTAAATAACCCTATTACTCGCATATTGTTTTAGATTAAAAAGATGGTGATGAAACATCTAACATTTATTAAATTAACTCAAGTAAAATTCGAGTCTATTTATATACAAGAGAAACACTTTGTTCACTATATGCAATAAATTTACCAAGGAAAAATAATTTACTTAAAACAGTAGATTAAAATTTGAATAACCTGACTCGAATTCAACCGATCCAATACGTTCAACAATAACCAATGCAATTTGAACACGAATTAGAACACCGATTAACCATGTAACAGCTGACAACGAGGCAGCTCGCAAATAGAATTTGCCAATCCCACACGTTTTTCTAGTCCAAGTCTTGTTTGGCACTGCCTGAAACTTTGGATAGTTGAGGTCAGCGAAGAAGTACCATTCAAGTTGGCCTAAATTTATAGTATGTATGTCTACCTGGGCAGACAGAGGCAGAGGATTGGACTTGGTCACTTGTCAGCCGCATTTACGACCCCCAACCCCCCACCCCCCCAAAATTCATTCCCAGCCAAACATACCCTAATTTAATTCTTCCCCAACTTGCATTGCCTTGTTCATTTTAATTTAATTTTCTCACCCTCCGATTCAAGGAATCATGATAACGATGACGTAAGTTACGTCTAGAGATGAAAGATAGGTTGGTTCAGCAATCTATTTAATAAATAGATTATTTTCGTGTTTGTTTTAAAATTAGGTGAAATTTACTTAAAATTGATCAGAAATAATTCTGCACTATATGGTCAAATCATGCCAATTTCAATTTTAAATCAATTCGATTCATGTCAAGTTCATATTTATGTCAATAATTAAGTGTCAGGGTCAGGTCGTATTGTCATGTCCAATAAGACTCTCCTAACTCTGATTACATCTCCTTGTTGATCCTCCAAAATAGCCTTAAAAACTATCATTTTACATCTCGGAGATTAATTGGATGAATCCATGTTACTACATAACGCTACTGTTGACATCCTCTCTTAATCTACTACTCATAGTATTGCATGGTATTCTGATAGAAATGTCTGAAACGCTAACCCATTAAACGTATGATATATGTATTGATACTTGTCTATTTATTATCTATGATTTTCCCATTCTTTTTTTTTTCCTTACAAATAAAATAAAACAATTAGCAATCTTTTTGGTTGTTATTGATAGCCACCAATAGAAAAAGAGAAAAATGGAAAGGAAAAGCCAGCTATGGACAACTAAGGTCTACAATACTATTCTCTAGGGCTTGTTCCATATAAATAGACCACTCCCTTGAATTACCAAATGCATACTCGTCTAAAACATTAAACATGGCAAACTACTACTTGCAAAGAAGCGAAACCCTCTCTTCATTTTCTTCCTCCATTTTCTTCACATTCTTTCTGCTGTTATCACTCACCTCTAACAATGGTGGCATGGTCATGATGATCAGGGCCCAAGCCGGGCCACCGAGCTCGTCCCGGTTGACTGGCCTCTTCCCTCATCTCTCCTTCACCCAGGACTTCTCTCAGGTCTTTGGTGGCTCCAATGTTCAAATTTATGGCAATGGCTCTTTTGCTAATATCACCCTTGACAAGATTTCTGGTAAGCAGGATTGTAATTAATTAGTTAATTAGCCCACCTTGTTAATTAGTGTTGATTTGTAACATAAAATGGTGATTAATTAATGATAATACAGGTTCTGGGCTGGCTTCCAAGAACCATTACAATTATGGGTTCTTCAGTGCTGCTGTAAAAGTTCCTGCTGGTTTCAGCTCTGGTGTTGTGGTTGCCTTTTATGTAAGTGCACTGACAGCTATTAAATTAGTATACCAAACAAATGGGGAAGTAGTGGTCCATGTTGGCTTATCTCATTTTGGGTTAATACTATTATATAGCGAGAATCAGTTAGCCCAATCAGTAAAATTTATAAATATCACTACTCGATGGGAAATACATTGGTCTGAATATCAGTAGAATCAGTTAGCCCAGTCTGTAACTTAATTTTGTTTTTGGAAATTTCAGTTGTCGAATTCGGACATGTACCCACACAACCACGACGAGATAGACTTTGAGTTGTTGGGGCACCAAAACCACAAAGGTTGGGTTTTGCAGACCAACATGTATGGGAATGGAACAACCACTGGTCGAGAGGAGAAGTTTCGGTTGTGGTTCGACCCGACTGCTGATTTCCATGAGTATAGCATCATATGGAACAACCATCACATTGTGTAAGTACTCCTATCATATACTTCAATTGTTAGTCTTCATCTTTGTTCCTTTTTGTTTGCCCCCAAAATTTTCAATTTATGTTAATGTTTCACACATTCTTAAAATTTAGAGAAGTCATGGTTTACAAAGGTACAATGGTTTGATCCAACTTGTGTTATTATTCTCTCATGTATTTAAAACCGTAAATTTATGAGTTGGTTTAGTCAAGACCAAGTCTAATACAGTTAAGTTGGGTTGATCATGACTTACCCTATCCTACTAAATTAAATACGCATGTCCAGTATTGTCCCACTATTCCTAACCTAATTCAGTACCTATTCAAAGTCATAACTCAAATTACCTGACTTTTAAGCAAGTTGAGCAACATTGATCTAATGATCAGAGCTTGAAAATTATTAGATTATTATACTCTGACCTGTTTACTAGAGTTTCACTCGATCTTTTTCAAATTTTAAACTCATGTTGTCAAGTGACCCACAACAGTACCTAATAAGTCTAAAATTATAATCAATCTTGATCTAAAACCTTCATAACAAATTAAACTCTTCACCGAAAACTGAGACAAAGTAAATAGAATCGTTAATCAGTTATGCATTGTGGTGTGAGATGAACACATGATCACAACTACTTTGTTGCTCCCCTTTCTAATCTAATTATTATCCACTTCATGAAAATGACCCACTAAAACACAACACTCACATACAAATATGTTCAACTTCAATGCAATGCAGGTTTCTTGTTGACAACGTACCAGTAAGAGAAGTGCCCCACACAGAGGCCATATCCTCAGCATACCCATCAAAGCCCATGGCAGTGTATGCCACAATATGGGATGCATCCGACTGGGCGACCCATGGAGGAAAATACCCCGTTAACTACCGGTATGCCCCGTTTGTGGCCTCCTTAGCCCAAATGGAGATGAGTGGTTGCATCTACGACCCAAAAGACCTCTCGGGTCTATCATGCTCCAGGAATAGCAACCCATCAAGTTTGGACCCGGTTGAGGGTTCGGACTTTGTTAAGCTCTCAAATCAGCAAACGCAGGGACTTCAATGGGCTAGGACAAAGCAAATGATTTACTCCTATTGTAAAGATAAACGTAGGTACAAGGTCTTACCACCAGAGTGCACCCAAAAAAATAATTAAGATTTGATTTTATTGATTCTTTTGAAACAATTTGTAACATTTTCTTTTTATTTTTATTTTTTTTGGGTGACGGATCCTATTCTTTGGCAGATTGATATGGGGTTATGTAATTATTAAATAGTTAAAAAAAATTATGCCAATTCTTAGTCTTGTGACTTCGTTTTGATTAGTTGTTTAACTTTTTGAAAGATATTTATGTCAACATACATTATCAAAATTTTATTTTTAAAAAAAACCATATAAAAAAAACAAGGATCTTCTTTTAGTAAACATCTATTCAACAAGACAACAACATCAATATGCAAATATATAATTTTCACTGTATCAAAATCTATAGAAATCAAAATATACGAAATGTACCCTAATATATATAGATTGCTGTTCCATATTGTTGTTAATAAATCCAAAAAAAGGTCCAAAAAATTCATGAAGTCTAGAATTTTTATTTTTTTGGGGGGTTCAAATGAGCTACGAAGGCAGTAGAATATAATGGGGGGAAAGGGAATCAAACTTGATACCTAATGTACTCAGAACCTCAATTTTAATAATTCGACTAAGATCTCATTGGTATGATGTCTCAATCATAGACAGCTAGAAAACATTGGTAAAAAAGGGAGCAAAAAACCCATGAGCTGGATCAGTAAAGGCTTCTGATTCTGTAAATCTCTTTGTGGGCAATCTGAGTTTAGATATGAGGAGTTACAGTTGCCTAAGGGGACCATTATGAGCTCATAAAGCTAATAGAAAGCAAAAGGGAACAAGAAAAAGGTAAGCTAGCTAGTGGGTTTAGGTTATAAAGCATTAAAGCTGGTAACAAATATGCCTAATATTAACTTAGGTCCATGTTGAGACATGGAACATTACAGGCCAAAAAAATAAAAAAGATGGAAAAAATAAATAAAATAGCATGCATGCAGCATCAAAATTCCCTTTCAGAATATTTCTAGAGAGGCTTCTTGGCTCATTTTGACATTTTCTTTCATAATTTCATTTTTTTGGGAAATAGGAATATATATGATGTGATACATGAAAGGTGAGAAAAAAAATTTTGAACAATAATTCTTTTTTCGCCAGATATACAATGTTATGTCTTTATGTTAAAAACATAATATGAATATTGTTCAAAAAGAGTACTAAAATAAATAAATACAGATTTTAATTTTAAATATATACTTCATTAGTTAAATTAATCGATTGATGTAAAAAAAAAAGTTTGACATTTTCTAATAATTGGAAACATTTTGTTCATGTGTGGACCATTAATCATGTGGGACAAACAGCTAATGAGTTATTAAAGGATCTTCAACAAGATTTCATGTTTATTCAAAAAATAAGTCACGAAAAAGCCAAACATTAATTAATTAACTAATTTTCTGTTAATTGCAGCTTAAAAAGGCCCATTAATCATGTGATTATGTCTACCCAACAATATCTGATGCAGATTTACTTTGCTGGGTTACCTAGTGCACAAGCTTGATCTAATTTCTGTTTAATTAATCACTTATTTTGTCTTCTTCATTAGCACATTATATATTCTCATTAATTAACTCTCATACCTGGCTTTCATTGCATAATATAATATAATTAACGAAAAATAATTAACTTTTTTGCTCCCTAAGTTGATATTTCATGTGATTAATAGTTAAAAAAAATCTAAAAGAATTTTACTTGGGTGTGTACTAATTTAGATCTTTCTCCAGCTACCAGCCAACTAGCTCGTCTGCTTTGGTCAACCAAAAATCAAATTCAGTGCAATTTGGGCATTGTAATATGTAAAACATAAATTTAATAAATGATTATGCAGTTACATGATTAGTATTTATAATTTAAAAGAAATTAATGAGACATTGTAATATCATAGTATTTCTTGGTTTTTCAAACTGTTATTTTTTTATTTATTTTTTGGACAGCGTGAAACTGTCTTTTTATTGATCAACTATATATAAATCTATGTCCAATTTTACACGAATGAGATCCATTATTGAATTAATTAGTGTTAGTTTTGATATGTCAATTCAATCAACCAAGACTACACTGAAAAGCTTAGTAGTAGTTACATCTAACAAAGAAAGTATTTATTCTGTAAAGTACTAGCAATTGCTATTACAACGATCAAGATCATGCCAGCTTTATAACATCAGGTTGCAATCTTAATCTGCAGATAAGAAATTTATCATCATCATCAATGCACACAATTAATGTAAGAGTCTTTTTAGGATAGGAGAAGGAAAGATCGAAGTCTTCATGTGTTAAGTGCAAGTTCTATAGGGAAATATTTGAGTTGAGCATGTGTTTTTTTCACACTTTTTAAGCGTACGGTGTATATGAACTTTATAGCATGACTAGGCAGTAGGCACGAGCAATAAGTTAGGCAATAGAATACAATGCCATATACAATGCACACTTGAATCTATTCGTGATTAAGTCATGAATCTAGAAATTTTATTTAAAGTAGTTTACTTTTGATTATTTTAAAATTTTGATAATATCAAATAATTTTGATGGGTACGGTATCTGCAATAAAAATTTGAAGAACTTTTATACAAAGTTATTATAATTATTTTTTTTACTAACAAGTGCCTAATTCCGATGCCTTGTACAATTTTTATATAGCGTTTTAAGAAAAAAAACTTAATAGGCATCTTCTTGCAAAAAGGGGAAAAGTCAAGGGACAAATTCCAAGGAGATTGTCGTCTAATATTAGTTTTGTATTAACATTACACAAGTCAAAGCGCAGATTAGTTGTCCAGTTATCCTCCTTTAATTTTTGCATGAATTTTATTATAGAAAAAAAAATTGTAAAAGAATGAAAGTAAACCTTTAATTTCTGCATGAATTTTATTATAGAAAAAAAAAATTGCAAAAGAATGAAAAAAAATTGCAACCGCTAGAAGGAGGGCTTGAACCTCCGACCTTGTGGTTAACAGCCACACGCTCTAACCAACTGAGCTATTCCAGCTTCCTGTTGCAATATTTCCTAGTTTAAATATAAATAAATAATTAATCTGAACCAGAAACTAATACCCCCACAAATGACCACATTGATTCAATTTGCCGTATGAATGATTGATGACGCATTTAACTCATTGAGAAACACAACCAATTCATTGAATTTCGGCTGACTTGACTAATTACTTGGTTCTAATGACATTAGTTATGCTCGGATAATAGAATTTGGCTTACAAAAATTACGATTTGGATGCCAAATTTCCAGTTGGGGTTGCTTATATCTGCCCGCTTCTGTTAGAAGACCCTCCCCTCAAGTTGTAGCCTATAGGATTGAGACTTGAAGCCAAGCGAATTACGTCTGGTCGGATACGCTTCAATTCTCGATCAGATTCAAGCAGTGGCTTGTACATTAGGTTTAGGTTCCCATTATTTTCAAACGTACTGTTGGTCTGCTCAATATCATTGTCAACAACATGGAAGAGTAATGGTTGTCTAAGTCATCTTCATTTTAGATCATGTAAGAAACGGGTAATTCAGTCGTACAAGCGTGGAGCACATTGACTGTAACTCCTGATTCTTAATGGGATCATTTCGGCTCATATCAAATCAAATAGCCTATGCCATGTGCAGCTCGAGTCCGCCTTTTGCCACTTAGGCCAAATAAAACCTTCAACGAGTAACCCATCTCAAGCACTCAATCACCTGACAAAAACTTGGCCCGGAGATATTTTCACTAATATACACTGTAATCAAGTACAATACTGCAACTGCGAGAAACCAGCCATCTCCTCAACTAAAACAGTACCTCCAAGCTCAAGTTTGCCAAAATGTGTTCATTAGCAGCAACTAAACTGTTAAGAGCTATTACATTGGCCAATAAGAAGCAAACTAGTGTTCGGCACAAGCAATGTACAGAAATCCACTGGTGTCCCCTGTAAATTTTAGTTTCACTGATAATTGGATGCAATCAAGCATTAGACCATCTGCAGAAGCTCAAGTTCTCTTGATTTTTGAAAATGTGCCTGTCTCAGAGAAGTATGTACTCTGAGTTCCGCTCCCAAGTTGATGAGCATGGGCCTGCGGATTAGTAAGCTCAATACCCTGCAGCAAAAGCAGGAACTGTCTGAATCAGGATCGTAGACCTCTGGCAACACTTATTATTTAGATGGGAGAAACATAACTTTCAAATTTCACCACCCTAATCAAAAGTTAAACCCATACATGGGTAAGGATAAACCCTGCACAAATAGGTACTGCCTAGCAACTTTAAAGTCCAAAAGAGTAGTAGACCAGCAGTTCCACCCATGAAGCATGAAAATAATATAGCATCAGCAAAAACTATTAAGATAAGTTGACAGAACAAAATGCTGCGGTCTCAAACTATACACAAAGCTTAATGAATATCTTGTCAAAGCAGAAAGACCTAAGGGGACATTACATGATCTGTAATGAATGGAAGACATGTTTGTCATGCCTCTAAACTATAATGATTTCACATTCCCTACATAGAACCAGACATGAAAATCATATCTAATGCAATCTGCCAAGTGACCACGTCCTCAATTTTAGTCTTAATGACAATAGTAAAGCAATGGAAGGCAAAGCTATCATGTCCGGTAAGTCATCAAATGCAGGAAATGCCTTCTACCCAAGTTCCATGCATAAAAAGGGTGGAGACCTAAGAGCTGGGAATAAAGTTCAGGTATTGCTAACACATCAACAAGCTACAAAAGTTCCTGTTCATCAAATAGCGCCCCTTACCCTTGTAAAGGACAGGCATACCATCTTTTTTCCACTATCTACGAAGGCTAGGAAGGACGCTTAATCTTATAGACACAGAGAACTAAAAACTTAAGTAATCAAATTGCGTGTAATTTGAGCATTATAATATGTACAACATAAATTTAATAAATGATTATGCACTTACATGATTAATACCTATAATCATTTATCAAACTTGCTGAAATTGTAAACGAAATACAGCTCGTAGAAAACGAGCTGCGTCAGTGCCGAAGACCTTAACAGCTCTTTTTTGGAGACGCCGGTGTTGGCGCAGTTCATTTTCTACGTGTTGTATTTCGTTTACCATTTCAACGAGCCTTATTGTATCTGCAATAGTACCCATACGTGCTATTACTCAATTTCTTCGATTTGAATTTGATGAAGACAACATTTATTGAGCCTCGATTTATCATTTATAGAGTAGAGTAATCCCGCCATGCAGCACGAATTGGATGATAGGCACAATTCTTAATAGTTCTCCGCACCACTTTTCTGTGAGTGAATACTATCATGCCTGCATAATGAGCGAGTGAATACTACCATTCCTGCTTAATGAGCAAACAAACTACCTTGTGAAGCAAATAAACCCTCAGAATCACATCACACTGCCTGTGTGAACAACCACCTAACTAACTTTGCATAACCAGCTTCACCAGTTACGCCTAATCAATCACTGTTAGGATGAGTGAAATCGAAGAGGTTAGTTAGAAGGTAAGGATAGCATGATTAACTAGTTGCGGGTCTTTTGGATCATAGGGCACAGCTACTTGGGTTTAAACTGCTGAACATCATTTTGGCAGGTCTAAACCCATAGAGCCTCATATTCTAGGTAGCCCCATAGAAAACTAGTACAAAAGTAGGCCACATCGTTGTAAGCATCAGCCCCAGGCAATCTTTCTCATCTGGGTAGTGGTTCATTGGAAACTATTTCATGTTCAGGCTCATTAACCTGAAGAATGGTAAAAATAAAAAAAATAACAAAACCCAAAGAATGGTCTAATAAACTTCTTTAATATACTTCATGGAAGAAGGATCGCATAAAAGAAAGAAGATATGGCTTCGCGAGAGAAGAGACATGATATTTTTGAGAAGGGATAAGGTACGTCAGTCACTCATGTAGCGTGTATGAGGCACAAAGTGACTTCTACGAAACAGGCTAGGCCTAGTCGTGCCTGTCTCCCTATCTCGATCAGGCTATCCACGAATCTGATGTCAACCTTTGGTTTTCACTTCGTTACCTATTGCAAATATACGTCTATTCATAACAGATAGGTTGTTCACATCCGCTGCAGTTCATTCTACTGGGTACCTTTTTTTACGTAAGTCACTAACCCACAATAGGTTATAGGCTATAATGCTCATTGGCCTATTTGTCTATATTAGTTATAGTCTAACTCGATCCATGTTTTGGAGGATCCATATGGAATTCATATCAATTGGATTAATAAAAGAGCTTAGAGAATTATACCATACATATATACAATACAATAAAACTGGATGGACACACTTCTTTCAAAAAATGCAAAGGAATAGCATAAAGAAGATATATAAGTGAAAGAAAAAGGCAAGGGAAGAGGGCATACTGTATAAGCACAAAGTCACTCGACTAGGAGAGGCCCTTAACTTGTTAGCCTTGTCACTAGATATAAGTGAGGAAGTTTCTAGAGCCCAATAGTTACGCTTTTGATGTTTTTAATAAATATCACAACAGAAGATTTAGACTGATTTGAGAGGCAAATAGGTCCTCTTCTACCATCTTGTGACGACCTTGGGATTCCCCTGTGGGGTGACTAGGTTGTTCTCTTGAAGGAGCTGGAAAGCGTCATATATTCGCAATTGGTAACTATATTAACCTTTGGTTATTAAGAACTGTGCACTGTTGGTTTGTGTCGATATTGAAGACCATTTCAATGGACGGCAACTATGACCAACTTAGACCTTTGCGTCAGTTAGTTCCCGTCGCTGTTTCAGTTATGATTTGAAGAGTGCCACAGATGGGTGGCCACTACTCTATCTATTTGAAATCGTTGCCCTACTGTTTGACCGCTCATTCGCATCGAATGTTGTTAATAGCACTCTTGCGACGAATCTGTTTATTGTGCCATTCATCAGGCAGTACGCAACAGTTTTGTTGCTGGTCAACCATTGGGATATTATGGCTCTTGGTCTCTGTTTGCCTTTTCGCACCATTTACTGGTGTGGTGGGTGGAGCAGGTTAGACCAGTGGTCTGGCTCGATAGGAATGCAGTGCTAGGTGTTGATGTTCTCATCACCGATCCACTGCTTGCCGAGTGGTACAGGTTAGCTCTTCAACAACTTGGTGTTAAGATTTCTTATCACGAGTCGTTGGTGTCATCTTCAGGTGCTGCCAAGTTCACTAAAAGGTTCTTAGTTAAGGATGCTTAATCTCGTAGACATAGAGAACTAAAAACTTAAGTAATCAAGTTACTCAAAAATTGGGCATCATGAACATCACAGAAAACCCCAGCACTTCGAACAAAGGCCAATGAGTTTGAGCCTATTTGCACACAGCAGTCTGAAGAGAAAACAAGGACCTCTAAGAAACTGCATAATCTGAATTAGTGAATTCTAACTGTCAAATTATTTGAAATCATTAAGTAGGCAAATTACTTGCAACGGCAGATATAAGTATTGGCAAACATTTACAGTCCCAAAGTCTGAAGACAGGCTTGAGTCACCACAGAACTTGAAAACATGAATAGATGTTGTTAACATCCTGTAGCATCTTAAGATCCCACTGTACAGGCATTATTATTTGCAAGAGGAATAATCAATATAGCTGAAGCACAAGGGCCCAAAAAAGAAAAAAAAAAAAAGAAGACCTGAACAGGGGTGAATGCCAAACTTGATGTTAGGCCTGAGGTAGCACCACTACTTCCATAGCTCTTTTCCTTAAACCTGTAAAGAACAACAATAGGTGTCATGGAAGGCTAGTTCAACAATAATGAATTTAATAACAGTGAAATTTAACTTGATCAGCAGAAAAAAAAACTCACTTCTTAGCAACTTTTGCAGCAAGTTTGCTGGGACCAGCAGACATCCTCAACTTCCCACTTCCAGCTTGGCCAAGCATCCCATATCCTTCTCCCAACCCATCACCTAGGTAAAGGGGAAAAAAAAATGATATGAATGATGATATATCAAAAAGAAAAAAACTTTTAAAAGAAGATTGAAAAGGAAACATCCATTATACAGACACTGATGCTTGCAAGAAAGTATTTGGCACCAGCATACCGCAACAGAACGATGAATCTAAGAACTCTGAAGCTAATAAAAGGTGTACCATGCACATATGTTAGACTCACCTAACCCTCAGAGATTACAGGTTTTCTCATAACAGAATTTCCTAAAGGCAGTAGTATAAGAAAAGGGATGGGAAGCTTATAGCTAATAGAAACAAGAAAGAAGCTTTACCAAGAGAACTCTCTTCAGGCACACCAAACTGCATCCTATTTGCCAACTTTCTCATATCCGTGATGGCATATCTGCAAATGTCACCAGGTCAGAAGTTAAAAAACACAATGCTAATAGCTATGCAACTGACTTGATTATGTAAAGAAAACGACAAAAATATTTGCACAAAAGGAAAACAGTGGTTCTACCTTTCCTTCATCTTTCTCAGCCTCCGCCCACCTCTTTTCTTTTTAGGTTCTGAATCAGGCACAGGCAGAGGTTTCGGGATCTTTGGAGGTGGCGGCTCCTGCCACTTCTCAATCTTCTTGCGAACCTCTTCACGTAAGGTCCTTCCAGTCTTACCAGTGGGATCTCCTCTCGTGGAGTCCACCCGTGCTGCAAGGGTGGATTTTGCAGCCAAAAGGCGACAAGCACGCATTCTCAAAGGTGGGGGTGTACTCTGAAATATCTCAGTTTGCTCAATATACCCAACACGAAATTGCGAAGTTGCAGTGGAAAATCCAGCCAGATTCTTCTTTTTGGCACCAAGAAGCTGAACATTACATGCTGGCATCTTAGCTAGCGCTGAAAGACCTCCAGCAGTCCCCATTAATTTTGCTGCTACAGCACTTCCGACAATAGCTGAAAGATTTGGTGCAATATAAACCATTCTACTTTCCACAAAATCAAGAACCTTCTTTCTTGCGGAATCAAGATCGAGAGCACGGTCACATGCCTCAATGGTCTTCTGCAAGACATCCTCTGGGAGTGGCTTACCACTGGTGGTTGATGCAGTGACTGAGACGACCATAATGATGGCTGAAGGCAGAAGGCCTTCTAGATCAACAAGGGTCAAGTCCATTTCATTACCAATTTTCTTAACAACTCGAGCATAGTCAATAGGGTGATGAACAAGTGATTCAAGCTCTGGGAATTTGAGGCGGTACTTATCCCTGATAAAGTTGTGAATAATAATGATTTCATTTTCAATGTCCACAGATAATTGATTACAGTCAACAATCAGCTGATATTCAGGATCATCTTCCAAGACTATTCCATGGTCAGGGATCTCTGAACCTTTCTGCAATGCATCTTCAACTTTCTGCATGTTCAAAACAGAATTGTCAGCAAAGTCAAACACAGAATTGAACTTGTAGACTGAATAGCCATAGCTAAGAGCTGAACAAGAGATCAGAATTTAATTAATGTCCAACATCTCAAGCTTTCATATATTGAGTTAAGAGTAAGCATATGATATCCATGTACTAACTTGCATTATATCGCTGTAACGTTGTGTCTTCTGCAGCTTTGAAACATTATCAAGATCATCATAATTCAAAGACTCTATATCAGCCAACTCTCCATCAATATCCTCATCCATCTTTGCAACATCGCCATCTTCTTCCTCCTGCAGGAGAAACAAACCTAGGGTCATTTGAATTCTTCAAAATGCCAGAAGAATTCTTATCCCAAAATTTAACCTTCCTCTTACTCTGCCAAGAAGCTTTGTTTGTAAGTCTATAAATAGATATCCTCCATGCATGACAGTAGCACCAAATTATCGATTTAAGAAAATATAGACTTAAAATGCATAACAAAATTCCATCAACTCACCAAAACATCATCCTCATTGTCGGACAATTCGTCAAGATCTGCCAAGAATGAATCAGCCAAGGTTGCCTGGTCAAAAAACCAAAAGAAAATTCAGCTAATGAGAATAAAACTGCAGCAATTACAGCTGCAATTTATACCAATGATGTTAAAAGGCATCGAAGCAACAATAAGGCGCGTGTAAGCATATAAGAAATAGAAGTTTCCTATTGCCAGCAGAAACCAACAATATTAGATGCTTCCTTTAGTATAACAATCAGATCCAACAATTCCAATCTCCACGATTCAAACAGAAAGTCCAAGAACCCGACAAGCTGACAAAATAATCCAGGCGAAAACAAATGAAGATCACTAAAATGACCCACGTTTATGATATTTGAGGATTAAACAAGATGGGCATACTAATTCATGACCAATATGATCCACAAGTAACTCTTTAATGAATTATTAAACAGTTAGTACGTCACCCCATCACACCCTCAACTCACTTCATTCTGGGTTTTATCCAAAATTAACATTCTACCGAAATCTTAAACTAGCAATTTTGAAAAATTAGGACTCCTAACCCTTACCCGATAACATCAATAATTTTAATTTTGCTATGATCGCCAATGGCTGAGGTAAATGAGTTCCCAAGAGAAATTGGAGTCCAATTTGAGGGTATGATTAGCAAAATCGGAGCTTTGATTAATTTTAATTCGAATTTAGAGGAGAACACGAAAGAACAGAAAATAACTTCATGCAAAAACAACAATGTATGGGAGAACATACTACAGAGAGAGAGAGAGAGAGAGAGAGAGAGAGAGGCTTACCATTGTTATGTGGTTATCGAAAACAATAGGTAAATCCGAAATGGAATTGAAGGTGAAAGAACCCTAATCCGCGTAATTCCGGACTGCCGGTGAACGTCTGCTTCACACGAGCTGTTGATTCACAAATCAAATTTGTGTTTTTTTTTTTTGAAGAAATGTTGGATATAAAAATTTATTTATTAGTTTTTCTTACTTAAGATTAGACCTGATCAACAGGTCGAAGACCTGCCCAACCCGACCCTCAAAAATGAGGGTCAGGTCGGCTTTTTTTTTTGGTCTCCGACGAGCACCGACCCTCAAATTGAGAATACCCGATTATGATGAAAGTCGAACTTGGGTAAAAGTTTTGACTCTCTGACCCTCGTTTTTTAAATAAAATTTAAAATTAAAATTAAAAATAAAATACTTTCCTTTTCATTTGTTCAAAACTTTTTCACTTTCACTTTTCCATCTCCCCTTAGCATCTTCCCCCCATTCACCATACCAAATTTCATTAGTTTGTAACATTTTAACGCTCTCTTTCTCATGTTTGAAGTAGACTAAGTAGTTATTTTAATGGACTAATCAGTCTATTGCTTTAATGACTAAATTATGTATTAGAGTGTTTGTAGTTGCGATATGCTTTGTTAGAGCATTATATTATCGTTTGACTTTTTATTTTGTGAGATGTTTAATGTTGACTTTTTTAATAAAAAGAAAACTTAATGAAAATCTCATTTTTTATTTCGAGAGATTTGAGGATCAGGTCTGACCCGATGATCCGAGAATACTGGCAGGGTCAGGGGTATGTTGACCTGCATTAGGGTCGGGTATAGTCAGAGTCGATAAAATCCTATCTCCGACCTTCATAACTCGAACCTTAACCCGACCCGATCCTCAATCTGATCAGGTCTACTTAAGATTAAGAAGACAAAAAATATACTTCATATATATAGACTTTTCATCTTCTCCTGTTTTGCTTTTTCTTTTTCTTTTGAGCTTTGTCAATATTTTGAGTGATCATCCTATGAGACTCATAATATTTTCAATACACCCTCTTGTATAATTGCTAATAATAGTTTTAAACCTTGTTGTGACATAAGTTACAATTTTGATTTTTGAACTTTACTCGATAAATTAAGCCCATGAGCTATGATTTAGTTAAGCCCAAATATTTTGTTGGAGCTATTATTGCTCATAGTAGTTTTAATCAAGCCACTTATTATTTAGCTGGGCTTGATCCAATTTCAAACGTAGAGTTTTTTTTATTTTTTATTTTATTGGTGTTAGATCATTTATTTCACTGAAGTCGGATTCATATCACAGATTTTCTCTATTTATAAGATTCAAACTCGAGACTTTGTTTGAGATAAACAAGTATAAAACAATTTGAACAAATATGTACTAGTAAATGTGGACTTTATTTGGTTGGAGAATGGTTCCCTAGACATCTTAGATATTGGCCTTATTTGGCAAACACTGTTTGAGTTAACTGTTTATATTAGTTGTTTAAATTAGTTATTTGTTATAAAATTGTTTGATAAAATTAGCTGTTATGATAAAGTTGTGAGACAAAAAGCTAATTTTTTAAAAAGTTTTTCCAAAAACTCATGGAATTAACTTGTCGGGCCCAAAAAGCTCTTTTAAAAAACTTTTTCATCAAACACCCAAATTAGCTTTTTTATTTGGTCAAATGGTTAGCTTCAGTCAAACAAGCTTTTTTACGAAAAAAAGATTCTTCAAAAAGTTATTTCTTAAACACCCCATTATATTATTGTATATCACGTGATATTCAGTCATTTAGTGAATGAAGGTATGCCCCAAAAAATGATTTGAATGCAATTAATTTGATTGAAACTTAATTAAATTCATATTCAAGCTCAAATTTATTAAGATGCTAACTAGCTTAAACTAAATCAAATAAATTAATTTTAAACTTAACTCGACTCTATTACATCTTAAACATGTTAAGTTATCAACCATGGAGAAGAAAATGGTCACTGGACTAACGACCCGTTATTTTCTGGGTAAATTGGGGTGGGTAAATGGGTGAAATAGATTGAAGTAGGTTGAACTAAATTGAGGTGGGTTGAAGTTGGTTGAATATTTTTTATATGATAAATTAAACTTGATTAAAATAATGAAAGTGGATTGAAATAAGTTGAAGTTGGTTGAAGTGGATTGAGATCGGTATATTAGAATTGACCCACGAAAACAACAAGGCCTAAGGACAGGAAACTTTGATTCTCTCACATGAGCATAACTTTTTGAATATGAATGCACAAAGTACCCAATAAATGCTTCCCTTTTGCCAGTATATATATCTATTTACTTGAATGTAATTATATAAATATACAAAATCCTTTGTTATTGGAGTATGCCACGCAGAGGAGAAGGAGACTTTAAGAACACTAGTAAATAATCCAATCGTGCAGAATAATTTTATGTAAAGCTCTTTAGTCTAAAAGATTAATGTCATCAAGTAAATTTTGAATATACATACTCGGCCCGTCCTAATAAAATTCTCATAAGATTTCTTTGTGAATATTCTAAAAATATTGTCAAATTTTTTTATTGAGTAAAGAAAATGACTTTTCATTGTATATATTAGAGTAATGAATGATATTTCCTTATTTTTAAAATTTCTCAAAATTTAATAACTTTAGTGGGATGGATGGAGTAACTTTAATAACTTTAGTGGGATGAATGACTACTTCCTAACGAGGAAGGAAACTCGGAGATCGTGTAAGGACTGCAAAGTAATTCCCAGCGAGTTGCTGGGAACTCAACACAGGATGCTGGTTTTAGATGCAAAGTTCAAGTATCCTAAGAGGTCGCAGAGGAGAACCGAATAACCCAGAATTAAGTGGTGGACCCTCACAAAGGAGAAGGCAGGGTTAATAGAAGAGAGATTAGCCGATGAGAGAGTTTGGAGGAGGGCAGAAGACGCCGACTCGATGTGGGATGCTGTGGCGGACGACATTCGAAGGTCGGCTAAGGAAACATTAGGTCTTTCCAGGGGAGGCGGCAACAGGATGGAGGGCGCCTGGTGGTGAAACGAAAAGGTAAAGGAGAAAGTCAAGGCAAAAAGAGAGGCCTACGCGGAGTTCATGAGCAGCGATTCGGAGGACGAGAGGGCACATAAGAAGATCGGATACAAGGTGGCCAAGAAGGTAGCCAGAAGGGCGGTGGCTGTAGCAAAGAGTCAGGCGTTTGATAGACTGTACCATAAATTGGGGACAAAATAAGGGGAGAAGGAGGTTTTTAAACTGGCTAGGACGAGGGAGCGAAAGACTAGGGATCTGGGAGTGGTAAGGTGTATCAAGGACGAAGAGGGTAAGGTGTTGACTGAAGATGCGGAAATTAAGGAGAGATGACAGAGGTTCTTTGCTAAACTCCTCAATGGGGAAGGGGGGAGACGACTGTAGTAGGGGCGGAGAGTGTAGTAATCAGCGTGCGTGCGCCATGATATCAAAGGAGGAGAGTAGGGAGGTATTAAAGAAGATGGCAAAGGGAAAGGCAGTGGGCCCGGACCAGATACCAGTGGAAGTTTGGAAGTTTATGGGGGAAGTGGGACTAGAGTGGCTCACGGAGCTTTTCAATGTTATTTTCAGGACCGCCAAGATGCTCAGAGAGTGGAGGGTCAGCACAGTCATCCCACTGTACAAAAACAAAGGGGATATCCAAGATTGTAATAACTTTAGGGGTATCAAGCTGCTTAGCCACACTATGAAGCTGTGGGAGATGGTGATTGAGAGAAGGTTGCGAGAGGAAGTAGAGATTTCAGAGAACCAATTTGGTTTCATGCCGGGCAGGGCAACCATTAAGGCAATCCACCTCCTCAGAGAGCTCATAGGCTTATTCAGGGACAGAAATGTGGATCTCCATATGGTATTCATTGACTTGGAGAAAGCGTATGATAGAGTTCCAAGGGAGGTATTATGGAGGTGTTTGGAAGAGAAAAGGGTGTCGCCCACGTACATTCGTGTTATCAAGGATATGTACAAGGGAGGGTGGACAAGGGTTAGGACTCCGGGAGGAGTCTCTAATGACTTTGCTGTTAGTTTGGGTTTGCATCAGGGCTCCGCTTTAAGCCCTTTTCTTTTCTCATTAGCTTTGGACGAACTCACTAGAGGTATACAGGACGAGGTGCCTTGGTGCATGCTATTTGCAGATGACATCGTCCTTATCGATGTGACCAGGCATGGGGTGAATGACAGGTTGGAGAGTTGGAGGCATACACTTGAGGTTAAGGGCTTTCGGTTGAGTAGATCGAAAACGGAATACCTTCACTATTGTTTCAGCGGAAGGTTGGGAGAGGGGGGAGAAATCGTACTGGATGGGAGGGCAATACCGAAGGTTGCCAAATTCAAGTATTTGAGCTCGATCATCCATCAGAATGAGGACATTGACGAGGATATTAGCCAGCGGATTACAGTGGCCTGGCAAAAGTGGAAGGCAGCGTCAGGGATGCTGTGTGACAAAAGAGTGCCCATGGGTTTGAAAGGCAAAGTCTATCGGATGGTAGTTAGACCGGCTGTTCTCTATGGATCGGAGTGCTGACCTCTAAAAAAGGCGCAGGTCCAAATGTTGATGGTAGCTGAGATGAGGATGATCAGGTGGATGTGTGGTTTTACGAGATTGGATAGGATCACGAATGGGGTAATCAGGGGCTTAGTTGGAGTGGCCCCCATAGAGGAGAAGATGAGAGAATCGAGGCTCAGATGGTTCGGCCAAGTGAAGAGGAGAAGCGTGGCCGCCCCGGTGCGAATGTGTGAGAGTATCACCCCCCCGGTGGTAAAAGAGGGAGGGGTAGGCCGAAAAAGAGCCTAAAAGAGGTGGTTAGAGAGGACCTGAGAGTTGTCGGTCTCACGGAGGACATGGCTCAGGATAGGAGTTTGTGGCGGAACAGGATTAAGGTCCCTGATTGTAGGGGACTGGCTCCGTAGGTGGCAGTAGCTTAGGCGGTGTGGGGTGGGGTGGGGTGGGTAGGGTTTTGGTTTTGTTGGTCTGCAGGTTGTGCTTTTCCCGGGATGTCACAATACCAAGCGCCCCTGATTTGTTGAGGTATGTCTCCGCTCCCTATCTTTTCGCCTACCCGGATCCTTTTCTCCTTCTCCTTTTTTCTCTTTCGTCGGTCAATGGTTTTGCAATCGTTTTCCCTTCAAACCTTTTTCTGAAAGCTGTTTTGTGGGTCTTATGGAATCAACCTCTCTATGGGTAGGAATACCGGTAGAGGTAAGGTTGCCTACAGCTAGATCTCCCCAGACCCCGCAAAAGCGGGACCCACATTAGGAGTTTGTTGTTGTTGTTGTAGTGGGATGGATGGAGTATAAAAGTTAGTGCATTATCTCATTATATTCATCATCAATAATCTCTAGATGAAATCTTGTTTGAATTTATAAATATATTTTAGTTTACCAACGCTCAGCCGATATCAAATTTAACATAATATTCGAACATGTTATTGTTTGATTTATTATCGTCACTAATATAGTTAATTATGTTGAAAACAGAAGCTTAAAATGATATACACAACTCAAATAGCTTCCACAAACTTCATACGCCTAATCATTACACAAAATTGTGGGAACTAATGTTGTGAAATGCTGAATGTGGGCTTTAATTAAGAAGGGTCAACATCAAGATTACGTACCCATCCTGCTGAGCTGACCCTTTTTCCTCGTTTCAATAGTGCAGTCAACGTTAGGTTACCGTGCCACCTTCCCACATACTTTTGTAGGGACTACAAATCATATCTTGATTAACACACTTGGCTTTGAGTCTTATAGGCTAGAGCCGTGTCCAAGTGATACATAACACTCTGAGTTTACATATGCTTAAATTATCACTCATCTTGGGTTGTAAGATAATTGTCACTCATCTCCACCGATATTAATTAGTTTAAGTAGTTAAGTTTACAAAGATCAATAGTAAAAACTTACATCCGTATATAGTAGGAGATTTTATTGATAGGGATAAAGGGGATTGGTGGGTGTATATGCATGAGATGGTTTTCCTACAATTGGATGTTGAGTTAATTAAATGTGTTTCGTTGACTTGTTTTTAGGGGTGGAGCCAGGATTCAAAGCAAGGGGGGACGAGAATTTTTAGAAGTTATCTCAAATTGGGATTTGGGACTTCAGAATTAAGAGGAGAGTTGAGGAGGAGTGGAGGCGGCTACAGGTACAAGTAGCGGGCTTGTTGGCCGATCGGCGACTGAGTTGGGTAGACTGCAGAGAGTGAGAGAGAGAGTGCGTGGGCAGTGGGCTGGATAGAGAGAGAGTGTGCGTCTGGGGAGGAAAGCAAAACAAGACTAGAGAGTCGAGAGACAGAAATTAGAGAAAATGAATAGGCAAACCTAAAATAAAAAAACATACAAGCCACTGCAGAAGGGGAGTGATGAGAATTGAACCTATGACCCCTTAAAACAAGTAAACAGTAGCTGACCATCCTGCTAAACATGCATTTATAAAATATATGCAAACTAATTAATATGTATCTATTTTTTTTATCCGCAAAAATATCTCATATTTAATTTTTTTTTCTAAAAAATTGGGGGTCAATTGACCCCTTATCTCAATATAGCTCCGCCCATGAGTTGTTCCTAACCATACGACCGTTTAGTGTGGCACTACTCTACTAATGGAGAGCTCTTTGTGAAGAGTGCCTATCACTTCATCAAACAAAGAAAGTGTAAGAGTCTCCCTCAATATAGTGTGGCTGGTGGATGAGAGGGATGGTGGCATGTGTTCGTGGCACTTGTGTGTACCTCCCAGAATCAAGCTTTTTGAGTGGAGATGCTGTGCTAGTGCCTACCTACGGTAGGACGCTTAGCTCAGAGGGTTTCTAATTTCTCCATGCGCTGTAGTGTGTGTGGGGCGATGGAGGAGACTGACGTTCATGCTTTTTTCTAATGTCCCTTAGCGATCTCCATTTGGGAAGGGACCTAGTTCAGGAGTTTGGTCGAAATTGTATCGGCAGGTACAACGCATAATGGATTTTTCTTCGCTAAAGAATAGCTAGAGTATGATCAATGGGCTGATTTCATTGTCATTAGTTGGAGTGTGTGGAATACCCGAAACAAGTATCTCTTTGAAGAAGGTTTTTCCATTGATCTCAATATATGGCCATTAGCGTTGAACTTTGCCCGTGACTTCCAAAAGGCTCATGACACAGAAAGGGGTGGTGATATATGGAAGAAGCATAACTAGAGGTGCCATCCCCACAAATGTATGAAAATCAATTTTGACGGTGCAATACTCGGGAGATGGGGAGGGCTTGGTGGTGTGAGATGGGCAAGGTGATGTTGTGGCCTCGGCAGTGCAGCATGGTCCTATCTTTTTAGGGCCAGACCCAGAAATAGAGGAAGCTCGAGCTTGCCATTTCGCTATCCACGAAGCCTTACGCCAAGGGTTTTGAAGTGTCATCATAGAAGGGCGATTGCCAAACCTTAGTTAAGAAATTGAAAAAGAAAAAATAGCTTGCCTCTGCTAGCCGATGAGTTTGAATTTTGTGCTTTTTCGTTTGTTTGTAGGGAAGAAAACAAGGTTGTTCATGCTATTGCGTATCTTAAACCCTATGTATCGGGTTGTTGAATTTGGCTGGAAGATGGGCCAGATTGCTTCTTTGATCTGGTATTAATAAATAATTTATGTCATTGTTTGAATCCTAATGAATAAAATCTTTTCCTTCAGTGATTAAAAAAAAAAACCTTATATCCATTTACATCAACCTTATGCCCCCAGCTTCCCCTCCTAGGGAAAAAATAATTATAGTTATTTGTACTTGTAAATTGAGATATATCTCACACTGGTGAAAATGATGATACTTTGTTTTCTTAATTTGTAATTTAACTAGAGTCAAGCTACCATTAACCTATTAAGAAATGTAACTCTCACATCACATGTTTTCTTCAGTCACAAGAATTAAACTAGCCATCAGGTAATGGTGCTACTTTGAAATATGGTTACTCAATCGATATATATTATGCATGTAAAAACTTTGTAAGAGAATAGAGAGAACATAATATTTTATAATTGGGTAGACTTTGATTCCACTAAACTGTTATGTTTAGTTACCTCAATCTATGCTACTATAATAGCTTACCTGTGGTCGTTACTCAATCAATATATATTATGCTTAGAACTTATATTCTCAATTATCAAAGAATAACCTTCTGGAAAAAAGATTGGGTAATGGTGCTACTTTGAAATATTTGTTATAAGCATGTGGCCTATGAATTTTAAAAACACCCTTCAAATAAAAGCACCGAGGGTTCAAAAACTCCATCCAAACACCTTACAAATGAATTTCTTATCTCAATCCACCCCTACAACTTCATCCAAACACCTATAAAAAATGAAGCAACAACCAGCATTGTCAATCACAAAAGATTGTTAAAGGTAACATAATCTTAGAGTTGACAATTTCACCCGCTCCAATAGATATCCGTTCCACCCGATCCAAAAAAGTAGGTGAAAATCCAAAATATATGGGTGATGGATGGATGATGAATAATGGTTTAGTGGATTGGATTAGATTCAAGTGATGTTCCATCCGACCTGCCACTCGATCTGTCATCTCCTTAATGATGTTTATCCTTTATTTGCAATTATTTTATTTTTTATTTTTTTCCTTTAAGTTTTACAACTTTTGTGGACGATTATATTGTTAATTTTATAATTTCCGTCAAATTAATATGATAAATTTTTGATATTTATCTATTTCTTGCAACTAAAATATCTTTTTAAAAATTTTTTAAAAGCTGAAGCATTTTTTTCTTATAAACTTGCAAACATATTATATATAAGTTTTCATCACTCATATACAATCCGATTCACTCGTTTTCATTAGGTGAAAGGATAGATTTGGTTGGATTTTCATGAATAATAGATGGACTAAATGACAACGATAGAAGCAGGTGATACGAATGACGGTTTACCCGGTCTAAACCTGATTTGTTGCCACCCTTACATATTCCCAACAATCAATTTCTGTTTTAAAAAAGCAATATATTCCCACATCACAATTTTCAACCCCAAATTGATGGCCCCATCATGTTAAAGCTGTCCTGCTTTACTTTTTGCTATTAGGACGGAGATTGCTTTGCTGCTTTGATGCTTACTTGTTTTATGTGCCACACACCGTCAAAGCAAGTTGACTGACAATATTCGGTTTTGCGCAGTTGCCCCAAGCCAACCTAAACGCGCCAAACTTGAGAATACCATTCCTTTCCTGGTTTGTCCCTTGAACATCTCTATACAGACTGTTTTGGGACTTGGGGTTATCTTCAAGGGCTTTGCAGCAGAATCAAACAAGAGGGGCTGTAAGGGGTTTTTGAAGAGGGGGGGGGGGGGGGGCGAGTAATAGGGAATCATCTATAAATTGATGGCTGAAGAGGGTGTTGTTTCAAGCACCGAATTGCCAGTCAAGAGGCCCCGAGAAGAAGAGGAGAATATGAGTGAGAATCATGATACTGGTGACTCCACTTTGTCAATGGAGACTGAGAATAACAAAGAGCCTGAGTGCATTTCTTCTATCATCCCTGGATGGTTCTCTGAGATTAGCCCTATGTGGCCTGGTTTGTCTCTTATCAAATCCTTTTTGTTTTCTTGATTTTGTTTGCTCATGTTTTTGCATAGTTAGGCAATTTTTGATTTTAGGTTTTGAGCAAAGATCCTATCTTGGGATCGTTTTTCTGTTGTTTAGTGTTTCTGGTTAGTGGATTTTCTTTTAATTATTGTTTGACACAGGTTTTTCATCTGGGTATTCTGATTTTGTATGGTTGAACCTCCATTTTTCAGTGGACTTCACTCTGATGCGGTGTTGTAATTGTTGGCTTATTGCTAACTCTTCTGAGCAAGTATCTTTCTTTCATTGATACTGCCTTCTTGGTTGATGGTTTTATTGCATTGATAATGAAATCAACGATGGGTTTTTAGATGTTTGATCAAAGGTTCCGTCCTTCTTGTTGTAATTATTACTCTATTGGTTAGTATCATGGGCAAGTTGTTTTAAAATATTTCCCACATTTGGGGTTCTGTGTGGGATGTCTGCTGCTGGTAATCATTGTTCTTTTGTGGTTTCTTATTTATCCCATCTTTTATCCGTATTTTTGAAGTTGTATCTGCCAATAATTATGCCATCATATCACATTTCCCAGTTAGATCTGCCAATAATTTGCTGTTTGGCTCAAAGTGCTTTTCATTATAGGTCTTTGATTACTACTTGCTAGTGCATTAATTTCTATCCTTTATATCATTTTGCTTGTCTATTTCCAATTCTTCATAAGGTTTAGCTATATTATATGAATGGAATGCTTTTCTTTCTACTTATGAGTCTTTTGGTATTGGACCGCCTGGAATTTTGCTATAATATATTCTTCTACATTGGAAGTTCAGTTTCAGCTGAACGATCTAAAATGTGCACTATACTGTTGAAGCCATAACAGGGATGGCCTAACCACCAGCCTGGGGGCGGGGGGTGGGGGGGTGGGGGTGGGAAGCTTCATATCATAGACATAGCGGAAGTTTCCCCATCTTGCTTTTCCATGTAACTGTTCTTCTCCCCTTGCTTTTCCTGACTGGGGCACCACCAGCCTAATGCACTAATGGGTTGCTTGATTGGGGTTCCTTTCCTATGCGAATATATATAACATTGAAGAGCCTCTTTATTTAGATATCTTAATTTTATAGTGATTTGGTTTTGCTTATGTGACCTTGTGCTTTGGCTTTTCATGAGGCTAGAGCCATATATG